>OZ010647.1:17999578-18555730 GCA_963932195.1 Empis livida
TCAAAATTGCCCGAGGAAATCGGGAAAATATTAGAATTTAATGATATTCAATACAAAACATCAGAATTTGTAGCAAAAAATATGAAAACCCTTAAAACTGAAAGCAATCCCCACATATTTGGTATTTCGTGTAGGGAATTTAATTTCTAGCGAATTTCCGAAGACCTGTTCAAAAAATATTCAAAATTGACCGAGAAATCGGGAAAATATTAGAATTTAATGAGATTCAATACAAAACATCAGAATTTGTAGCAAAAAATGAAAACCCTTAAAACTGAAAGCAATCCCCACATATTTGGTATTTCCGTGTAGGGAATTTAATTTCTAGCGAATTTCCGAAGATCTTTTCGAAAAATATTAAAAATTGCCCGAGCAATCGGGAAAATATTGGAATTTAATGAGATTCAATACAAAACATCAGAATTTGTAGCAAGAAAATGGAAACCCTTAAAACTGAAAGCAATCCCCACATATTTGGTATTTCCGTGTAGGGAATTTAATTTCTAGCGAATTTCCGAAGACCTGTTCAAAAAATATTCAAAATTGCCCGAGAAATCGGGAAAATATTAGAATTTAATGATATTCAATACAAAACATCAGAATTTGTAGCAAAAATATGAAAACCCTTAAAACTGAAAGCAATCCCCACATATTTGGTATTTCCGTGTAGGGAATTTAATTTCTAGCGAATTTCCGAAGACCTGTTCAAAAAATATTCAAAATTGACCGAGAAATCGGGAAAATATTGGAATTTAATAAGATTCAATACAAAGCATCAGAATTTGTAGCAAAAAAATGAAAACCCTTAAAACTGAAAGCAATCCGCACATATTTGGTATTTCCGTGTAGGGAATTTAATTTCTAGCGAATTTCCGAAGATCTTTTCGAAAAATATTAAAAATTGCCCGAGCAATCGGGAAAATATTGGAATTTAATGAGATTCAATACAAAACATCAGAATTTGTAGCAAGAAAATGGAAACCCTTAAAACTGAAAGCAATCCCCACATATTTGGTATTTCCGTGTAGGAATTTAATTTCTAGCGAATTTCCGAAGACCTTTTCGAAAATATTCAAAATTTCCCGAGAAATCGGGAAAATATTGGAATTTAATGAGATTCAATACCAAACATCAGAATTTGTAGCATAAAAATTAAAACCCTTAAAACTGAAAGCAATCCACACATATTTGGTATTTCCGTGTAGGGAATTTAATTTCTAGCGAATTTCCGAAGACCTGTTCAAAAAATATTCAAAATTGACCGAGAAATCGGGAAAATATTAGAATTTAATGAGATTCAATACAAAACATCAGAATTTGTAGCAAAAAAATGAAAACCCTTAAAACTGAAAGCAATCCCCACATATTTGGTATTTCCGTGTAGGGAATTTAATTTCTAGCGAATTTCCGAAGACCTGTTCAAAAAATATTCAAAATTGACCGAGAAATCGGGAAAATATTAGAATTTAATGAGATTCAATACAAAACATCAGAATTTGTAGCAAACAAATGAAAACCCTTGAAACTGAAAGCAATCCCCACATATTTGGTGTTTCCGTGTAGGGAATTTAATTTCTAGCGAATTTCCGAAGACCTTTTCGAAAAATATTCAAAATTGCCCGAGAAATCGGGAAAATATTGGAATTTAATGAGATTCAATACAAAACATCAGAATTTGTAGCAAAAAAATGAAAACCCTTAAAACTGAAAGCAATCCCCACATATTTCGTATTTCCGTGTAGGGAATTTAATTTCTTGCGAATTGCCGAAGATCTTTTCGAAAAATATTCAAAATTGCCCGAGAAATCGGGAAAATATTGGAATTTAATGAGATTCAATACAAAACATCAGAATTTGTAGCAAAAAAATGAAAACCCTTAAAACTGAAAGCAATCCCCACATATTTGGTATTTCCGTGTAGGGAATTTAATTTCTAGCAAATTTCAGAAGACCTCTTCAAAAAATATTCACAATTGCCCGAGACATCGGGAAAATATTGGAATTTAATGAGATTCAATACAAAACATCAGAATTTGTAGCAAAAAAATGAAAACCCTTAAAACTGAAAGCAATCCCAACATATTTCGTATTTCCGTGTAGGGAATTTAATTTCTTGCGAATTTCCGAAGACCTTTTCGAAAAATATTCAAAATTGCCCGAGAAATCGGGAAAATATTAGAATTTAATGAGATTCAATACAAAACATCAGAATTTGTAGCAAAAAATGAAAACCCTTAAAACTGAAAGCAATCCCCACATATTTGGTATTTCCGTGTAGGGAATTTAATTTCTAGCGAATTTCCGTAGACCTTTTCGAAAAATATTCAAAATTGCCCGAGAAATCGGGAAAATATTGGAATTTAATGACATTCAATACAAAACATCAGAATTTGTAGCAAAAAAATGAAAACCCTTAAAACTGAAAGCAATCCCCACATATTTGGTATTTCCGTGTAGGGAATTTAATTTCTAGCGAATTTCCGAAGACCTTTTCGAAAAATATTCAAAATTGCCCGAGAAATCGGGAAAATATTGGAATTTAATGAGATTCAATACAAAACATCAGAATTTGTAGCAAAAAAATGAAAACCCTTAAAACTGAAAGCAATCCCCACATATTTGGTATTTACGTGTAGGGAATTTAATTTCTAGCGAATTTCCGAAGACCTGTTCAAAAAATATTCAAAATTGACTGAGAAATCGGGAAAATATTGGAATTTAATGAGATTCAATACAAAACATCAGAATTTGTAGCAAAAATTGAAAACTCTTAAAACTGAAAGCAATCCCCACATATTTTGTATTTTCGTGTAGGGAATTTAATTTCTAGCGAATTTCCGAAGACCTGTACAAAAAATATTCAAAATTGACCGAGTAATCTGGAAAATATTGGAATTTAATGAGATTCAATACAAAACATCAGAATTTGTAGCAAAAAATGAAAACCCTTAAAACTGAAAGCAATCCCCACATATTTGGTATTTCCGTGTAGGAAATTTAATTTCTAGCGAATTTCCGAAGATATTTTCGAAAAATATTCTAAATTGCCTTAGAAATCGGGAAGATATTGGAATTTAATGAGATTCAATACAAAACATCAGAATTAGTAGCAAAAAATGAAAACCCTTAAAACTGAAAGCAATCCCCACATATTTGTATTTCCGTGTAGGGAATTTAATTTCTAGCGAATTTCCGAAGACCTGTTCAAAAAATATTCAAAATTGACCGAGAAATCGGGAAAATATTGGAATTTAATAAGATTCAATACAAAGCATCAGAATTTGTAGCAAAAAAATGAAAACCCTTAAAACTGAAAGCAATCCGCACATATTTGGTATTTCCGTGTAGGGAATTTAATTTCTAGCGAATTTCCGAAGATCTTTTCGAAAAATATTAAAAATTGCCCGAGCAATCGGGAAAATATTGGAATTTAATGAGATTCAATACAAAACATCAGAATTTGTAGCAAGAAAATGGAAACCCTTAAAACTGAAAGCAATCCCCACATATTTGGTATTTCCGTGTAGGGAATTTAATTTCTAGCGAATTTCCGAAGACCTTTTCGAAAAATATTCAAAATTTCCCGAGAAATCAGGAAAATATTGGAATTTAATGAGATTCAATACAAAACATCAGAATTTGTAGCAAAAAAATTAAAACCCTTAAAACTGAAAGCAATCCACACATATTTGGTATTTCCGTGTAGGGAATTTAATTTCTAGCGAATTTCCGAAGACCTGTTCAAAAAATATTCAAAATTGACCGAGAAATCGGGAAAATATTAGAATTTAATGAGATTCAATACAAAACATCAGAATTTGTAGCAAAAAAATGTAAACCCTTAAAACTGAAAGCAATCCCCACATATTTGGTATTTCCGTGTAGGGAATTTAATTTCTAGCGAATTTCCGAAGACCTGTTCAAAAAATATTCAAAATTGACCGAGAAATCGGGAAAATATTAGAATTTAATGAGATTCAATACAAAACATCAGAATTTGTAGCAAAAAAATGGAAACCCTTAAAACTGAAAGCAATCCCCACATATTTGGTGTTTCCGTATAGGGAATTTAATTTGTAGCGAATTTCGGAAGACCTTTTCGAAAAATATTCAAAATTGCCCGAGAAATCGGGAAAATATTGGAATTTAATGAGATTCAATACAAAACATCAGAATTAGTAGCAAAAAAATGAAAACCCTTAAAACTGAAAGCAATCCCAACATATTTCGTATTTCCGTGTAGGGAATTTAATTTCATGCGAATTGCCGAAGATCTTTTCGAAAAATATTCAAAATTGCCCGAGAAATCGGGAAAATATTGGAATTTAATGAGATTCAATACAAAACATCAGAATTTGTACCAAAAAATGAAAACCCTTAAAACTGAAAGCAATCCCCACATATTTGGTATTTCCGTGTAGGGAATTTAATTTCTAGCGAATTTCCGAAGACCTTTTCGAAAAATATTCAAAAATGCCCGAGAAATCGGGAAAATATTGGAATTTAATGACATTCAATACAAAACATCAGAATTTGTAGCAAAAAAATTAAAACCCTTAAAACTGAAAGCAATCCCCACATATTTGGTATTTCCGTGTAGGGAATTTAATTTCTAGCGAATTTCCGAAGACCTTTTCGAAAAATATTCAAAATTGCCCGAGAAATCGGGAAAATATTGGAATTTAATGAGATTCAATACAAAACATCAGAATTTGTATAAAAAAATGAAAACCCTTAAAACTGAAAGCAATCCCCACATATTTGGTATTTACGTGTAGGGAATTTAATTTCTAGCGAATTTCCGAAGACCTGTTCAAAAAAATATTCAAAATTGACTGAGAAATCGGGAAAATATTGGAATTTAATGAGATTTAATACAAAACATCAGAATTTGTAGCAAAAAATGAAAACCCTTAAAACTGAAAGCAATCCCCACATATTTGTATTTCCGTGTAGGGAATTTAATTTCTAGCGAATTTCCGAAGACCTGTTCAAAAAATATTCAAAATTGACCGAGAAATCGGGAAAATATTGGAATTTAATAAGATTCAATACAAAGCATCAGAATTTGTAGCAAAAAAATGAAAACCCTTAAAACTGAAAGCAATCCGCACATATTTGGTATTTCCGTGTAGGGAATTTAATTTCTAGCGAATTCCCGAAGATCTTTTCGAAAAATATTAAAAATTTCCCGAGCAATCGGGAAAATATTGGAATTTAATGAGATTCAAAACAAAACATCAGAATTTGTAGCAAAAAAATGGAAACCCTTAAAACAATCCCCACATATTTGGTATTTCCGTGTAGGGAATTTAATTTCTAGCGAATTTCCGAAGACCTTTTCGAAAAATATTCAAAATTTCCCGAGAAATCGGGAAAATATTGGAATTTAATGAGATTCAATACAAAACATCAGAATTTGTAGCAAAAAAATTAAAACCCTTAAAACTGAAAGCAATCCACACATATTTGGTATTTCCGTGTAGGGAATTTAATTTCCAGCGAATTTCCGCAGACCTCGTCAAAAAATATTCAAAATTGCCCGAGAAATCGGGAAAATATTGGAATTTAATGAGATTCAATACAAAACATCAGAATTTGTAGCAAAAAAATGAAAACCCTTAAAACTGAAAGCAATCCCCACATATTTGGTATTTCCGTGTAGGGAATTTACCTGTTCAAAAAATATTCAAAATTGACCGAGAAATCGGGAAAATATTAGAATTTAATGAGATTCAATACAAAACATGAGAATTTGTAGCAAAAAAATGAAAACCCTTAAAACTGAAAGCAATCCCCACATATTTGGTATTTCCGTGTAGGGAATTTAATTTCTAGCGAATTTCCGAAGACCTGTTCAAAAAATATTCAAAATTGACCGAGAAATCGGGAAAATGTTAGAATTTAATGAGATTCAATACAAAACCTCAGAATTTGTAGCAAAAAAATGAAAACCCTTAAAACTGAAAGCAATCCCCACATATTTGGTATTTCCGTGTAGGGAATTTAATTTCTAGCGAATTTCCGAAGACCATTTCGAAAAATATTCAAAATTGCCCGAGAAATCGGGAAAATATTGGAATTTAATGAGATTCAATACAAAACATCAGAATTTGTATAAAAAAAATGAAAACCCTTAAAACTGAAAGCAATCCCCACATATTTGGTATTTCCGTGTAAGGAATTTAATTTCATGCGAATTTCCGAAGACCTGTTCAAAAAATATTCAAAATTGCCTGAGAAATCGGCAAAATATTGGAATTTAATGAGATTCAATACAAAACATCAGAATTTGTAGCAAAAAATGAAAACCCTTAAAACTGAAAGCAATCCCCACATATTTGGAATTTCCGTGTAGGGAATTTAATTTCTAGCGAATTTCTGAAGACCTGTTCAAAAAATATTCAAAATTGACTGAGAAATCAGGAAAATATTGGAATTTAATGAGATTCAATACAAAACATCAGAATTTGTAGCAAAAATTGAAAACCCTTAAAACTGAAGGCAATCCCCACATATTTTGTATTTCCGTGTAGGGAATTTAATTTCTAGCAAATTTCCGAAGACCTCTTCAAAAAATATTCAAAATTGCCCGAGAAATCGGGAAAATATTGGAATTTAATGAGATTCAATACAAAACATCAGAATTTGTAGCAAAAAAATGAAAACCCTTAAAACTGAAAGCAATCCCCACATATTTGGTATTTCCGTGTAGGGAATTTAATTTCTTGCGAATTGTCGAAGACCTTTTCGAAAAATATTCAAAATTGCCCGAGAAATCAGGAAAATATTGGAATTTAATGAGATTCAATACAAAACATCAGAATTTGTAGCAAAAAAATGAAAACCCTTAAAACTGAAAGCAATCCCCACATATTTGGTATTTCCGTGTAGGGAATTTAATTTCTAGCGAATTTCCGAAGACCTGTTCAAAAAATATTCAAAATTGCCCGAGAAATCGGGAAAATATTAGAATTTAATGATATTCAATACAAAACATCAGAATTTGTAGCAAAAATATGAAAACCCTTAAAACTGAAAGCAATCCCCACATATTTGGTATTTCCGTGTAGGGAATTTAATTTCTAGCGAATTTCCGAAGACCTGTTCAAAAAATATTCAAAATTGACCGAGAAATCGGGAAAATATTAGAATTTAATGAGATTCAATACAAAACATCAGAATTTGTAGCAAAAAATGAAAACCCTTAAAACTGAAAGCAATCCCCACATATTTGGTATTTCCGTGTAGGGAATTTAATTTCTAGCGAATTTCCGAAGACCTTTTCGAAAAATATTCAAAATTGCCCGAGAAATCAGGAAAATATTGGAATTTAATGAGATTCAATACAAAACATCAGAATTGTATAAAAAAAATGAAAACCCTTAAAACTGAACGCAATCCCCACATATTTGGTATTTCCGAATAAGGAATTTAATTTCTAGCGAATTTCCGAAGACCTGTTCAAAAAATATTCAAAATTCACTGAGAAATCAGGAAAATATTGGAATTTAATGAGATTCAATACAAAACATCAGAATTTGTAGCAAAAATTGAAAACCCTTAAAACTGAAAGCAATCCCCACATATTTTGTATTTGCGTGTAGGGAATTTAATATCTAGGGAATTTCCGAAGACCTGTTCAAAAAATATTCAAAATTGACCAAGAAATCGGGAAAATAGTGGAATTTAATGAGATTCAATACAAAACATCAGATCAGAATTTGTAGCAAAAAAATGAAAACCGTTAAAACTGAAAGCAATCCCCACATATTTGGTATTTCCGTGTAGAGAATTTAATTTCTAGCGAATTTCCGATGATCTTTTCGAAAAATATTCAAAATTGCCCGAGCAATCGGGAAAATATTGGAATTTAATGAGATTCAATACAAAACATCAGAATTTGTAGCAAAAAAATGAAAACCCTTAAAACTGAAAGTAATCCCCACATATTTCGTATTTCCGTGTAGGGAATTTAATTTCTAGCGAATTTCCGAAGACCTTTTCGAAAAATATTCAAAATTGCCCGAGAAATGGGGAAAATATTGTAATTTAATGAGATTCAATACAAAACATCAGAATTTATAGCAAAAAAATGAAAACCCTTAAAAATGAGTGAAATTAACACAATTTTGTCATAAATTGTCCAAAATATGGGAAAATTACACATTTGTTGCGTACTTATATAATTTTACATAACGTTGTGCAATATTAAGCCGTAAAATGAGTATTCGACAGTTTTATGACTGTACTTCCGAAAACCGCACAATGCATGTGTAAAAATGAAATAAATTGCATTTGTAATGTTGAAAAATACACCAATTTAGTGTAAAGTTGGTCAGACGCACATGGTCATTCGTATCATTTTGTTTAGTAATTTGAAAGATTAAAGACGCTGTGAAAGAAATAAAATAAATTAAAGGTATCTTAAATATGTATTAAGTCTCAGTACATTACTTTAGAGCTCATTCAAGACAAGCAGAAAAAGAAAAGAAAAATGCAACTGAAAACTATTAATGTACAAATAATTCCAGAAACTTCAACTCTACAAGTATCCATATTTTAATTTCACCAAGTGTTCTGAGTGGTCGCGGGTGTGTGACGGTAGTGTAAGTGTTGATCGTCAGACTCTTCGGATTCTGTCCAGCGCCGCAACTGCGCCAGTCAGCACCAAGTATTCATTGCACCCCCACGTGGTGACCACCGGGCAACTGATCTGACTTCAGGCCAAGCAATGAATGCGCCAAAAATCCAGAAGCGTCTGTTCCATATTGGGCGGCTTCTGGTCTGCGTCTGATCCCAGAGGGGCGGCAGTATCATTATACCTGGTAGTAGGTTAAAAAAACACATCTTTTGTAAGAACAATGAGTGACAACAAAAAAAACAATCGGGCAGGGATATCTGCCAAAGTGTTGTTAGACTCCACGGCTAACGGCGAGGGCTTGGCTGATTACGCAAGTAAATCAATTAAGTCGCCAGTGGAAAAAAACCGCGAGGATGTTCCTCCTGCACGCATGGTGGGGTCCCAGGCTATGGTGCTTGAAAAAGCTACTGGACAAACATTAAAAACATTAATAACATTAAAAACATCAAAAACAAAAAAATCAAGTGATAACATGACAGGGTCCGATCCATTCAAGAACAGCTTTAAAATAGTTAGATCTCCAACGCTAGCTAAATCATCATCATCATCATCTGATATCGTTATAGATAACAATTTGTACTGTTCGGCTGGAAATATCCATCATCGTTCAGTTATGGATTTGTTACTTAACAGTGATTCATATCAAACTCCGAAAAGGGAAAAAATGGTTTCAGAGAGTAATCTGTCAGAGGTGCAAGAGTCAGAAACAGCAAGAATATTTGAAAATGCAAAAATTAAAAAATTAGAAAATGATCTGTTAAAAGCAAACAAAAAAATATTGAAATTAAAAAAAATAATTACAGAAATACAAAATAAAAACTCTCTTTTATCTTATGAGGCACCAATCTCAAATCAGTCAATATCACCTGATAATATATTTACAGAAGAGCAAACAAACTTCGCAGTTACCAAAGAAACCGAATGGTTACTCCTAAATAAAAAAAAGGTTAATACAGCTAAAACCACTAAGCTTCCATATGATAAGGCTTCCCCAACTGCAAAAAATAAAAGCAATATGAAAGAACAGATTAAAAAAGATTGCACCAGAAAGATAAAAATCAAGCCAAACCAGCTTCCACTTCAAAAGAATGTCGTCTCGAACAACAGATTTCATTTGTTATCACAAACAAATCTGGAAGATCAAGATTCATCTCAGTTAGTACAAGCAACCAAACCACCTGAAACGCCAAAGAACATTCAGAAAAAAGAAATTAGACCTCCACCTGTTATACTTAGCAACATTAAGGATTACCAGGTAATAAATAAACATCTAAAAAACTTAAATTTGAATTACACAGCAAATATGTTAAACAACGAACAAATCAAAATACATACATACATACTCTTTGGCGCTACAGCTCGATGCGAGCCTGGGCCTCCCTTAAAGGGTTTCTGTAACATTTTATTGCAATTTGGACCTACTAATTTTATATGGATTCCGAACCATAAATTTCTTTATAGCGAAGAAACTATTAATTGCAACAAGCTAATGGTTTTTTATTAGTGAGACATTTGTTGTTAGCAAATGGTCTCTGCCGTTAGCATTTTCCCAGTCTTAAATTACATTTTTTGTTATAATTTTATTACTGGTACTCATTTAAAGCTGAGTAAACTTAGACCAACATCGATGTCTCGGACGGGCGTCGAACCCAGTACCTAATGCACCACAGCTTAGCACACTACCACTTAAGCCACCGTCGGTCTAACAAATCAAAATAAATGTAAATAATGACAGTGAGTATAGAGTTCTAACAAATTATGCTAATGAATCCAAACTAGAGTGGCACTCATACGAAAATAAGGCCAAGTTCAGGCCAATCAGAGTAATGGCAAGAAATCTCCAACCAAGTTGCGATCCAAAAGAAATAAAAAATGAGCTAATAGAAAAAAATTTCAAAATATTATCGGTAGAAAACAAATACCTAAAAAAAAGAGTTAATGACAAAGATTATAAAATAAACTTACCACTTTTCATGTTATCATTTGACAACTCCGAAGATATAAAAAGGATATACGAGATTAAATACCTAAATCAGATGAAAATCAAAGTTGAGGCCATTAGAAACAACAAATTCATACCATAATGCAAAAGGTGCCAAAGATATGGTCACACTCAGAGTTATTGTAAAAGAGAACCGAGTTGTGTCAAGTGTGCAGGAAATCACCTAACTACTCATTGCATAAAAAGTAAAGACGTTCCGGCGAAATGCTCTAACTGTGCTAAAGATCACCCAGCCAACTATCGCGGGTGTCTTATTGCAAAGGAGCTGCAGAAGAGACGAAATGAAAAATTAAACAACAAAAACGAAGTTAAAAACCACGTAAGTTATATGCATTCCCAACCAGTGACTAAGGATCTATCTTTCGCTCAAGTAGCAGGTAATAATATTCAATTAAATAATAATAATAAAAATCAGGAAATAAATCAACAATCGATATTACATAATATATATGAATTGGTTAACTCACTCTCTTGTAGATTGGACAGATTGGAACATACAATTCCTTGCTCATCCCATCAGTACCTGAGTTAATGCATAATGCTAATCTAAAAATTGCCACCTGGAATGCGAATGGCATCATAAATAAAATCCAGGAACTTGAAATCTTTCTAAATATTCATAATATAGATATCTGTCTATTGTCCGAAACCCATTTTACTGATCAAATGTATATGAAAATTAAAGGATACGCCATATACAATACTATCCATCCAGATAATCAAGCTAGAGGCGGTAGTGCTATATGCATTAAAGAGAAAATTAAACACCATACGGAACACAGTCTACAGAGTCCGGAATGTCAACTAACTATCGTTGCTGTAGAGTCTTGGAAACAGAAACTCACCCTTGGTGCAATTTACATTCCACCACGTCACAACCTAAAAATATCAGATTACCTGAACATTCTCGAACATTTAGGAGAGCGTTTCGTATTAGGAGGTGACCTAAATGCCAAACACATAGCTTGGGGTTCAAGGTTATCTACGTCAAAAGGTAAAGAGCTTAAATCTGCTCTAGAAGATCTCGGTTGCAACTTCCTTTCTACAGGAGGGCCCACGTATTGGCCATCAGATACTCAAAAAATCCCAGACCTATTGGATTTTTTCATAATGAAAAAAGTATCTACGAATTATATAACCATTGAAGATAACTTTGACCTCAATTCGGACCACTCTGCGGTAATACTCTCCCTTAGTGAATCTCTTGCTCTGAAAGTAAACAAACCTCAGTTGGCAAATAAAACTACCGATTGGAGCAGTTTTAAAATCGACATAGAATCCATGATTGACCTAAAAATAAATCTTCAATCAAAAAAAGAAATAGATGCTGAAGTTGAAAAATTCACCAACTCGATTCAAATGGCGGTTTGGAAAAACACTAAAGAAAACAAACCTATAGTAAAAACTATCAAGTATCCAGAAGAGATAAAAAATTTAATTGATGACAAAAGAAGGGCCAGAAGAAGGTGGCAATCTTCTAGAGATCCAGAACACAAAAATACACTAAATAGAAAATCTCAGCAACTAAAACGTGAAATAATTAAATTCAAAGAATCCAATGTCCAACCACCTGATAAGTCTAACTCTAGATGAAAAACCTGATTATTCGTTGTGGAAAATGACCAGAAATATAAAAAAAACGATATCTCACATTCCACCAATAAAAACCAGATATGGTAACTGGGCACGTAACGACAAAGAAAAAGCTTACGCATTTGCTGCGCATCTCGCTGAAGTTTTCAAACCCAATAATGAGCCATGTTATACCTGACCTAACGAACCGTCCCTAGAACCATTAGAATTTAATGCCCGGTCTAACATACCATCGGTCACTCCGAATATGGTGGCTAAAGAAATTAAGAAAAGCTTTAGAAAGAAGAAAGCACCAGGGTTTGATCTGATCACTCCGGATATACTGACTAACTTACCAAAAAAAGGTATTATTTTATTAACAATGATTATTAACGCTTGTTTTAGGTTAAAATATATGCCACAAATCTGGAAAATAGCGGAAGTAATTATGGTAGCGAAACAAGGTAAACCGAGTAACGAAACTAGCTCATATAGACCAATCTCGTTGCTACCAATGCTATCGAAACTATTGGAAAAGATGTTCTTAAATAACCTAAAAAAAATTATTGAAAATAATAAAATAATACCTGACTTTCAGTTCGGTTTCCGTGAAAAACATTCTACTGCTGACCAAATACATCGTATAGTTAACAAAAGCGAACAGTCGCTGGAAGAAAAAGATATATGTGCAGCTCTATTTATTGACGTCGCTCAGGCCTTTGATAAGGTCTGGCATCAAGGCCTCATCAAAAAGCTATACCATCTATTACCACCACAATACGTTGAATTCATATCATCATACTTAAGTGATAGACTATTTAGAGTTAAGCACGAAAATGAATACTCAGATTTAAAAGAAATCCAAGCAGGTGTACCTCAAGGTAGCATACTCGGACCCTTCCTGTATCTACTTTTTACACATGACCTCCCAGTAACTGAGGGTGCACTAGCAGCAACGTTTGCAGATGACACTGCGGTACTAGTCTCAGACCAAAAATTAGATGTAGTTACCAATAAGCTTCAGACTGCCAGTAACGGTATACAAGAATGGTCAAAAAAATGGAAGTTGAAAATAAATGACTCAAAATCAGTCCACATAAACTTCACAAACAAGAAAATAATTCAGCAGTTACACCTCTATCTAAATAATAACATCGTGCCACATACGACAACTGTAAAATATCTGGGTATGACCCTGGACAAAAAGCTAAAATATAAACACCACCTAAAAGTAAAAATAAAAGAGCTGAACATAAAATATAGAAAGCTATACTGGTTACTCGGCCAAAACTCAAAACTTTCAATTACAAATAAAATATTGCTATATAATCAGATTTTGAAACCAGTATGGACCTATGGAATCCAGTTGTGGGGCTGTGCCAGCAAGTGCCATATTCAATCTATCCAAAGATTCCAAAACAAGGTACTAAGGAATATGGTCAGAGCTTCGTGGTATATTCGGAATGTTGACCTACATAGAGATCTCAAAATAACATCAGTTGAAGACGAAATAAAAAAACACGCCATAACTCACCACTTCAGAATTTCAAACCATGTAAACTCAGAAGCAGCTAAATTATTACAAACAGTCAACAATCGAAGAAGACTCAAACGCAAAAAACCATTTGACCTAATGAACTAATTCATTTCATCTAATGCAATATCAGCACACTAAAATCTAACACTCTACGCCTACATATAAAATTTTAACACAGCTTAAACATTATTTTTCCAATGGGAAACCTAATGATAGTCAACCCATAGTTCTAAGATGCATCAGATGTAAACTAATGGTTGGTCTTTTAGACCAGTTTTAGTATTATCTCAGTTTCAACAATCTTGATCCAAACTAAAAAAAAAAAAACCAAGTGTTCTGCGATATTTACGTCCGTTCATAAAGTGTTTTGGGTTATTTACAAATAAATTTTCATTTAAATCTCACAAAAGAAGAAATCTTAAAGGCAGTATTGGAAACAGTATTACTTCAACTATTCCGACATATAGCTCTGACCAATTTGAAACGCAAAAAAGGGCTATTCCACAAAATGAGACCGATATTTCCCAAAATTGTTTTGAACTGTTGTTAACGAAGTTGAAATCAAAATTTCGAATAACAGATGTGGCTTAACTTAACCTTTGTGGAACCAAGAGAAATATATCTTGGAACCGATATATATGACAATTACTGCAGTTTTCTTTTCAGTATATACCAGTCTGTGACACCATAAAAGCTCTGCTATCCGATAGATCATTTTTTCGATTGTTTAACGAAAAAGGGTAACCGTGCCTAACTTATATTGTGATTATAACCATGCACATATTTACAAAAACTCGAATTTTTTTTATGTAAAACAGCGAATACAAATTCTTTTCTTTCAAGATGCCGTTGAAAATTGTAATTCATTAGAATCTTCGAGGAGAAAACATAAACTATTGGGTGGATATATGATGCTTGAGCTTGGGAATATTTTACCACAATATAGCTCTCAAGTACATAACGTTCATCTTCTTTTTCTTTGCAAAGACGATTATGTCAAGAAATTTGGTATGAATAAAATTTTACAACTATTGATAGATGATATATTAAAATTAGAAAAATTGAGATAATCATTAATCATTCCAAAATAAAGTTGCAAGGAAGAATATTTGCTGTAATTAGTAACAACCTTGGTAGTCATCAGGTGGTTTCGTAGAAAATTTCATCACGAGTAAAATATGTGAGTAAAATATGACTCAGTTTTAAGTCAGCTAAATTATTTTCATGTTAATAACCCTGGACTTCCGCCTTGTATACCAAACGATCTATTTGAAGGAGTAACACCATTTGAATTGATAAATATTTTGGAATATTTCTGGAAAACTTATGTATGTAGTATAGATAATGTTAACCTTTCTTTAAGAGCCTTAAGAAAGCTTTTTAAACTTTCTTTCTCTTTTCCGAAAATAGAATTTTTAATGGCAAAAATTCCAGGAAAAAGCGGTGAAATATTGCACATTTTAATACATTTGCCTATTGTAATGTTAGGACGAATGGTAAATGCTAAAAGTAATGTTTGGATATTTAACTATAATCGAAATTTGTTGTTTATGTTGTACGTCTGAGATTATTTTAGTCCAAACGACTGTACTTCGATTATAGAAAAAGGGCATTACCTAATCAAAGCCTAAGACCGAAGCATCACTATATATGTCACTATCCTAGTTTAATTAGAAAATTTGGACCTTTGAAAATAATGTGGACTATCATTTTTGAGCAAAAACATAATTTTTTTCAAATCTATTGCTAAAGCTTGTAAAAACTATAAACACTTAACCTAAAACTCTTGCTGAAAGCCATCAATTATATCAAGCCACTCTATTTGAAGATAGTTTGAGGCTCTCTTTTATTTGCGAAGATGCTGAAAGAAATGCTCATAGTATGTTTAACAGCGATCTACCTAAGGGTTTCATATTTCTATCCAAGAAAATTATATTCTTAAACACTGTTTATAAACATAATGATTTTTTATTGGTTAGTTATATCCAAGAGCAAGATATTGCAATTTTACACGTCCTAGTGTTTATGCCTAAATCATACGAAAAGGCAATTTTTTATGACAAGTTAATTAGAATTGCTTACAATGAGACACTAATTCTTTATGAAAGTTACTGTGTGGAAAAGGATAACTGTTTAATCGAACTAAAAAACTTAATTATAAAAAAATCTTTGTATGTATATAAATACAAAAATAAATATTATTATGCTCGTATGTTTGCAAATGGAGTTGCAACCGAAGAAGGCTAGTTACAAAAGGCAATTTAAAAAACAATATTACGATTTAATGTAAAAATTAATTATTGTTTAAAGAGGTATATTTAAAGTTAAAAAATTATTAATGTAATGAAATATGTAGTTATGAGGTATATTTTAAGTTATAAAAATTATGATGATACTTTTCCGAAACAGACAAAATTATTAGGTAAAATTATAAATTTGAAATTGTTAGTCTGAAATAATTTTTAAAAACTTATTAACATATGGGATATTACAAAACATACATACGCATTAAGAATATTATATGTATTTATAAAACATAGATTAGGGAAAACCATAGATATAAGAAAATATTTTTTAATATGTACGGAAAAACTAATAATAGGAATATGGGAAGGTATTTAAAGTTAGTAAGATTTAGTAAGAAATTTTTTATGTCTGAGGCATCTATATCTATCATAGCAGTACTTGAGAAACCTAACAATTTTTTTCTGACTACTATATTTTTTTTAATATAATATATATTTTAGCTCAGCTATGTGGCCTTCCTAGACATACACTAGTTCCGAAAATTCATGGAACTGAAATCTACGACGACAAATGCTTAGAATATTTTGCTACAGAAAAGCAATTTTAAATGAATACGAAAAATTGGTTTCTGGTGGCAGTATTTTAGATGTGTCACCTACACAGAATGACACTATTACAAGTTTTATTGATTTTACTTATGAACCTGAAAATCAATCACAGATATACTAAAACTCAGGTGAATCTGTAAATGTCATAGTATCTAATGCCAATACAGAATCCGATTTAGAAACCAGACTTACAATCACTAGCAGTGCTTTAATTGAATCATCATCAGGAAAAGATTTGGAAGCCACAAGAATCTTTTCAGAATTCAAAATTCCTTGGACAAAAATTACATCAAATATTTTGGAAACGCTGCAGCTAAATATTCTGAATTTTTTATAGAAAAGGATGAATTCGGCAAAAGTTGCAGTTAAATATACTGATACTTTTATGGAAAAGGATGAATTCGGTAAAACTATTTCTTTTACGCCAGTTGGTCTAAACAATAAAAAATCGGAATTAAAAAACTTAACTATAAAAAAATCGAATGTCACAAAAAAAAGAAAAATATTTATGATCCAGTAATTACCTTGAAAAAAGAAGAAGTTCAAAAATCTTGTGTTAATTGGCAACTAGGAAATCTAGGTGAAGATTTGGCATCATTTCCTTTAAGTATATTATAATTTTTATCTAATTCTTTCTTGAATTTTTTCCAATTAAAATTGTAAACTTTATTCTGATTAATTTGGAAATTATATAAAATTATTATTATTATCCAATGTAATTATGAAAGAAATTATGAAATTAAATACAATTTTGCTATCTGCTTACATAAATCTAGGAAAGAACCACAGCTTGGATAAAATATAACTGGGATTTAAATATCAATCGTTGCCAATTTAACTATGAATTCTGGAAAATACGTTTATCATTATTGCTATAATTCTTCCAATTACAATATTTAGCATTGTAATCACCACTTATGATAAGTAATTTAAATAACTTTGAAAGTTCGGCCGAGAATAAGTTTGAGTTCTTATGCGATGCATGTTGAATCAATACATTCAAATTATTGTTTTTTAATAACGTCAACAAATTTAAGTTTAAAATATTTTTTTATTAATATAGTTGTTCCTCTGTTTGTTATTTCTTCACATTTATCGTTTTTTATAATGGTATAATTTTTATAGTACAATTATTGTTATTTTTTTTATAGTACAATTTTTGGGTAGAAAATACTAATCTTTGCCAATGATTAAAAAGTTTGTTGAATGACCGTCAAAACAAATTTAAATTTCAAGAATTTAATATGTTCTAGAATATTTATAGATCAAAACATTTATTAATAACATAATTATCTAAACAGCATAAAATTGATATAAGACCTATTTATAAAATTCAAAAATAAGTAGTCTTTTAAAACAATTAAAGAATAAATCAGTTTAAATTAGTTGTGAATATTAAGTAAGAGTTCATTTTGAAGTAAAGTGTTCTATTTGAAAAATTTATGTTTAGAATTTTTAACAAAGTCAATTCCTGAAAATTTTGATGATGACTGTAAAACTTCGTAGTGTTATTTAATAGGTTGACACATATTTCGATTTAGCTACTCCAATTCAAAAACCTGAACGCTATGACTGAGGCTTGCAAGTTGCGAGAAAACTCGCAACTTTCCCGTGATTTTCGAAAATAGTAACCTTAGACATAATCACATAATATACTGACAAATCAGTCGTTTTAGTCAGGTAACCATATGGCAAAAAGTACCGTGAACTAATCATAGTATTCAGAAAATAATTTATGTATATTAACAAACATAAATTATGTCATAGAATAATTTATGTTTGTTAATATACCTTTTTATTTGTGTTTGTCAAAGATACAGATTTCCACGGAACAATGATTTCTTAGATTTTCGTGTAAATCGAAATAATTGCTTTTTGTATGAAAAATCGTATAAATATTAAAAAACTAATATGTTGTAATCAAATATTTAAATAATTCATTTATTTCAACGTAAAATACACATTCAACATGCATCAAGTTACAATTATCCTGAATGGAATTTAAAACCGCAAAAGTCGAATAATGAATTTCATAATTAGTTTTATGATCAACACCTAAATTAGGATGAAATGTTGAAAGACGATCAAATTGAACGTTAATGTAAGCCTAAAGCAAGTAACATTTATCCAGAATGAATTTTGAAACCCAAGTAGGCGAATAATAAGTCTGATTATCAAGTTGATGATCAAATTGATGTTCGAAATGAAGTACATATTTAGAAAATAAATACAATCCAAATTTATCTAATAATCAGAAAAATCGCAATAATTAGTCTGAAGCACATATGCAGCAACAACAAAAAATAAGGTAGTTCATAACCGATCTAAATATGTTAAGGAAAATATTGAAATATTTATGATTTAAAAGTATTGCTCATTTCAATATCTTCCTTAACAAATTTTATTAGCCTGTAAATACAGGCTAATAAAATTCAAATACTTGAAAATAAAGTTATATACAATTAATAGAAAATGAATAAAAAATTATTGATGTAAAGTCAAGGAATATTGAAGTACCAACTATAAAAAATCAATTAATACATGTATACAAAACACAAATAATTCAGAATTGAAATTAGTTGAATCAAAATCAATTTTATGGTGAATATGCAGCAAAACTAAACACAGGTAATTAATATTTAAAGCAGGAACAAACTCAGACAATATTGACAATGAATCAAATTGAAGGATTACTGAACTAAAGTTACTTCAAAAACAAATTCAATCACAACCAGTATCTATTAAAAATGAAAACAACTTATTTCAGAAATTAAATTATTTGAACAATAGAAATTTAAATAAATTTAAATATTTAAAGGGGAACAAATTCAACCAAATTTAACTTTACAACATGTTTCGAATAATGGAAATGACGACTTAGAAAACCTACGAAATAAAATTAATTATTCCTCAATCAATTTATACGAATGAATCATAATCAAAATAATTTATACCTAAACCTCTTGGTAGAATTATAATGCCTGAATCAATTGAAAACGAACAAATTTCGGCACATAAATCACTTCATTCACAAGCAATTAAAATCTGCACAACTTCAGTTGAACCAATAAACTAAGAGACAATTTATAAATGGTTAAAAATTACAAAATTGTCTCAGATCAATTGTTTTAACTGGTATTAGTTCCCTAATTAACAGAATGGAATCAACTCAAGAAAGTATATTTGATCCAAATGATTTAAATAACAATACTAATAAATAATGATGGATTTAATGATGAATTAATGATTGAACATATTACAAAATAATAGACAATTATTAGGAAAATATAAAAATTAAGTATCAACTGAATAAGTAGAAAAACCAAAATGCTTCAATCAAATTTAAATTTTGCTAGTACAATTACAGCCACAATAATTAGAAAGATAGGATCTATTAATATTTATTTTATGTTTAAAACATAGTTTTAATATCTTTTTTCTTTAAAATTATTTTATTATTCTGCTTAAAAAATATATTTACATTTGTGGTTTCTTAAAAATTTAATGATTTTGTTTTTTATTCTAACCGACGTTTTATGTTATCGTTTAAGAAATATGTTTTAATTGAAAAATTTGTATTTGAAGCATTAACTTATTAATTATTTTTATTTCCGAATTCAAACAGTAAAAAATGTATAAATTGTTTTTTAAAATAAACAGAATTAGAATAAACATTTATTATGCAATATGTCAAAACGAAATTATGCGTTCAGATACGAAAGGATGGGTTCAAAAGTGTCTAAAAAAAAGTTTTCGAAGTTTGCGAGTAACTTGCAAGGAAAATTTGCGGAAAGTGGTTGTAATTGATATTCAACACAGCTGGCCAGAACAGCGATTACTCTCACTCTGGCCAAGCATCGTCAATAAGTACTCGGTCTAGTCCACTTTGGATCCTTCTAAAGAAAGTGGATCCTTCAGAACAACAAATATTATGCTTATCTTTTACCAAATATTCTTTTACCAAATATTATGCTTATCTTTTACCAAATACAGAAGATAAAGTTAATAAATTGTGTCATGCTCAATATTTTACACCAGGCCAGTTGATTTAGTAAGTGGTTTTCAAAAGTATTTACTAATCGCAATGGTCAATACGAATTTAAACTTTGGAATTCGTGCAGTCTTATCCCAAATACGTAATGGCAATAATCTACCAGTAGCATATTCAAGAACATTAAATAATAGGAAAATAGTAACGAACTTATTAAAAAAAATCAGCAATGCAGAGCTATGAAAAAAAATAATGACAGATATAGAGCAAGAATACAATTGGAAAGAGGTGCGAATTTTTGTCGAAAATATTTAAAAACAAATGGATTCAAAGCAAAGTTAATTAACTGTCAAAACAAAAATGGACGAAGAACAAATAGTAGAAAGATGGAGAGAATATTCATTGGAATTGTTATAAGATGTAAAACTAAATAGGTCGGACAATGATTACGAAAACGATTTGGAAGAATAGCGACCAACATATGATGAAAAGGTTTAAGCAATGCGTAAAATGAAGAACAGAAAAGCATCTGGTGAGGACAATATAACAACAGAAATGCTTAAGAATGCATTTAATACACATACTTATCTTTAAAATTTGGAACGAAAAAATGATATGTGAGCACTGGAAAACTGTCATTATTATTCCAATTTACAAAAAAGGAAATAACACTTAATGTAGTAACTACAAAAGTATTAGCTTACTTTACACAGCATATAAGATACTCTCATCCATATTATGTGAACGGCTAAAAGTATATTCTAAAAGAATATTAACAGAGTATCAAGAGGGCTTAGACCAAACAGGTCAACAGTCGATCAGGTATTCGTAGTAAAATAAAGTATGGAAAAAATGCTATAATACAACCACGACCTGCACTACTACTGATTCATAGATTTTAAACAGGCATTCGACGGCATTAATAGAGATATGATTTGAATATCTCTTAATGAATTAAGAATACCGGGTAAAAGTATTACATTAATAATGGTGACGCTATATAATACGACAGCAAAAGTCATGGTTCTAAATAAAACGACAATTTCATTTGGTATTGGAAATGGTGGTGCTCAGTAATAATATTTACTTTATATCTACATTATACAATACCTGACCTTGATAGAAGTGGTACAATTATAAATAGATCAACAAAAATTAGTGCTTATCCTGAGAACATTACGAGAATGGGAGAAGCTATCGTGATCTAGTACAAATATTCGTTGCGCTCGAAAGCTCATATTCGAAAACATATTCGTGCATGTCTGCAACGGCAAATGAATTAAACTAAGTTCAAACCTTAAGACCTTGGAACTTACTTCCACTGCCAATGATAATATTATTAGATCATTGGAAAACAAATTAAAGAGTGCTTAGCACAGTAGAAATACAAAAATTAACAAGAAAGTTAAATGCCACAATAACATGTTGAAAGTTTCTTTTTAGATAAATTAAATAATCAAAATAATGTTGTATTTCCTATATTAAATTTCGGTGAAGTGTATATAAACACATTATACGCTCAATTAAGTAGATTATTCTATATTAACTTGGGTATTGCACAAATTTCAAAATCATATGTTAAAATTATTTGCTAGTATAAATGTAAGTTTTTTGAATCCAGTCTAAATTAATAATAAAAATTTCTATAAGAAATATAATGAATTATGTATTAAATAAATACATACTTGTTAAATTTCATAGTCTAATAAACGGTCTTTCTTATGTATTGAATTGGTGATTCGGTATACCTGATGCAAGCGATGTACTAATAGTATTAATCCATTGTCAAGTGATAATAAACAAAAACAAACTCTTTGAAAATATCAAATTGATATCAAGTACTATTCATAATTTTAATACTTTCAATAATTTCTTTAAAAAATACGCAATAATATTTAATTTAGTACAAGCAACAAATGAAATAAATCTGTTGTCATTAGCATCCAATGAACAACTCTTTCTTCTTTACCAATAGAAATAGATAATGATTATGATAAATATATTGAAGCAAGAATACTTCTTTTTGGGAAAACATGGAATCTTGTATCCATTACAAGATTCCATGTTTTCCCAAAAATATATTGAAGCAAGAATACTTCTTTTTGGGAAAACATGGAATCTTGTATCAACAATTTTATTAGAAGAATTAAAAATTTATAAGGAAAAACATAATTTATCGCTGTTACCAAAATATGAAAATGTAAATTATAAAAAAGTAAATTTACCAATATTATTTAGTAATAAAGTAATTGTATTAAAAATACCACTAGTAAATAAGATTGAATATAATATGTATGATGTATTAACTAATATCATTACCAAGCCAACATAAAAATAATTTAATACATAATTCAACGTTTCCCTATGTGTTGATTAAGCCTAATACCAGATGAGTGTTTTCTAAATGTATTTTTTTTGTATGTTTTTTTAAAAAAAATTAAATTTCTTGAAATTATTTGATGCTATTGAGTTATCATACAATTCAAATGTCTTATCATATTATCTTATGATTGAATGTGAATAATATATTGAAAATACAAATTGAAAATACAAAAACAAATTATTTTTCGACTTTACTAATCTGCTAATTTTTTAACTATAATGTGCTAATTACATTTTTGTAATTAACAACTGGATGACTACAATAACCACCTAAGGACTTGGACCGCGTATTACAAATTACAGCAACCAAATAGGTCGGTTTATACCTCGAAGGGAAAACTGGGTTATTAAAAATACATATACAGATTAATTTAAGCTTTTAGGTACTTTATTATATATAAAAATTAGCTATAGAAAGTAACAGATTTTTTAAAAAAATTACAACATATTCTATTTTCTAAAATAGATTGGCGAAAGATAATTATATCATAAAATTGCCCCACTTTTTTTTTATTGTAACACAAATTATTTTGAACAAATTTCTTATACATATATTGTTAATCGTTATATAATTTGTGTCCTTCTATTGGATATGCGTAACAAAATTTTAAAATCTATGGAATCTTAAAAAAGTGCCAAAGCTAAACAGCTTATCTTTTTATCGTTTTAAGCCTTAATAATTCAGGTAGATAAATGTGTATTGTTACAATTTTTTCAATAAATACAAAATTTTAATTATTAATTGTGTTACATATTTAATTTTTATGTAATATATATATTAAATAGGTTGAATATGTTCAATTATCAATTGAATTTATAAATCAAATTAAAACTACTTCACAAAAATACTTATATAAATTTTTCAATTATTTCTTTAATTTACCAAATTTTGTTGTGAAATATTAGTTTTTATTGTCCTAATGCTAGCTCACACTTGAAACTTAATAAATGTTTATTATATATTTTGAAAATGCCTTGTCACATTCATTTTAAAATAATAAAAATGTTATATTGAAGTTAAAATTTAAATTAAAAGTTATAACGAAACTTTGTTTCTGTATTTTTTACTATAGAGTATATAGTAGCAACAAAATCTAACTAATAATAATTTATGCGATTACGAAAATAAACAGTTTCCATTTGGTGTTAATGAGTATTTTGGCATTCTTTGAATATTCATGAGGTTTACACAGCTCTATAAGAAATATGTTTTGAATATTAACGAAGTTATTGAAGGCAATGTGTTAAAGCTTTTATGACTATCACAAAATTAAATTTAATTTTTTTTTTATACGAATCGCGAAAGACAGGGTGATTAGGTTTAGAAGTGGTGCAACGACCAACTTGTTACGCTTCATTCTCAAAGATACAATTTTCAAACAAATAAAAACCAAATTATACGCTAAAAAATCCACTTTTTTGCATAAAAAGTTTGCCCCTCCACAGAGATAGCGCTGATACATCTAAACCATTACCCAAATTTTTGTATTTGGATCGCGCTAAGCTGTCGCATTCGAACACCTCGCATTCGTTCTAGTGTGTCTTCTACATTCTCGTTACCCCAGTGCCAAATGTCATCAAAACTTCAAGGTATTTCCCGATTATCCCGTAACCAGTCCTATAATTCTACCATTATTTTTAAGTAATCTATTGGGATGCTAAATTTTACGTCCGATGCTAAATTTTACGTAGCTATGCGCAATACGTGCATGGTTCTAACCGTAGAATTAACTCGGGCCCCTTGACAACGGCTAGCCTCTGTGCTTGAAAAATACTCTAGTTATCTGGCAATCAATATGCTTTGCCGGGTGATATCCTTAGAAGAAACACCCGCTGCTGCCTTTGCCATCACTTTTAATCCATCTGGGTACGTGGCATACGTAGATGAATATTATTAAGAAAACAATATTTGTTGTTTTTACCGTTTTTTATTATGGTTTTACAGTATTACTTAAAATTGATAGTTTTAAAATCTAAACAAATTAAATTTATGATCATTGCATACAATCTTGCAGATGAATACTGTTCTATGCAATATGTTTATAAACACATACACGGTAATTTTGCAATAGTCGTTTAAGCCTATGAACTCCCTTAGCCTACAGTGTAATAGCAAATGAATTATTAGGAACATTATTCGGAAAAAATATCC
The DNA here is from genome assembly GCA_963932195.1 of Empis livida. NCBI lineage: Eukaryota > Metazoa > Arthropoda > Insecta > Diptera > Empididae > Empis > Empis livida. The sequence goes on from OZ010647.1 coordinate 18,024,714, forward strand.
TATATCCAATGGAGCTGTCATCTTAAACATGGGTTATTATCAAACAGCGTTTTTCAGAATAGACTCTTAGAGCCTGAAGTCATTTGGGACAAAAACCTATCGATATCGACTTTCTTCAAGTTTTTGTTATATATTCTACATTTAATAAGCCCATAAATTAATTACGGAAACAAATAAATAATGGATTGAAACTACTGACTACAAACATGCCAAAGAGTATCAGTATCAAGAAAAGGAACACTCGACACAATTTTATATATTATTTTTTAAAGAATAAGTTTTTCTAAATTTTTTTTTTTAATTTCAAAACCATACTATATAGTGAAACCATATTAATCGAAGCAGTACTATGCGAAGTATTTCTGTACCTGTTTTAATTACGGACTTCTCGCGGGATACTTTTGTTTAAACTACCATCTGAAAATATTAAATAGTTCTTACAATGCCAGCTGGAGAATGTTTATTGAGGATAATGTTTATTGACGCTGAGACATATGTGAATGCATAAACACAAAACATCTTCTGTCCAATCTTCTAAGAACGGAAGGGTTTTTTGTGTCAAAACTCCAAAATTCGTTGATGGATAAACAAAAATAAAATTTCAAATATCAGGGGTACTATAATAGCTGCATTATATTGGATTTTCGGAAGAAATATATGTTCACGATTTCTTGATTTAGTATAATTTTAATCTAAACGTTAAATAGATTCTGTTAGGTATTATTATTTATTAAAATTGTTTTGTCGAGTTAAAGATTCTCGATTAGGTAATTTTTCTAAACTTTAAATGGCTAAAAGTTATTTTTGTTAAGATTCAAATTTAAAAAAATATAAAAAAAGTAAATTATAAAAAAAGTCTACTGTTTTATAGAAGTAAGTAAAATATTTTTTGCTATTTGTATTTTCCTTATTCACTCCAATTGGGATTTAATTATTTTTAAATATTCATCTAATTCAAAATCATCTAACTGAATTTAGATGATTTATCTAATCTTTTTTTTTTCTGCCCACCCTGTATATTATAGATAGAAAATATTGTATACTTTAACGTTCATAAATTTTATAAATTTAATATGAAATTAGAATATTTATTTATAACGCCAGGCAATCTAAATTAAAGCTTTAGGGAATTAAGCAATTTCAAATTAAAAAATTATGATAAAAGCACAAAACAAGAATATTGTTAAGAAAATAAATCATCAAATCTGGCGCCAATTCATAAAATTTTATCATTTTGCAGATTCTTATAAAATAAATGTTTACCAGAATAATAAAATATTTTTAAATGAGATTGATTTCAATAACGAATACGATCGTTTGTAAGTTTCGTTACTTTTATTTATAGAAAATATGTTTAAAAAAAATTTCCTTTTAACTATATGTGATAAGTTTTTTATATTAGATTAAAATTATTTAATTATAAAATTATATTTAATATTGATCACCAATTTTATCTGCACAGTAGTAATATATATATATACCGAATACAAGGAATCAGTTATATAAATTTTTATAAAACTTATTTACGTAGGTGCTTTGTGATATATTCAAAACGACCGAATGGGTGAATCAATATTGACCTACATGCGTATCAACAAAATATCCTGGGAAATACTTGAAATAAAATAAAAAAAAAAATAAATAAAAAATATAAATAATTGTAAACAGCAATTAGCGAATATATTGTCATTATTTGTAAAAATTTATATGGTAAGCATTATGTACCACATTGGCTAGCTAGACATATATGGGTATATGTAGTATTTTTACATATATAGAATACATATCATTTTTCTATGCAATATAGATATATATGTATATAATATGAATGTATGTAGCTTTATGTTGCGGCGCATTAATTACTTATGGTTTCATATTTACAATGGGCGTTGGCTTATTATATTACAGGTTAAATAAATATATGCAACATATCGAACATTTTTAAAATATCTACAATATACTAAAAAAAAACCAATTAATTTTAATCTAATATTTACTAATGCACCAATAACAAAAGTTTTTTTTATTATGAAACTCTTTAACTTGAAAAATATTATGTTACATTTATAATTATTATGATTCGAAAAATATATCTTCATTCTTTAATTATTACCTAAATTTTTATCAAGAAATGCGTTATTTTACAAGATTTTTATTAATAATTTAATTGAAAATTCGATATACAAAAGATTTTCTCTTGGTTTTTCATCTCAAAACGACTATAACTTTGAAAATTTTATTTTAAGATATTGTAATTTATTCAACTATTCAATATTCAAAATTTAGACTTTAAATTATTGTTAGAGAATCCACTTAGAGCTTCATCAGTTACAATCGAACTTTTCTTTTAACGAAAATTAAAGAAGCTGATAGAACAATAGAACATACTGAGAAGATATCACTATTTAGTGAAAGTTATCAAACTGCTTTAAAAGAGTATAGACATGCTCAACGGAATTATAATTATTTCAAAATTAATTTTAGTGTAAACTAATTAATTTTCCCGATTTACAAATTGATTTAATTTCTGAAATTACTGGTGACTCAATACCACTCCATACTCGATCGGATAAAATTGATCTACAATCTGGGATAAAAACGTCACTGCACAACTCAACTTATCAGGAACTGAAATTTTTGGGTTGTTAGCCATTTCAGAGATTTTTTCAAATTTTCCATTACATGTAAATATTTTGTTATCAAAAAAATATTATACTTTAAGTGCAATTATAAATTTTGGTTATAGTATTTATATAATTGAACTGAAATTTATATTCTTTTTAAACTATTTATTTGAATATAATATTCAATTTTTTTGTAAATATTTGAGGTCATATGAGTAGAAAATGCTCAGAAATGAATGAAACCATAAGAATCTTTGCTTTAACTTGTTTATATACAAAAAAAAAACAAAAACGCTTACTATACGAGTTTAACATATTTTTAAGGGTCGATTCCGTTACCCTTTAAAAATGGTTAACCTTTAAAATAAAATAAAATAAACATATACATGTATATGAAACATTCGTTTTTCTTAAGTGTCACCTTTAATGAAAAAGATTTGTGTGTATAGTTTTGCCATCATTAAAATATTTCTTGAGGGTATAGGATCACTTGTTATGGTATCATGTTTCCATCAAACTCTTCACTTTTTTTTTTTTACAGTGCAACATAAATGAAAGTGTTCTGTAAAAAAAAGGAGATAAATGAAAATCTTACTAGTTTTGGATCAGTGATAAATAATTTTACGATTTCATAAAGATGTTCACCAACTAACCCTCTTTTACAAAGTCGAAAAATCATGTATATTTTTTTACCACGAATCTACTCTTCTTAATGATGAATTTCATTCTTCATAAAACTTGTTTCGTGAATGTCGATATTGTGGTTTACTGTCGTCGAATAACCCGACCTGTAAGGAGATCCATATACGTCACGACCTATTTATTGTCTGTTCTTACATGGCTGTTTAATGATTTGTGTTGGTTGGTGATTTTTGGTTTTTCCCGTATTCGTTTGAGTTGCTAATACGAATGACTACTCTTTTTCATGTAAGCAAAGACTGACTAATATCAATTCAATACAATCTTTTACGACACACTGTAAATAACCATATAACTTCCGCCTCTACCGACCTATATGCCTGCCAGGTTTCCTTTTTTTTTTTAATATATTTTTATTTCTTGGATGCACATATACTTAAAAATATTAAAAAAAAAAATGTTGGTAAAAACCTGGGACTTTTAAGGACTCATATATAAATGTATATTTAGTTTAACAAATTTGTACTCTTTAAATGATTTTAACCTACAACGTATACTTACACTTAGCAAAATTCCAATCAGGATAATATTCATACATACATAAATACGTTTATAATACAGTATATATATGTATATTATTTTTTTTAAACAAAAGGAACATTATTTACACATGACGGAACCGAGCACTTGACAAAAAAAAAATATTAAGAAGCAAACACATCGTTGGAAATATAAAAAAAATTATATGTAGCACTCGAATACAAGGGAAAGGGACATAAACAATTTGTGTGTGTGTATGTTTTTTTGTTCTTCGGTCTCCTTCTCTGCTTGTAGGCTTTGAGTATTCATAAATAACATTAAAAAAAAAAAAGAAATTTGAATAAATGAATTTTGAATACAATGCACTGTCATGTTTGTAAAACAAAACTAAAAAATTATTCGCCCCTAAGCCAAACATAAAAGCAGAATTTTACCAAGTATTAAAAAAAATTCATAAATAATTTTGTAAATGGAAATAATTTTTCTTCTATCTCTCAATGATTTATTTTTTTTTCATATACATATGTATGCTTAATAATTCAAAACACATCAATTTTTTTTTTTATTAATATACAAATTGTAAATTATAAAAATTTATGTGAAGAATTTCAAACTCATTTTTACTCTCTCCAATTTCACTATTTAATTTTTTATAGAATATTAAAATGAAATGAGGGGAACATAGATTCGTCTTATGCCTTTAGTGTAAGCTAAATATTTTAAAATTGTCTGCTATCTTTCATTTAAACATTTTAAACTCAATGTTTTATACAGTGAACTGTGACATATACTTCTTAGAATTAAAGTTTAAGTAATTTTAATATAAAGTTTAGTATCAATTCTGCAAAGTATAAAAATTCGATTTTCAGAAATGTCATTAAACTATTGCAAAACGGCAAGAGTAAGTAATTAATTTCAGTTAGAACTATTTACAGTTATAATTCAAGGTATACTCAGAAAATGGGGGAAATTATCGTAGCTTCAAAAACGCTCACCCCCCCCCCCCCCCATTTGACGGTTGTTAAAACCTATGACTTTTGAGGTTATCATATGTACGATTTTAGTTGTATTAACCAATATTTGGTTATTATAACATCAGCTATGAATGTACAAGACCATTATTTATTGAAACGACTAGAACTTGGCTTTGGATTACAAGGACTCCTAAAGAGGAATAACTAATATACGATCTGCAATAACTTTCATTTGGAAGCATTCGAGGCTTCATCAGCTTTACGTTAGAGTTCATAACTTCTGAAAGACAGTGAGGGTAGGTGCGGTTAATAGTGGGTTGTGATGCTCGATACTGCTGGTGGCTCATGATGATGGGTGCTGATGGTGGGTTGTGGTTGTAGGCGTGCATGGTAGGTGTTGATAGTGGGTAATTAGGGTGGCTAATGGTGCCTTGGCCCGATTTGGGCTGTTGCGCCATTGAAGAAAAAGTAAGACTGGTGGCGTTGAATGTCGGTGTTAAATTTTTTTACAATTATCAAATTTACAAGAATATGAAATTCTGAAATGTACAATGAAATTTACAAGAAAATTACTAAATATTAATTGCAGAAAAGCAAATTAACCGAATTTTTAAAACACTCAATTACACTAGAACTTTGCAGTTACACTACGAAAGTGATTAAATTTGTAAAAATATACGTAACAAATCGGCCAATGTTTAGAAATTTATTTTTTACATTTTAGTGTGCTTAATCAAAATCAAATTTATTGTAAAAAAAATTTGTTAGTTAGTTCATAAATAATTTCTAATTCAGCTTTAGCCAAGGCAATTTTGTAAATAAGTTTTTAAGTATTTATTTACCAAAAATGGTATAAATTATTTTTAACACCAGCAGTCGGACGACAGGCATAAAAAAGAAAACAACAGACAAATTTTTAAATCTGACAAATCATTTTATTATCAATTATCAACTACAATATCTTCTTATAAACTGCATTTTTTGTAAAAACAGCATCAGATCCTACTCGATGGTTGACGGTGATCTCTTTCCTTTCCTTTTCTCCACCATTATAAATTTTACCAAAAGTAAGGATGGAATAATTATTATTTTTGACCCATAACACCGAAAGGCATTTAAAACTCACCTTTGCAATCTAAATACTGTGCTAACTTGCGACCAAAGCTTCTACAGCAAAAATAGTTTTGATTTTCGAAATCAGCGTAAAAACAGAGTAAGTATGAGAAATGTCATTAAAATCGGTGCAGTGGTATCACAATTATTTGATTTTGAAACTATATTTTGTAGGATATTCAGTTGTCTAGACCAGTTCCCAAGGATAAAATTTGATGGAAACAATATGGAATGTCAAAATGAACTAATATTTCATCCAATTTGAGTACTCTTGATTCACTGGTACCATTGAAAACCCTTGGATCTATTTTAATAGCTTAATTATTATATTGAAAGATTGGTTTATCCGACAATAAAATATTACATAGATATAATAGTAAAAATTTAACATTAGCTGTGACTAGAAATTAACATTAAAAACACATTACTTTTAAATAGTAAATCTATAAATGTATCTGTACATTGTTTTTAAATAGTAAATCTATAAATATATATATGTAACAAAAGTATATATACATTATTTTGGTTGTAAATAAATTACTTATTTAATTTTAAATGACAGCCTAGGTAAGGGAGAGTATAAGGTTGGCCTTGAATATTTTTTTGGAGATGTTAGGGGAGAACTTGTACCGAGTTATCTGCACTTGAAGTTTCTTTAACATTTTTGTACTGCAATTTAGACCTACTTTTTTATATGGATTACGAAGCATAAATTTCGTTATAGTGAAGAAACTTTTTAATTCCACGAAGCTTATGGCTTTATTAGTCAGACATTTGTTGTTAACACATAGCGTCCACTGTTAGTATTTTTCCTAGTCTTAAATTCCATTTTATTGTAATTTTAAAGCTGAGTAAACTTAGACCAACATCGATGTCTCGGACGGGACTTAAACCCATTACCTAATACACCACACTACCACTTAAGCCACCGTTGGTATTTCTTATTTGCTGCAACTAAATAATTGCTAATGAGCGGACCAGTACGTTTCATTTTAAGCAACCAAAAATTTTGCAATTTTTTCAGAATATTTAGTTATGTAAAACACAATAGGTTTAACAATGCCAACTGGTAAAAGATGCAACCTGAGGAATTCATCTTTCAATTTTATGTTATTACTTTAATAAACTATGATTTAGAACAAGCTATTCCAAAGAAAGAAAAAGGTAGACAAAATATTAACTTTCTGCCCACAGAAATTAAAATCTTAATCAGATCTCGTAACGTTTTGCGTAGGCAGTGGCAAAGGTCCAGGAATACAAATACAAAACCAACTTATTCTTATGACAAATTGAACAAAACAATACAGAAAAGAACAAAAACACAAGTTGGTCTGATATGTTAAAACAATTAAAATATGTTGGCAAACCCTTCTGGAGCATATCCAAATTACTAAGGAAAAAAAACATCCATACTCCACAGATAAAAATTGATGATAAAATATTAAGCACAAATGATGAAAAAGCCAACCCATTTGCAGATTTCTTCTCAAACCAAAATTTACTAGCATCATATCCCAGCGATCAGAATACATGGTGGAACAAATTATGAACGCCATCAGTAACTTGAATATCACTCATAGAAATCTTGAAAAATTTTCTGAAACAGAAATCTAATTGAATCCTTAAAAACTAATAAAGCACCAGGCAGCGATGGTCTTAAAAACATGGTACTGAAAATGCTGCCTAAAAGAGCAATTAAATTCTTAAAGAGATTATTTGATGCTTGCTTAGAACTCAACTATTTCCCAGACAATTGGAAAAAGCCAATAAGATAGCAGGGAAGTCGCTAGCATAGGCCTATTAGTCTATTAAATTGTTTAGGTAAAGTATTCGAAAAAGGTTTAAAATCTAGAATAAATGATTTCACCTACGAAAAAAATATCTTATCAAATGAAGAATTTGGATTTCGGGAAAAACATCAGAGAGCGCACCAGCTAATGAGAATTAAAAATACAATACACTCATCAAATAACAACAAAAACTCTGCTGGAATGGTAGCAATAAACATACGCTTTTGGCAGCATGTGGCATAACGGCCTCCTTCACAAATTACTGCTCTTAGAATTTCCACCTTTCTCCAAAAGGAAAGCTTTATCCAAAATCGCAAATTTCAAGTAAAAATAAATAACAATTTTTCAGAAACTAAACAAATATTATGTGGTTTACAACCAAGATTCGTGCATTATCCACGGCTTTATAATATTTACATTAGTGGCATACCATCAAATTGTACATTAGGCTTATTTGCTGACGATACCAACCTTTTCGCAGAATCAAATAATCCGAACGAAATCATCAATAATTTAGAAAGTGGATTTTCAACATTGAAAGTTTACTACGAAAAGTGGAAAATAAAAGTCAACATATACCAAACGCGATACTTATTTTTCACCAAAAAGCCTAAAAATACTTTTGTATTATGTGCAAAAATACTTATGTTTAATTATGTGCCGGTGATTATGAAAGTCAAAAATCTTAAAAATACATATTTTGCTTATTTTGCGTAATATTCTCTACAATCCCAATAAACTCAGAAATTGTTGAAGTATTCAAAACAAGCCAATGATTCATCACCAACAAGGACAAAAATCATAGGATACGGAAACAAATTGTTCATGTGATATTTTTCACTTCTGTTTTCGCCTTTTTTCCTTTGTTTCCTTTGCATATGAATACCAGAGACAGGAATAACACTCTTTGTCCTTTTTGGGTCTATTCGAACCATAAAACTATGCGAGCCATGAAGTCATAAATTTTATGTGTACTTCTTTTGTTATATATTATTTATTACCTATATGTTAGATTTTTATAATTTTTAGACGGTGTCATACTTTTTTTACCAGAGGGCCCTTTGGGTATCTGTATATAAAATAATGGTATACAGATATATTAGTTAGGTATATACTATAATTTCTAAACTTTAATTTTGAAATAAAATTTATATATAAATATGTATATCCCTTTAAAAATATATTAGAACGTCCAATTTTCGCTATTCACTTTAAATTTTTTTATGATGCAGCAAATATTCTTTTTTTATTCTTCGATATTTTCAATTTTTTTTAAACAAAAAAATTATAACTACAATTTTTGTAATTTCAAAAGTTTGATTATCAAATTAAATTTTTTAAAAGTTATTAAAAAGAATAGAATTTTCATACAACAAAAAATTATTTTCACATTCACTTCTATTTGCCGAGATACTTACCATAAATCGGTGAATTTGTTTACAGAGATATTTACCATAAATCGGAGATCAAATTTACATGAAACCTAAAAGGTCCAAAATATAAGATAACACTTTAAAGTTTAAAAGTTTCGATGTTGGTGTTGCAGTAAAATCAAACAAATAAAATGATTCATGTTATCACTTTAGTACAATTATAGTGCACCTGTTATATGGTTGCCTAACAACCTTAGAGTATATTATACCAGGAGATGCTAAGTATAATTTTGCCTTTACAAACTCAATCAAACATTCGTTTTAAATGTCAAAGATTTTTTTGAGATGTCAAACAATTAAAAAAAATTTTAAATCGAAGATTTAATTAAATTTATAAATGAAGTATTAAATAATAAATATTACAAATGCTTCTTATTGTTAAAGTGTTCAAAATGTAATTTTTAAAAAATGTATTACTGGTGTATGCAAGAGTTTAAAACTTATTAAATGTTGAAATTAACGGAGCATTCAAACGGTTGAAGTGTAGTTTTCCAGGTGAATATAGAAGTAGTTTGCAGTTGAATATAAAATTATTACCAGAAGGTTATCGTGTAGGTTACAATCTGACAAAGTTTATGCGGTAAATTTTAAATGTGAAGATTTTATACATCAACACAGTTTTATTTAAATAAATATTTGTGTCAGTTTTATTTCTTTTTGTAAGCATATTTTTGAAGTGAAATATAAGTTAAGCTGATCTGTACTACGCTGCTCATATGCCGTCCAGCTGCTCCATTATTACATGAAAATACCATTCAAATTATATTTTATGACCTATAAAAATACAATTTAAATTTTTATTTATATTATTATTTATGAAAATATAAAAATATAAATTAATTATTATTAAAAAATAAAAATATCTTTCAGATTTTAGTTATTTAGAGTTAAATCTTTAAGAACGTTTTTTTTTAATTAAAGAAAAAGCCTTTGGGCTTGTTCTCTTAAGCCGCCATTTTTAAAAACATCTCTTTCCCAACCGCTTTAAACATAGGATTGTTTTTAATCACTATAGCATCTCCTGATATTATATACTGTAAGTTCAGTACGTACTTTTGCTTTACATAAAAAAAATTTAATGCTCCACTTTTGCTTTACATAAAACAAATTTAATGTTTGTAAATATTGATACCAGTACTTCAAGTGTTTAAATGTTAAATTTATCTTAAATATTCAGATTTTATCTTAGAGGCTTTGGAGAAGCCTGCGTCGTTTCCGTTTTCGAACGTCAGAAAATAGTAGAAATATATGAAAGCAGCCAAACTCACCAAGCCGGTGACACAGCAGACGTCCGAGACGTAGCAATTTTCGTTCTACTTAAACTTTTCATACCATTTGTAGACGCAGTATTAGAAATATTCTTCCAAATTTCTGCTTTTCTTGCTATATCTTTATAGCACTCGCATTTTTCATTAGATAAAGTTTTACCATTACATAAATAGCATGTTATTAATGTTAAAAATTTAATAACTGAATCATTGTTTGTAGGTATTTTATTTAAATTTTTATTTATCACTGTTCAAACACAATAAAAAATTAAACTTAATAATTGAAAAATATTTGTCATTATTTAGGACATTTCATTGTGGCCAGTTTATATACTCAAAAAGGTCTTCATCGGTACACCCGTCATTTGACCCTTCAAACCGTCAACGGCAAAGCGAACATTGAGGTTTATGACATTTTACAAAACTAATTTTATATATAGCCAAAAATTCACTATACTATTTCCTGAATTTTCTAAAATATTTAGATAAACTATTGGTTTTATAAACATTTCGCAATCAGGGTAATTACAATTACCAAATATGTATCTAGATGTTTTAAATGTTTGAATTGGAAATTAATATAGTAAGAATATTTGAAATTAATGTATTTAACTTTTAAACAGATTTTATTGCATATGTTGAACATCAACCTAGTTTGTGGTCCCAACCAGTTACCCCCTATATTTATAAAAATTTATACTATAATCACAATCTAATTATTTTTATATAAAAATCCTATTTCTACCCACTTGATCTTGATTCTACCTTAATTCTAAAAACATGTATTTATATAATTTTCTGAAACTTGAGTATATTTTGATATACTTTTCTGATTTTCAAGTTTTCTGCTATAAAATACAAGATTTCGGAAAATATATTATAAGATATTTTACAAAACTAAAAATTATACTCATACTTTCTACCAGACTTGAATGAATTTCTATTAAATAGTTCAAGTACCTTTACATTCTCTGATCAAATTTTAAGTTTTTCGAGTTCAGTCATATGGATACTTTTGATGCCGCAATAGATGCGAAAATATATTTTTTTTTAAATTATTTTTCGAGTCCAGCATAACGAAAAAAAAGCTATAAAAGAAGTACACCGAATGTAAATGTAGTTCAAGTATCTTTAAGTAATATATGTATATATAATTTTTCAACAAAATCACAGGCTAATACTTCTTTAATAAAATTTAATAAATATATAAATACGGGCCAATGTACTTTGAAAGTACAATTTCTATAGCACTATACTATGTATATGAATATCGATTGTAACTAAACATTTATAATTTATCGTACATAAAGCTTTAAAACAATTACAATACAAAAAAAAAAATTTTTTTTCAGATTATATTTGATAAATATAACCCCGACCCTTATCAGAGTTAAGTGAAAACGTGAAAGTATTTTAAATATGTGATATACTCGTACAATTCTCTATTGATAATAATCAGTAAATCCTTTAATCTAATAGCGCCAAAAAAATCTGAAAAGTCAGTCTCTTAAGTCTTATTCATTTTTGTTACGTAAAAGCTTTTACTCTGTAGATACATAATATTTAGGTAACTTAAGATATTACTAAGTAAGCCCATTAAAACTATGTAATATATTGTAAAAATACAGTATTAGTTAAAATTTTTATACACGTACTTTTTATATAAATTTCGTTTGCATACATGAAGTTTTCCAATATATACCATTTGAATTTTACAGTAAGTAGACATAGATTATTTTTTAGTGTGATTGATTTATATATTAGAATTTAAGATTCAACACTATATAAAATTTTATTGCAATATTGCTTAGTAGAAACCATTAAAGATAATTTAGAAATAATATGAATTAGTTGGCAAGGCAAGCTAGTGTGCTAGATTTTGATAATTTTTATAATTTGATAAATTGCTACAAAAAGGTAAAATTTTATGATTTAGTTATGTTTCGTATTTCATGTACACTAAAGAGTTTTACAATGTAAGAAGAGAATCACGATGAGAAATACCAAAATTATTTGAGTAAGCCAGAATTTCACTCATACCACGTACTGATAAATAGGCAATAACGCAAGTAAATATGATTTTTCAAAATCAGAAAAGCAAGAAACGTAAAGAAGTATTTAATCATTAGACTTTCTTCATTTGGCAAAAGTTAGTAGATATTGTAGACCTTTAACTGCGGAACTTGAATTGAAAAAAAGTTATTAAAAATAATAAATAATTAAAATAACTAAACGGCATAAAGAAAATAGGACTATTTAAACTTCGAATGTTATCGAACCTCAGACTGACATTCTATAACATACTATACCTGGTGACATATCAGATATCATATATGTATAAAAAACATGTCGCACCACCATAAAATCACAGCATATTTTAATTTCTAATTTTACTTACACGAAAAATTTAAATGTTATTTGTATCTATTTTAAAGGAACATAAATTGTAAGAATATCTTAATTTAGTTAAATTGATTTTCAAATATATGTAATGCGTACCGCAATACGAAATATTGAAAACATTAAAATGATAATTTATGTATGTAAAAATCTAAATGTAATGACCTATTCAAGTTTTTGGAATTCTTATTAAAAAATCAACATGTAAACATATATATAACCATATTATATATAGACACAGAAGTTTTATGTACTTTTTGAATTTTACCATATATATAATGTAGCTGTAGCATATAATTTTATACATGCCCTTGGATACTAAATCAATTTCTCTCCTAGATTTGCTCTCAATTTTATACTATACTATTTCCTAAACGCATGTGATTACCTGAGTTAACTATAACTTCACCAATTTATTTTTCTATATGGCACCATCTGAGGAGAAAACAAAAAAATACCTAAATCATTTTACGCCAGTGACATACCCAACATTTATTTTATTTATAACAATTATTTTAAAATAAATTTCAATGGGGAAAATATGAAGGAGTATCAATATTCATGCGCATAACTTAATAATGGTGAAAAGTTTAAAAAATAAATATTCAGTTTAATACTGTGAATTAGGAAAATTGAAACTTAGTTGTTGAGTAATCTTAGGGTGTGCAAGTAGAAATGTAGCATCGGTTCTGTGTAAAGGCGGATAAACTTTATTTTTATACTGCACAAAAAAAACAATCCAACAAAACAAAAAAAAATCCTATTTACACACCTCTACACTCTTTGACTTATTTTATCAAATGTTAAACCGCCAAAAAAAAATTATAAATTTTTATTTCGTTTCTTAAGTGTTTTATTTTAATTTATGCTCAATTTAATTATTAGAAATAATATGCGGTGCTATTAAGTGATTACAAATTTATTACAAAAAAAAAAAAAATTAATTATTATTCATTGGTTTATTTAGAACGAAAGCGAATATGGTGCTTATATTTAAGAAATGTTTAAAAAAAAGTGTTAAGTGAAATTGGAGTAAAGAGAAAATATTTATTTAAAAAAATAAAAAAATTGGATTATTAAAACCGCTACAGGATTACCAAAAAAAAAAAGGATAACAATAAGACTTTTATAAGTTTTTATAAACATGTGGATTAGCTGCCATGTAGTTCCTGTAATTTTTTTGTTAAGCATTGGTACGCCATAGTATTTATGATAAGACAAAAAATTTAATAAATCAATCCTTGTTTAATTTTTATCGAATATTTAAAGTTTTATTCAATATGTAATTGTATACTTTAAATTTAATACTAATTAACAGCTTCGATATCAGGTCCCTGTTCCAAACATTGATGTCACTCTAAATTTATTCGGTTAACACTATTAAAACATTTAGTAATTTCTTATTGAAGCCAATATAATTTTGCTGTCGCGACAAATTATTGAAAAATTTGTTATACACCTATTTCTAAGCGACGTTTATTAAAATTTGATATACATCTATTCCCAATCGAATTAAACGGTACATTGGTTTCTGATAATCCCGTTTAAACAAAATTCTATAATTTTGGGTGAAAACCCATGAAAAGCGAAAAATACGCTTCGTTTTCCCTTTTTGTAATTTTTTTCAACATTTTTTTTTTAAACATTTTACTGCTTGGAAAAAAAAAAAGACATCTTGTGAATTTGTCAGTTTTGGTTTTCCAATTATGATATTTCAAATTAAATATTATTTTAGTTGAGAATTAAGTAAAGATATATTTATGAAAAAACGATTAAAATTATTAAAAAAATTATATCTGTTTTTCATTAATTTCTCCAAAATTTGCAATTTTAATCAATGCTACTTTTTACGAATTCAATTTGACACTGCTTGGTGTTTTAAAGTTTGTAGTAAGAGTTTTGTATGGAATATCTTTCTATAATCAATCCGATAAAAATTGATGATAGAAAGGTATTATAAATATTCGACATTAAATAGCATACGACTTCTAGAATAGGCCCAATAAATATTTAGATTATAAATGTAAATATTAGGCAACAACAAATTATTTTATTTTGAATTATTTGCTTGCCCATAAAGCCTCTGAGTTTGTTTATCAAAAGGCTTGTACAGTTCCGTCGGATGAAACGATTTCGCTGATACCTTCCACCGCGCCATTTTCTAATAGCCCTTGGAAGGATGCACCAAGGAATCTCAGTCAATATACATTCTTTCCCAACCGGCAGTAACTCGTCAAAATTCTCATCTGAGATAATTCTTTCTGACGGACTTAAAAATGATACTGCTTCAAAAAAGTGATTGTGGCCAAATTCTTAAAAACTAGAACTAAATCGCAATTTAATAAACTTATCAGAAATTATAAATATATCGTCAGCTACCAGTAATGCAGAGCTCTTATATAAATAACATGCTTTTGAAGCAACATACACTAATTTGTCAAAATGCACTTTGCCTATTTTAAACCATAAGTAAGACCGGCATTTATACTTTAGTGTTTTGCAAAACTTCATAGATATAATGATTCTATTACGAAACCCAAATATTAGAGTATTAGAGTAGAAAATTGCATAGTATACAATAGCTATATTACACAATTTCTAATTTAATTAACTCAATTAAAACAGTCTCCTTTTTACATGTTTGCCAAATTTTGAACATTGAATTTTTGAACAAATTTTTTTTTTGTCAGGGTCATTACTCACCGAAATTTAAAATAATTGATAGTAATTTAAAAACGTCAATTCTAACTTTATTATTAGCTGTTGTCGTAACGTGGTTTAAAATCTATATTAAACATGCTCCAAACAGGTCAATAATTTTATAAAGATAAATATGAACCGAAATGATTTAAGTTAATTAGTTAGGTTAATGGAAAAAATTAAACTTGAACCGAAATGATTTAAGTTAATTAGTTAGGTTAATAATGCCGGCGGTGCTTATTAGTATTGTACTATGCTGTGTCCAGTCCAAGGAATCGATATTGGCTTTTTTATTCTGCATTAAATGAGTAACAGTAGTAAAATTCCAGTAACTTTAAGGTTAACTTTAAGGTTATGTAATATTAAGGTTAAGAAAAATACTAACTGTTGAGGCCATATGCTAACAACAATTAATAAAAGCTATGAGCTTGTTGTAAGTCATGTTTCTTCATCGGGAGCAAAAAGGGAATTTGCTCCCGATTAACAAAATTGTAAATAATACAAATTTTTCTTGGAATCAAACTATCGTTATAATCCATTTTTTGGGAATCAAACTATAAACTATTAAGAGATATGAGATACCTGAATTTACCAACTGTATTAATTGCGCTTACCATGAATTGAAATAATTGCCGCCAACTTTTATAAATTTTTGAAATAAAATATTATGTTATATACCAAAAAAGGACTAAACTACAATAGAATATATCGATTGAAAAAGAAGAAAAATAATATTGACTTCGACTTTGAATAATATGACTGGCTAATTTATTAACAGGGCTATCGAAAAATATTGTTTAATTGGTCGAATAGAAAGTACCTACAGTAAATTAATTATGCCAAACTTTCAGTCGTGTTTAATAATTAATTAAGTGTAATATTGGCTGATTATCAACTTAAAAAATTTACGCCGTGTTTAAAAATATAAGCAACCCCAGGTTTAAAAAATTTATTTGAATTAGTTATTTTCGATGTGAAGCATATCTTTGCCGAATTTAATTGTTTTTTAAAATAAGTTCTTTTTAATATTGTATTAAACAGAATTTTTGCATTTATCATTGAATTACACACCATTCTCGCCTTTAAAATTCCGTAAAACTAGATTTAGTTTACTAAGTCTTAAAATTTGAGAATTTTTTTTTGAATTAAAAATTTATTTCTGAAAACATTTTATATTACATTTATTTTTATCTAAGCTAATATCTACTTATACAATTTTTTATCATGTTTTTCATTCATTTTGTGTGAATTGAATTATTATTGCATTAGCAGATAATTAATAAGAGTTTTAAGGAAGATTTTTTAATTTATTTTAGCTGTAATTGGAATTTACTGAAGAAAACTACCTCTTTTCTTCAATAAATTCCAATTACAGCTAGTTCAACTTACTAATACGGAAAGGTTTTTTTTTGTAATTTGTAAAACAAGATAAACTGCTTCTTTTAGCCATATAAAAGTTGCTTTAAGAGCTTAACATACCCCTTTGAAATAAATAAGCATTAGGCAATTAAAAGAATAAAAAATATTACAAACAAGAAAATGTGAGACATTGTAAACCAATTTTTGAGGTGCAACCTTCTTATGGAAATGATTATTTAAGTCCTAAAGAGACTAAAATAATCATTTCCATAAGAATGAATTATTGAAACTTCAAATGTATCATAAACATCAGGGCTATTAAAAATTTGCTACTAAAAAATTGTGATAACTTAAAAATAAATGAAAAAAAACCTGGTGAAACAACATGTTTTTTGGTGGAAAATTAAAATTATTTAGGAAATCATCTGTTCAAACTTTTCTTATTGTCGAGTTAAAAGGCTATTTATTCAATGTTTTAAATAACGAGTTGAAAAAAATATTTAAAAAGGCTTGTCCGTTTAATGAGCTAAAGAACTGTTTTGAAACAACCATCTGAAAAACAGAGCGCGTTGTTTCAAAAAAGCTGCGATTGTCCCAAGTTCCAAATAATAAAATTCTAGTTTGACTGTCTGGCCCGGAAAGGAATAGAAGAAAATCTATGAAGAAAATAACCAAATACCAATTAAATTTCCAATTCAGTTTTTTTCACCATAGTAAAAAACAATCGATACCTGACACAATTTTATTTTATAATTACTTAATAATAAAAGTTAACATGGCAATTCCTTGCTGATTTACTAAACTTGGTTCTTTTGTCTCCACATTTGCTTTTAACCTGTCCAGTAAATCACTTATCTTTTATGATAGTTTCTTTAAGTTTCAATATTTAACAATACCTCAAATATGGCAGCAAATGTATCCTATAATAATTTGGTGCATCTGTGCCACTTTGGTGCTTTTGTACAACTCCGCCCTTGTTTAACATTATGGTATTATATCAACTTTTCATCTCCAATGACAATTCTCTTTCAAAGCGGCTTAATTTTTAAGCGAGAGAATATATATGTTTTCGCAAATTTTCCTCGCTTAATTCGCGTCGTACCCAATTTTCTGTTTTTGATAAATTTCCAAGAACTTCAAGATGATGATTGATAACTTGTATTAAATTTCACAGCTAATTCTCATTTTGTTGTGTTTTTAAAGAAATTTATTTTGCTGTTATATTTTTAAAGATATATTTATATGCCCATTTATTGGATTCTATCAGGATCAATCAATCTACAGTAAAAATCTGAGTATACCTACCTCTATTTAGCTTTACGTATTTGCAACCACATATTGTGCAATGGAAATAAAAAAATTTGTAATCAAAATTTGTACATCAAAGTTCAGTACATTGATCGAAATGTAATTAAATTTAGGAAAAGTATTAAAGTGAAGCTGTCCCAAAGGCAAATTTTGAAATGCAGTAATCGCTTCAAATGGCAAAAAAGCTTAAATAACCAACATTAAAATGATAACATATCAACTGTTGATGGCTTGAGCTACAGAAAATTATATTTTTCGACGAAAAAAAGTTATTTTGCTTACCCATATCCAGATGAAATACGGTGGTGTACGTCAAAAAAATTTATTGAACGGCAATTTAAGTGCATGTAGAGCGATGATACAGGGTGGCATTTAGTTTAGTGAAAAAACTTCGATATGTAGGAATTATTTCGGTTAATTACGTATTATGTCTGCTGTTGGAAAACGTGGTACTGACTATGATGATATTGCTAAAGTAAATTGAATTTTTCAACAAAATAGTGCATCCTTACATAATTCTAAGTTGGTCACACAATATAGTTTCAAGATAAAATTTGTTCTAAAAAATGGTTAGCCCGTGTGTTTACCAGATCTTAACTCAAAAGTGAAGCCGTAAGGTGTATTTATTCAAATAGCAGCCAATTTTCGATCACCTCTGAAGTAATAGCCTATGAAAAATGGCGTAAAATACTGATTGTAAAACTCCAGAATCTTATTCTGCAGTACACCTATCCCTCGCTTAACGGAAGAGGTCCGTTCCAGAAAAGTTGTCCGTAAATCGATTTTTTTTAACATAATAAACATAGTGTATGTACGTATTGTATACGGTACATATGCGTAAAAATAACGTAATATGTATACATACTAAAAGTTATATGAATTATGCATTTTATTAAAAAAGGATAAATATCCATTAACAAAATAATTTAAAAGTTCTATTATGTATGTGTACTTGCTCATTTACTTCAAGACAATAAGATAATTACATAATGTACATAGTTGAATATAAATACAATAAGATAATACGTACATAAAGTTGTTGCTAGGCAATACCTACTATTATATATTCTTTTTAAATTATAAAATTCAAATTTTTTTTCAAATAATTGTCGATTAATTTCTATTCCTCTACATCAGTATATTTTTCCATACTGTGTACTTTTTTTAAAATATCTTTTATAAAAATCTGAGCATTTTTCATTCAGATTAATTTTCAAGACGGTTTCAGCTGTTCTGTTAAACATTTAATTGGCATCAAATATCATTAATAATAGAAAAAAACACGCTCGACTGGATCTTTTACTCACATCCTCCCAAACTATTTCTGAATTATTTAAAAGAGTCCATTCAAAAACTTTAATTTCATCTAATGAGTTTGAACATTCTATTAATACTTACAAACGTAAAATGCATTTACTTTCTTCATACATTTTTTTTTTAATCCTGGACAACATTCTTCTGAATCATAATCTGACTTCTAAGTATTAAAGGATGGTCTTATCCGCCGACATACCAATAACATTTTTTCTCTATATTATTTTTTTCAAGCACTTCTTTTAAGTGATTTGCTATAAGTTGGGAAGTTTCACCTGAAATTGTACTTAAATCTAAAATTTTGCAACGAATGCCTTTTTCTTTTAAAAAATATTGTACTAAAATAGGATACAACTTTGTTGCTTTATGATTGGAAGCATCTAATATAAAGGACAAAAAATTTGTGCTATCCAATTCCTTTTATAATTCTGCAACTGCATATAGATGTAGAATATTTTTTATAATTGCCATTATTTTTGTTCCAGCACACGAAAATTTAGAATCATAAAATATTCTCATTAATTTTGATGTGCAATCCATACTTCTGAACGAATGGTTATGAAACACTGCATGATAGGAAAATAATAATTCCGACAATGCTAATTATTTTTCTGTTTCTTCAAAAACAGATTTACGAAAAAATGTCGTTAATTGGTCTGAAGAAACTCGAGCAGTTAAATTTTTTAGATGAACAGAAGAATAATTGTGTGTACATATTATATTTGTATTTCCTTTATTAGCAATTGAAAGTTCTACATTGCAAATAGTGCATTTTACTTTTGAAGCATCCTCCAACTCAGCTGCTACAATATGTGGATCCTGTTAATGATCCTTATTGAATACAGTTATCCTTCTCTTAATATTCATGCTGGTAAAGTAAAGGACTAAATTAAATCTAAGAAAAAATAACATTTTAAACTTTTATACCTTTCATTCTGTATTGCCTGTGCGTGCTTACAATTTTTATTTTGAGTTTTTGGTTGTTAAAATTTCACTAACTGGCAGTGAAATTTAGATTGGCCAGAAGAATTTATTCTTATATCGCCAGTAACTAATGTTTTTTTAATACTTTTTTGAAACTTTTAGATTCTCTGATCGCCAGTAATCAGATAATCATTTCATTATATATATTCTTTTTTAAACACTTTCTTTGACTTCCGTTTTTAAGGCCTCAACATAGAGAACACACTAAATTATACATGTGCTCCCAACTTACAATTTAATATTTAAAATATAACAGTGACTTGATTTGACACAAGGCTAAAGGTTAAAGTGAAATTAACTGGCTAAAAGCTGATGTCAAGTTGACTTGTTAATGGTACAAATAAATCGGGCACAACGCAACGCTAAATTATTAACTAGCATAAGATTTTACACAAAGGGGAAAAACTTTTACTTAATTTTTCTCAAAAAAGAGTACATTTTAGAGGAGCACAGGCTCCATGAAACGAGCACCACAGAGTACGGTTAAATAAAATGGAACTTATAAGATTCCAAATTATTGGTAATAACGAAAAAGAATTTTGTCAATTTGTAATTATAATTCAAATTAACTTCCACATTGATAATTTTAAGCATTAATAAACGTGTGATAACTAAAAATCTTAACAAATGTTAAATGCTTGTAACTTTAAAGAGAATTGCTTTCTGGTCCCAGATTGCAATATAATAGGTCAAATGATAGCTAAATGTTTTGAAAGTTTTTGCCAGCATTGAATAAGATTTTTATGAGATAACATAAAAAGTATTAGGAGAGTTCTCTCTTTGGGAATATTTTTTTAAAGAAAACAGCGTTTATGTACCTCCAAATAATTATTATTAAAAAAAATAATATACTAACATATTCTACATTATACCCTTGATTAAGAATAATACCAGATTTGTTCTATATACATACTTTTTTGTACATTTTTTTTTTAGAAAAATTTAAATATTCTGGTTCGAGTTAGGTGTATTGTGTCTCATCACAGAATTCATATTCATATCTATTATGATTGAATTTGTGAATATTATGTTTTATTCCTATTTTCTTTATTTTTTCCTTAGATAAATACCCGAGATTACAATAACAAATTATTTAACTCTATTTGCTGATGAGATATTTTTAATTTCTGTATTGGCATTTTTTTCCTTTGCATATGAATATCCGAGAAGAGACCAACAATCTTTATAACTCTTAGGTCTGTGCGAAAAATACTACGAAATCATCAATTTTATGTGCATAAGTTATATTGTTTTTGGTATATTATTTTCCTACCTGATTTACTTTACTAGTGAAGTTAAAAATGTTATGTATGGAAAATTATCAAATATATTTCTGGTTTTATTTTTCTTCTTCGCTACTTATTGTGGACTTTTATAACAATGTACAAAAAAAGTATACAAAAAAATCACTTCTGGTATTATTCTTAATCAATGATTATACCTAAATATTTCCCAGCTAGAATTGACTTATTACTTACAAGAAAACAACTTTATATCACTTTAAAAACATTATTAGCAATAAAATTACATTTACAAAGAGAAATGTTGATTGTGCAAGGAATCTAGAAAGAGATAGCATATTATAATTTTACATAAAGAGAAAAGGAGGTTGCACCTTTCTGATACGGAAATATATTAATATGTATATTAATCATATGTTCAAAATCATAATTAAATTTGACAAAAATGCATATTTTATTATAAAATTAATTTATAGTTGCTAAAATTATAAAGTAGATCGACGGTGGCTTAACTGGTAGTGTGCTAAGCTGTAGTGCATTATGTACTGGGTTGAACTCCCGTTCGGAATCCAAATAAAATTAGTAGGTCCAAATTGCAATGCTCCACAGTGGGCTGAACAAGGAATAAAAAATTATAAATTATTGATCTTTATATCAATTCGTTTTTAATAAATTACATTTATTAAATGTTAATATGAACTCAAAACAAAACTTTCAAATTGAAAATAAAAACTTTTTTTTAGTTAATGTGCTACCATGCTAACAACCAGACGTCCGGTATTTAAAAAATATACTTCTCGAAAAATTTCAAAAAATTATCGCAGATAAAATTTTCAATATTAAAAGAACTATTTAAAAAAAATTATTTGCGATTAAATTAACAAAATATCACTTGGAAAAAATTCTTTTACTTTATATGATAATTTGATGTTCGTTTCTGCAAAATTGAAATTCTCATAAGAATACCCTTTAAGAAAGCGAACCATAAATGTACCGCCATCGAAGACATTTCTTCATATAAGAGTTGGTAAATGAAACGCTATTACGACCCGTAAATGAACCGTAAGAGTAAATGTTATAATAAGAACAGTAGGAAAAAGCGGTTCGTTAAGTGCTCGATGAAAGCATTACGTTTTCGAAACGCCGTAGCCTTTCATTTTGATATCGCCAAATCCGACACGTTGGCGAACAGATTTTGTCCCTTCTTCAAATAACTATTTACACATTTTTATTCAAATAAAAAAGAGTATTTTCGTGTTAATAAAAATATGTCACTCATAGTTAGTCTCTTTTTTCATTTTAACTGCCCAATCATAGCTAGGATGATTATTCATCTACTAAAGAAATATGAATCTGACAACCATTCCTTTTAAGAAAAGCGATACGCCAAGAGCTCGCTAAAAGCGGTTCGTTGATAAAACATCGATACGATATGTTTTGGTACCACTAAATAAGTTACGTTTACAAACTGATTTTATCCATCTAAATATTTGGAAATTTTTATGGAAATAAAAGAAATGTATTTAATATGTTTGATTTTGTTGCAAAACAATAATATCACGAATATAATTTTAATACATTTTAATATTTTTAATTCCGCTATGTACTTATATACTTTTCCAGGGACAGCTGTTATATTTTTCTAGATTTTTCTCAGAAATACAAAATAAATTTTTAACATTTTTAATAATTTAGTATATTTTTAAAAATATAATTTACTTAAAGTTTATTACTTTTGTATTTCCTAATAAAATTATTAAAAACAACAAGAGAGTTTATGTCACATATTTATATGTCCGAGTTATCCAGTTCTGATTATGGTGAATTAGATATTTTTAATTCCGCAATATGATTATGCTAATGCCATCAATGGAAACTGTAGTACATATAATATCGAAGATTATTTTCTTCAAACAAAAGTTGAAAATAAATAATTTTATGTAATTTTTAATTATTTTTTATAATAAACATAAATTAAACTTTTTAGGTTACTTATAAAATTACCAAAATATAATAAAATAGTGTATTTGGATTATAAAAAATTTATATTTTTTTAAATTATAAAATTCATATTCTACATAAAAAAAGGAGTTCTATATCAAATTTTATTTAGTCAATTGTATGACAAATGAGAAAAATAATGTAATTTAAATTTGACATATAACTAAAATTACTAAAGTCTCCTTGAAATTACACTTAAAATATAACACACGCAATTATAGAAATAATGTTATTCAATTATGATTTATCACCGATCACCTAAATAAAATAGATGGCGAATCGATAATCGTCCTTCTAAATTCAATCATCCTAGTTATGATAGGGCACTAAAATTTAGCTACAGATAATATAATTTAATTTTAAGAAATAAAACTTTAGTTTTTAAATAATTTTATTGATATTTAAATTAAACAAATTGCAAGATAGATTTTAGTTTATTATAATTATGTTCTCTACCACAAATAAATACGAATACAACAAAGTATTCTTATTTAGCAAACTTACATTTTCATATCTTTGCCTTTTTTGTGGACGTTAGTATCTATTTATTCTGAGTTGACTTGTGTAAGAATTTTGATACGTTACCTATAATTCAATAATAAAGAAGTTATAAATATAAATTAAGTTAAATCATAGTTAAAGACACCTTCTTGTATTTTTTCATCAATTTCGTTAGACGTATTTATAAATGTTTGTTGAGATGTTTCCACAAATAAAAGATCGCGTTCAATTTAGTTAAAACAATCTTCCAACAACTAATTTACTAGATGGTTCAGGATAATATAATAGTGTAATAAATTAGTTTGAAAATAAAAAATTTTTTTGCCCAAGATCATATTTTTTAAATGTAGGTCATAATTGTTTTTAAAATAATTTAAAATTAATTACTATTATAATTAATAAAGTTAATTCAATATTTTCGCAATTTTCGTAGATGTTCAACGAAATGTAAACTGGAAAGGCAAAAACTCGCAATTTTTGATTTTTGTCTTTTTAGTGTTTCATATAAGGGCAATGATTTGAGTATTTACTTTGTTTAAATAAAGAATTTTGAAATCTTGTGTGTGGAATAGCGTCGAATATTAGTCAATATTTTGAAATGTAATGATTTTAATTTTAAAAATTCAATATTGCTCAAATTGTATGTTTATAAAGTACATTTTGCTGAGAATACTACAAGAAAATTTCGTAACCTTTGTTTTGGAAATCAGTCGTGAAATATGTACGGGTGGAATAGCGTCGAGATATTATTATCATTAATCCTGGTTTTTTTTAATATTGAAGGTAGTGCAAAAAAGACATTTTATCAAATTTGTAGTAGACATTACTATTTATAGCATACATTTAGGGACAAAATAGCTTTCAGAAAAACAACTTTCATGAGAATAACTTTCAGAAAACAGCTTCCTTGTGGAAAAAAATGATCATATATAATGGAAATTACTGTAAAAAATTTTTTTTTTTATATTTGATATTCAAAATTTATGTGAACCATAAAAAAAATCAGAAATATGCAAATAATGTATATGGTTTTTTTATGTATGTTTTTTACGATGACAATGCGAAAAAACAGTAACGTGATTTTGATTTTTTCTTATATTTATTGATATATTATGTATATTTTTTGAATAGTAAAAGAATTTATTTTTCTTTCATTGAGGAATACAAGATTCTTTCATAAATACATATTTTATCAAACTAGTAATGTATCTAATAAAATTAAAGAAATATTGTAATGTTTTAAAAAAAATTTTATTGAATTTCTGCTATATAATTTTACCAAAAAAAAAAACAACATTAAGAAGCTATATTGACACTACTGGGAAGTAATTTTAGAGGTAAATTTATAGAACAATTAAAAGTAATTTTTCTTATAATTTATCTCTATAAATTCATTATCTTTAGAGGCAGGGCTTTGCAAATTTATAACTAATTTTACTATAATCATTGATTGAGAATAATACCATATGTTTTCTCTATATACTTTTTTTTGTAAATTTTTTTTTTCTAGAAAAATTTAAATATGTATTCTGGTTCGAGTTAGTTGTATTGTGTCTCATCACAGAATTCATATTCATATCTATTATGATTGTATTTGTGAATACTATGTTTTATTCCTATTTTCTTTATTTCTTCCTTAGATAAATACCCGAGATTACAATAACAAATTATTTAACTCTATTTGCTGATGAGATACTTTTAATTTCTTATTGGCATTTTTTTCCTTTGCATATGAATATCCGAGAAGAGACTAACAATCTTTATAACTCTCAGGTCTATGCGAAAATTACTACGAAGCACGAAGGCATCAATTTTATATGAATATTTTATGTTTATATGTATTGTGGATTTTTATAATATTTTTTAGCAATATTCTAAATTTTTGTCAGGTTGGTCAAAAAACCAATTTTAATGATATTTATACCATTACAAATAATCATTATGGTAAGTTTGATTAAAAATTAATTAATCAAATTATTATATTGAATTATTAAATTTTAAAATATTTTGTACTCAAAATTCGGTTATAGAGAAAAAGTATTTTTAAAATTAACTAATTTATTAATAATTTCCCAAAATAAAAGAGAATTATTTTTGAAACAAGTTTATTTAATTTGATTCATTAAGTTTATTTAATTTGATTCATTGATTCATTATTATTGGTAATAATAATAATTTCTGTACATTTTTATTATTTTTTTAATTTATAATATAATTTTTTAACATTTTTTGTTGGTTGCTTTATTTTAGTAATGGAACATTATCATACCCCTAATTTTAAAATATTATAAGGATCCACAATAAGTAGCTAAGAAGAAAAATTAAAATTATTAAAGTAAATTAGTAGTGTAGTATTTTTAAATTAAAATTTTAAAAAATATTAAAATTTTAATTTAAAAATACAACATTCTTAAATTAAAGTCATCAATAGTGTTAAGTTTTAAATTAAAATAATATTTTGAGTTACTTGTGAATATATTTTTGGAAAATTCTTATATAAATTATTTAAAATGAATATATTTTTGGAAAATTCTAATATAAATTATTTAAAACAACAAGCTGAGCATGTAATTTTGGTATTTAAATTCGCAAATTTTTATTGAAATAAAAAAAAAATATTTTAATGATTGAATTTATTTATCTACTATCAATATATTTTTTTATATCGTCTATTTTTTTGAAAAAAATTAATATCTGAAATATAATTTCAATACAGCCACTGGTACAGTTTTCCAGGAACATCCATATATGTTACTCAAGCTTTTTCTCTGAAATACAAAATTAATTATTAAAATTTTAAATAATTTATTATATTCTTACAAATACTGTGTAGTCAAACATAATTATAGGAAAGCTGTCAGTGCCACTCGAATAGGAGTTTTTAGTGCCTTATTGACAGTAATATATAAGCAGGGATGTGGTTGAGCGTGAACGTTTGGGAATAGTGTTCCCGTTCTAACTAGAAATAGCCAGTTTTTCAAATAAATCTCCAGTTTTTCACATAAAAATATAAAAAATTCAATTTACAACGATAAACCATACAATTTATTTAAAAAATGGGTTTTCTTTCAATATGTTTTGATTTACATTTTATATTAGCCGTCTTCATAACCCTAATTTATTGAAATAATAGTTTGATATTTAGTTGTAGTTCGAATTGGTTGGAAAAAATATAAAAATATTGTGGTATATTAAAATCCTACCGATTGCGCCATATGTTGTAGATCAGAGGATCCAATGTTTTCAAGAAGAGGGCCACATAATGTTTTTACGTTAACATTTTTTTAACGATTTTAGCGAGCCGTAACAAAGTTTTCATTATTTTATATATCACTATAATATTATATTATAAAGAAACATAAATGAATGTAAAAAAAAATATGATTCATTTACAATATTCACACAAAAATTTTTTTTTATTAGTTCTGTTTTAAATTTTTGCAAAAATATTTTTAATTTTAGTTATATTTGAGTGGGCCATAAAAAACTATCCCGCGTGCTGGATTCGTCTTTGTGCCAATTGTGTACTGCACTCCGGCCTATATTTTAATTCTACTTAAATTACCTTTTGATTTAATATGTTGCCATGTATCTCTTCTTGCACTACCGAATGTTATATTAACGATATAAATTATATTACCGATGTAAAGTTAAAATAAAAAACAATTTATTAACATAAACTTTACCTTATTATACCAGTTGTTGTATAAAAGGTGAATACTGACTTATCACTCACTAGTTACAGCCAAATTTATATCGTTTTATACCATTTTTCCAACAATTGCTAAATAGATAAATTCACTTCTGGTATTTTGTTGTGATATATGGACAAGGACAACTCTTCTGGAACAAAACCATTCAAAATATAAATACTAAAAAATTCTAGACATAAACACTAAAAATACAAAATGGATTATATTATAAATAATAAAAATGGGAAAGTCAGATAAAATTGATGACGAATTTGATATAATTAGCAAATGATATAAAAGAATTGATGAAAATATATCCACACTTTACCGCAAAGAGAAGTTAACAAAATTAACTGCCAATGCCAATTTATGTTGTAAATGATGTTGAAAAGAAGTTTCTGAAAGAAGTTTCATGCGGTTTTTGAAAATTCTGATTTAAGTAAAAGAAGACGATCAAACAAAGGTAAACATAACCTTAAAAAGAATTTAGAAAAAGAGGAAAACATACAAAATGAGAAGAAACTCAAAAGTGCATCCACAGGAATATAAACAAGAAATTCCAAACCAACTGCCAACTTGTTCAAATAAAAATGAAAAAAGCAACGAAAAGAAATTACTCCAAATGAGACTATGGCAAACCCCTTGAGAATAATGGAAATAAAAAATAAAATAAATTTAAAGAAAAAAACAATATGTCCTCCACCCGGCTAATCGTCATGCGGTCTAATTTTTTTTAGTCTTATGTATACATTCAACACAAGATAGGCGCAAACAATTGAATGCAGCTCTATTCAATATTAAATGGTATATTTTCAAAATAGCGGAAACCCATAATTGAAAAATTAAAAAAAGAATTTATGCATGTGAAGTTCAAACTAACTTCCTTAGTTTGAATTTCACATGCGTAAATTCTTTTTCTAGTACAGAAAAGTAGACTTGGTTTTACCGTTATTTCCATCTATGTGGGTAGGTCAAAATTTAAATTACTTATTTAGATTTTAGAAAAATGCAATTTTTCTCAAAAATTTTCCAATATAAAATATTTATTTTAAAATTTATTTTTATTTCTTATTATGTTATCTACAAATTCAACTACACAATTTTATTACGTGCTAGTTTACGTACGTGCTAATTGTAGTTTCCATTATTCTAAATTTATAACAAAAAAAGAAAATAATACAAGAATATATACAGGCCTTTGAAAAATCAGAATTAAGTGATTCATGGAATATATGTAAGACAGATACAAAAAATTATATTTTGAACTATAACAACAGCATGATAGAACAAAAATTTCCAAAGAATTTCCTATATCAGTCAAAATTCCAAAAAAATATTGAAAACAGAATATGATGGAAACTGTATTGATGAACTTACAACTGATCAAATTATTGGAAATGATGGTATTCTGAATTAAATGGATGGAATATAGAAGACCAAAACTAAATAATTGTATTACAAAAATGTGTAATAGTATATATTCCATTAAAAAATATTAATCAAGGTGCACGAATTAATCAAAGGAGATACATCCAGAAAAATGAGATAAAGGCAATATAAATAATTACCGACTGATTAGCATCATATGAACTATATAACAACCTGTTTTCCAAATATATTCTTCGAAAATTTAGGCCAGATTACATACTATTAATTGATAGAAGCTGGTTTTAGATCAGATTCCCAATCACTTACAATCTATAAAGCAGATTAATAAAAAATTTAATGGTAAAAATTGTGCACGTCGCCTGCAAATTCAATTGCTTACAATTATATATTTCTAAATGTATAACTACATAATATTATTTCTTACCAGAACAGTGTTTGAAGCAAAATTTTTCTAAAATTTTTAAGAGAACATCAAGAAAATTAAAATGATATATTTAGAGCACATACAGCTATGCCTCACTGCATGAATTACTCTGAAATTGTTGAGATATAGAAATATACAGGTTGATACAAAAAAGAGTAATCCAAAGAAATTTTATCTGACAGAGTATTTTTTCGAAAATTAAATGCAGAAGTATACAAGGGCAAATTGGTTTTTATAAGCTAAATTTTTTTCGTGTTTGTACCGAAAAACACGAAACAACTTCGAAATAGAGAAAAAAGGTCACAAGCCATATAACGAGCTTGTCAGAATATAAGAACTTCATTGCGTCGACCCATTCCCTTTTCTAAACTTTCCATCTATGAATCCTGTGTTCACAGTTAAAGGAAAATTTTCTCTATGTATTTGGCTATAAATAAAAAAACCAAAAAAAATGGTTCTTGATCTACATAATAAACTTTTCTCTGAGCTTGCAGAAACCCATTTTTCACCTTGGTCCTATTTCTAGACGCTGTAAATGCCAATTTGACGGGAAATTATTTGGGATGGGTTATTCTCCTAATTGTTCGCACAATAGTGAAGAATGGGACACGACTAATTTCATCAACCCTGTTCAAAAAATTGCGCTCTCTACACTTCGCAGTAAAAGATATGTATTTTACAAATAAAACTTATATGTTTATTTGGTTTGGGTATCATCGAAATGTTCTTCAAAATTTTCCCAACAAATTTCTGTTTGGTGTCAAAATAACCTAAGTTTGTTTCCAAAAAATTTCTGTTTGGTGTCAAAATAACCTAAGAGAAATATAAACCACTAAACATTGGTTTTATGTGAGAATACTTTATCACTTAATTTACTTAGATTTTTTTAAAACTAAATTAAATAGCCATTAAAATTATATCAGCCAAAAAGCGAGAAACTGCCAGTAGCTTTTAAAGTATTCACTAAAGTTGTTTGCCTATTTATTTTTCTGATTGTATTGTTTTAATTTTAATTACAGATATTTTTTTCTGTGAAGTATTTGAAGCACATCTTAGAGGTCCAGGTTTCGTCATGGAGCCTCCACCTAGACTGGAATTTTCAAACTCATCGGGAGGCTGGCTAGATTGTTCTGCTTCAGGCAGTCCCCAGCCAACAATTGATTGGCAATCTGTAGATGGTACATCTGTTGGAGATGTTGGTGGTATTCGAAGAATACTTCGAAATGGTAGTTTAGTCTTGTCACCGTTTTCAGGAAACGCTTATAGACAAGATATTCATAACACAGTATATAGATGTGTTGCATCAAATAGTGTAGGAAGAATAATATCTAGAGATGTTCAAGTAAGAGCTGGTAAGTTTGCATAATAATGAAAATCTATTAAAATATTTTATTTTAGTAAAAAATTTATTATTAGAATTAATAAATTTCATGAATTAGTTTTTAACTAAAATCTATTTAATAAAATTTAGTATATACACTCAAACCAATGTAGCCATAGTAAAATTTGATATTCCCTAACAACCTGATAGCTAACCTAATTTTAGCTAGCCCAAATTGTCAAGCATTAAGATAGATTACCAGAAGAAATAGTGAGTGACATTTTCTTCATGTGGAATAAATTACGTTTATAGTTCCCGGTTTGCTACAAGTAAATTTCGTAAGCTTTCAATACATATATTTAAGAATTTTATTTTGCGTTCAAAAACTTAATGTTTGTAATAATTTCTCAGGTTACAAAAATATCACTTAATACCTCTACTAGTCTCGTCCTTTCAAATTATATGCATTATTTATTAATTTTTTATATATATTGTACAAATATTTTATATATTGTTTACATTTGACTAAAAAATTAAATGTATGTCCTAAAGTACTGTTACTTAGTTAAAAGTCTCAAAAGATTTGTCGTCGTAAGCGTCACTCATTCGATCATATAAAATTTTATATCTCCAAAAAGCTCGTGCAGATACTGACAAGTATTTGGTCCAGTATCAGAACCAAAAAGGTCTCAATTTCGGTAATTGCAAATGCACTTACGAAAAACCATTTCAATATAATTTTATCAAATTAAGAAACCCATGAATAGGTGTCTACCATTCACGCAAAATAATTTCAACATACTTTTATCAAAAAAAGAATTGATAATAAACTTATATTTATGGCGTAATCTACATTCTCTTAAATTATACGAAACTGAGTAGTAACTGTACTCAGAAAGCTTGCATAGAATTTACTATTCTATGCAAGCTTTCTCTAACTTTATTCTATTTTGAACGAATTTCTCTATAATTTCTAGTTAGAAGGAATTAGAATAAATAGAGAGTAGAATAAAAAGAGAGAAAGTTCATGACATTCAGAAAATCCTACAAAATTATTACAGTAATGGCAGATGGCTAGATGTTATATTTTCTAATTCCTATGAGACATAGTTGTTGAAGCAGCCAGTGATGTTCAGACTCTTTTCTCTATACCTTTCATTACACAACCATTTTGGTTGAACCAAAGATAAATCAGAGATATAAGCTATATAAAAAAAAAAAAAAAATGGTCGATCTGAACCAGAATTTAATAAGGAAAACAAATAGACTTAAATTAAAATCCGCAGATAATTTAATTTCTATATTCTCAAAATTCGACGCAATCTTTTAATAGAGCCTTAAAAAACTTTAATTTCGTAAACATTAAACTTAAATGTTCGGGGTATTCTTCTACTATTTCTAAGAGCAATTAAATTTCTCCACATCCTCGGATTGTGTTTCTTATTTGTTGATTGGTTCAGTGAATGTTATAGGTTGGCATCTAACTTATTAAGTAGTCCCAACACAAAAATTATCAACCCACATTCTATTTTAAATTCAATATAAATAACAAGAGATGATGTTCAAAATATTGTAAGTGTATGGATTCACCAAAGAGCCAGGATCTGATTTAATACCTCCTATTTTTCTTGTTAAAAAAATTAAAAATGGTAAAGCGCCCAGCAGAATACATCAAATAATATGTAATATATGTGGAAAAGAAATAATGGCAGAAGCTTAGAATACTTTTTTATACCTATGCATAAAAAAGGAACTAATCTGAAGAGGATTACGGAGATTCACTTCTTAACTCTGCATCCAAGATATTTTAGGGGGATTACACTACATAACTCTGCATACAAATATTATATTTTTAGTATTTTCAACTATAGAATAAGCGCATATGCAGAAGACCTATTTATGTTCAAAAGCAAAATATACGGCAATGTCAGAACCGGCGGGTATCAGTGGAGAGAACAAATAAATGAAGAACTAAACGGGTTCATCAATAACGAAGGTGCAGTAAAATTGATAAAAGCACAAAGGATGCAAACACAACCATTTATATTCAACTTTCATGCATATCCTAATGATGCATATATAACTTATGGGCGAAAGCAGATTACAAAGAAAATTTTAAATGCGACCTAAAAATGTTCTTTGTAATTGCCCAAATACATATTTTGTATCATTTACTGTTAGATTTGTTTCCCGAAGAAGTTGGAACGGCAGCAACAGATGTTGTTCGTGCTGTTTTATAAGTTGAAATGTTCAAAAGTGTAGTAGGAGATTTTGTAATTATGTGCTAGGAGATCGTATTGTGGAATTGGCAGTGCCAATATCAATAAGAAAACGATATTAAGTTTTTTATCGCCAATATACAAACGATTTAAAGAAATGGTAACATTTTTGTGCTCATCAAAGTTGTTTATTTTGATATTGCTGTCGTATTATTGCGTTAGAAACTTGATGTGAAATGATTGTTCTCAGTATGTAAACGTGCCCGTGAATCGGAACATAAAAGCTGGTGAATTTGTTTTGCTAATTCTTCCAAACGTTTGTCTATTGAAGCGATACTTCCACAAGTAGCTATTTGTATTGCAGACTGTGAATGGTTTGCTGTAAAAAGTTGATGTATTTGATTATAGTCTGCATATTCAGTTGTTTTGTGAACAGCATCTGCTGTTACCCATTGGAATAATTCGCAAGGAACAACTGTTAGTATAGTCTGAATATTTCATTCAATCCATAGTGTTTATAGTAAATCATCGTGTATTTTTTGTACCACAAGCTTGAAGTTCCGCTAATAATCGGCTAGGTTTCTGGCAGCAACTGACTGCATTTTATGCATTCTAGCATTTTTTCCCTTACCCCTCGTGGGATCATAGGGCTTCCAATTGGCATATTGCCTTGTTTCCGTTTCTTGGATTTTGTTGTTTTTTTAAACCGAGCTGGTGATTCAGTTTCTTGAATCATTTTTTGTTTGTTTTAAACCGAGCTGGTGATTAGCCATCTGTTGTTACCTAGGGGGCTTTCGGATGGCTGTTGAGTGGAGAAATTGAAAACCAGTAATTAAAAACTCTGGAATACCATGAAAAACTACTGATGAAATTTTGTGTTCTGTGGGGATAGAACCAGCGTTTACGGTTTGATAGTCGAACATCTTAACCACTAAAACCATACCACTATTTAGATTACAGCATTTTCTAGATTGAAATATTTACAGTCATTATTTAGATTACAGCATTTTCTAGATTGAAATATTTACAGTCATTATTTAGATTACAGCATTTTCTAGATTGAAATATTTACAGTCTGCTTCAATATCCACCTGCTCATTGTTAGACATATGTTGCTGTATAACACTTCAAAATCTGCATATGGTATTGCAGTTTTTAAGCTTATCTGTACCATCGTTTTCTATATTCGTGGTCTTAGCTCAATAAAATATTAGTGCATCTATAGATATTTTAATTGTCTAATGTCACTTCCTTACAGTCGTAGTTGACGTAACAGTGAATTAGGGCTGCCACAAGTTATATTTGAAATATTACAATGGTCATTTTGATTTAAATAATAAAAAGTTTAAATGTTTCAGATAGAAAATTTCAAAACACAAATTTTTATTTTAGATCACTTTAATTTGAATATGATATTGGCGACAACCGGCTGATTCTTCTCGCACAATTCTTCAGAGGCAATTCCTCTCGAAAAATTCTTCTCGCACAATTCTTCCCAACACAATTTTTCTCAAGTTCTTCTCAAATTCTTCTCATTACTTTAAAATGATATCTTTATGCAATACAAATCAATAAATTTGATTGAGAAGAATTGCCTGTGAGTAGTTATGGAAGAACTATTACCTGAAAGAATCGTGAGAGAAGAATTGACTTAAGAAGAAATGTGCTAAAAGAATTGTTCGAGAAGAATCAGCCTACAACCGATATTGGCTAGGACATTCAAAATTACCGAGATTTTGTTTCATCGGTAAACGGTAAATATTTAAAGTAAAAACCGGGGTTTTTTACCGGTAATTTTTTTAAACCACAAATTTCAAATTTAGCAAAAAGTTTTTTTTTAAATATGTGAGCAGACATAAAGAAATAATTGACAATATCTCACTCATTGAATATAAAAAAATTCTTTGAAACCACAAACGCTATATAATGTAATAGCATAAGGTAATCAGTGGCAACTCGTGACTTTTTAACATGAGCGTTCAAATAAACACTTTTTAACATGAGCAATTGCAAGCTCATTCTTTTATCTCATGGAAAACCTGTTATTTATTTGTTGACTTACATTTAAACCTGTTATTTATTTGTTGACTTACCTTTTCCATTCTAAAACATTATTATAAAACTCTTGAAAAGCAAAAAATATTTTTCACAATTCCAAATTCTTTAACAACGCAAAAAAAAATTGCCACAAACTTTACTATATACTTATAGCGGAAAATTAAATAAAAAAATATGAAAATTATAAGTTCAAAATTACTCTTTTATTTACACTTTTTCCTAGATAAACTATATATATTTAGTTTATCTATTTTTATCTACATATATTTATATTTATTAAGGGGGAAGACACGAAATTTTCGAGTTTTTGCCTTTTTGGTGTATACTTTGTTTCATGTAAGGGCAATGATTTGTTAAAATAATAAATTTCGAAGTCGTATGGGTGGAATTTGGAATAGTGTGGAGTTTCAGTAAATATTTTTATATTTAAGGAATTTAATTTCAATTTTGAAAAGACAATACACCCATCCCTCGCCTAACGGAAGGGTTCCGTTCCAGAAAAGTTGTCCGTAAATCGAAATTCCGTAAATCGATTTTTTTTTAACATAACAAACATAATGTTGTATACGGTACATATGCGTAAAAATAACGTAATGTGTATATTAAAAGTTATATGAATTATACATTTTATGTAAAAAGGAAAAATATCCATTAACAAAATAATTTAAAAATTCTATTATGTATGTGTACTTGCTCATTTACTTCAAGACAATAAGATAATTACATAATGTACATAGTTGAATATAAATACAATAAGATAATGCATACATAAAATTGTTGCTGGGCAATACCTACTATTTGAAATTTAAAATTTTCGCCTTTATTACATATTTTACATATAAAAAATATGAGATGTACACAAAAAACAAAAATTTATGTGGACTAGAACTAATTTGTGTGCACTTCTATGTTTTATTTTTTTTTCCGTTAATCGAATTATTTGTACGTTAACAGAGACCGTGGAATAATTTTTCTATTCCGTTATAGCGAAATTCCGTATAAAGAGTTTCCGTTAAGCGAGGGATGGGTGTATTGCCCTTTCATGTCTATAAGGTCCATTTTCCTTAGCATATTACGAAATAAATGTGTTGCATTTGTAAATTGAATTTGAAATGGATGCAATATTATTAAAATTATTGCTGGTTTTTTCTAAATATTGAAATTAGTGCAAAAAAGGCACATTTTAGCAATTTTTTTTCGTAAAATACCTATTACTATACATATTACATAGCATAGACGTCAGAATAGCTTTCTGGAAAACAACTTTCGTGAGAATATCTTACAGAAAACAGCTTTCATTGAGCAAAAACAATAATCATATATTCTCTAATGCAAATGTTGTACATAGCAGATATTTTAAAAAAATAGTAAACCAATTTTTGTTCTTCTCTGGCCTTACAGACCTAGTTGGTCCTTTGCGATCTTCACCACGCTCTTCCA
This sequence comes from Empis livida, assembly GCA_963932195.1. NCBI lineage: Eukaryota > Metazoa > Arthropoda > Insecta > Diptera > Empididae > Empis > Empis livida. Next base: position 18,061,446 of record OZ010647.1, read on the forward strand.
TCCGGTGCCATCATTTATCTTGCTCTCCAATTTATAGCCAACCACTGCAGGTCACGTTCCAAATCATCCTCGTATTCTGAGGTGTCCTTTTGGTCTTACTCCATGAGGCTTACTCCCTAGAACTTTTACAGTGACACTGCCCTCATCTGTACGCCCAACGTGTGTACCAGCGTATTCACATGCTTTTGAAGTATGCGATGATGCCAGTATTCGCATGCTTTTGAAGTATGCGACTTCTTGGTTGTTTTTGACAGGACCGAAAATCTTCCTCAGTACCTTTCTTTAAAATATAGCTAATCATTTTGTTAGCGTCCATGTTTCGCATTCGTACAGCGCTGTTGGTCTTATTAGCGTCGAATATAAAGTTATTTTAATTTTTCTTGTCAGATGTTTTGACCGGAATAGATTTGCTAATTAGTAGTAGCTCCTATCGGCTCCAACCATTCTACTTTTTATCTCCTCTGTGATAGTATTTGTATTGTTCAGCGTCGATCTCAGGTACCGAAATGACCACGACCTCGAAGTTGTATTTATCAATGGGGATATTTGGCGCAATCTGGCTCTGTTCCTACCTGTGTACTTTGTTTTCTTCTCATTTTGGTCTACTTATGGATTCTTCCAAGTATTGCCTCAGCAGATTTTTTCACCTGTTGCCATGCATCTTAAATTCCTACAGCGGAGTTCTGGGCCATTTCCTCAATTTTGTGACAGATTATCTGTTGATACTATTCCCTCTTTCTTTGAGAATGTAGCGAATTTACATTCCACTTCATCACCTGTCGTTTTTTGCCCTTCTGCACGGTCGCGAGTCTGACATGTAGTACAGACTGGACAAGGTAATGATCTGAACTGCACTCTACTCCGCGGTATGATTTTACATCGATTATGTGACTTCGAAAACGACCGCTAACCTCACGTGATCTATTTGATTCCGCGTTTGTTGATTAGGTGGGAACCCAGGTGGCTTTAGTAGTACCTGTTTCCCCCACTCTTGTGGGGGAAACAGGTACTACTCACTACCAGTTGCTTGGAGATTGCAAAGTCTATTAGGCACGTGTCATTATCAGAGGAGACATCATGAAGACTGGGACATCCAATCGTGGGGAGGTAAAGGTCCTCCTTTCTAATTCAACATTGCTTTTCTTTCCCATGAAGCATGTCCCATATTTATATTGTTTAATCCGCTATAATATAGAACATAATTATGACCTTTGTGAGTTTCACTGCCTGTCCATTGTACTTCCTGAACGGCAGTCATGTACATTTTGTACTTGCAAAGCTGAATTAAATAAGTTCAAGTTTATATAGGGCTCCTGCTCTAAAGAGTGACAGCACGTTCCTTGTTCCGATATTCAAATCATTATGCCGTGAACGTTGCTTTGGTCGTTGCCGTGTTTTCAATCCGTTTATCCTGTAGTTTTGGTTTCTTAACCATACCATTTTTTTATGGGGTTTTGGTGGTTAGTCAGACGCCCAACCTTCAAGCCGGAGGTTGATTAGTACATAGCTATTTACACCATGTCGGTCCTTAGTCTATGGTTATACTGCCAATGCTCACTCCCCAGAGCCTTCGTTTGTTTTAAACAATGGATTCCGCCGACGTTAAGGTGAAGTTTAGGCAGCGAAGCTATATATTTGCATCTGATACCGTTGGTTCAGGTCAACCTAAATATTCTGAAATTTTTAAAGTTTCAGAAATTCTTTTATTTTTGACCTGAAGTATATTTTTGCATATTTTGTTATTTTAGTTTAATCAGAGATAATATTATATAGATGCACAACGTCGAACAAAAAATCGTACTAAAGTAAAATTTAAAACTTTTTCTTCTGACCAGCTAAACTGGCTAGCGCAGAAGCTATATAAAAGAGCCAACTCTCTAATTATATCTCTACTGTCTGTAGTTTTTGTTTAGATTCTTCTTTTATTTTGAATGAATACGCGAAAATATAAAAATAAATTATTTATCACTATTTATTTAGTTTTTCCCTTTTTCTTCTTTGCATACATACCCCAGAAGAGAATAAGAATATTTTTACCTTTTAGATCTATGCGAAAAATACTGTGAGGTCATAAATATTCTGTACATTGTTTTTGTATAGTATTTTCACTACCTATATTTTTCTTGAATAATTTTCTGAATTCAAAACTTGGAATTATATATTTCTTTTTTTCTTTTTCATGCTCTATTGTAGATTTTGATAAGAATTACCAATTTGCTATTTTTTTTTGTCGCGTCGGTCGAAAGATGTTTGCAGAAAAATTAAATGACAAATTTAAATTGAATTTCTACACACGGATATTATGTAGAAATATAAGAATTGTGTAGAATTCAACCCATTAATTCTTATAAATTTCTAAAATAACTAAAATCAAAAAAGAAAAAAAAATATATATTACCAAATTTTGTATTCAGAAAATTATTCAAGAAAAATGTAGGTAGCGAAAATACTATACAAAAACAATACACATAATATTGCTTGTTGCTTGTTGCAATTAAAAGTTTCTTCACTATAAAGAAATTTTTGTTTCGGAATCCATTTAAAATTAGTTGGTCCAATTTGCAATATAATGGTAAAATGTTAAGAAGGCTCTTCACGATATGTAGCTCCAAAGAGAAGAACAACCATACTGCCGAAATGTATACAAACATTTGGTATTTTACCATAAATTACAAATTTGAACAAATCATTTTTGAAATCTCGGGTTTTAAATTGTGAAATCCCGGGAATCCGTATATGCCGGGAAGAACCCCCTACAAATAAGAGAAGTAATGTTTTATTCAATACTCAGTTTTTATACAATCCACCCATTATCTATATTATTAATTTGTTAAAATGTAATTAACAACTACACCTATCCCCCGATTTACACGGTACTTTTTTTACACGGTTTCACTTTTACACGGTTTAAAAAAAAAAAAAAACGGAAAAAAAACGGTAACAAAATTTATATATTGTGACATGACTATAAAAAATAACAAAAACGGGGAATTCCCAAAAATGCAGCATATACATTGAGTATACATTTCACAATAGCTTTCATATTACATAATTAGTACAGTCTATGGTCGGAAGCAAAAGCGTGCAAATCGTTGAGCTTTTTTCTTATAATTTTTCAAAATACTTTTTCAAAATAATTAAATATTAGTTTATTTACACAATCAGTAGTGTTAAAAAAAATTATTTTTATTACAATTTTGAAATTTGGAATAATTACTTACATACATATAAGCGTAAGTAATAAATCATAATTTTTGAACCACTTTTATAAATTCGGTGTAAACGTTTAATAAGTTTATGATGTCGAAAGAAGTTAAAAAAATACAAGAGAAAAGAAAAGTCATATCTTTAGCAACCAAAATAAAAATTTTAGATCAACTAAGCAAAGGAGAAAAAGTAGTAGAGTAGAGAAACAAAGATTAATGATTTATGATAGCGAAGATAGTGATTTTAATTTGTTATAATTTTATATCTATTATTGTTTTAATTTTCTTTTTCTTTAATTTAATAAATGAATTATTTTTAGTTTGGCATTAAATATACCTTTTGTTTTTATATTCATTTTTAATTTCCGTTTTAACAAATGATTTTTTCATTTACCATTAATTAAATGAATCATTTTTAATTTCTGTGTAAATAAATATCTAAATTATACACATTTGATCGTTTTTTCGATTTACACGGTTTTTCATATTAAAAACAAAAATTTCGATTTACACGGTTTTCTGAGGAACCAATCTTCCGTGTAAATTGGGGATAGGTGTATTGTACTTGTTTACCAACTATTCAAAGTTTATAAGGTAAATTCATTTTTGATATACAAAATATTATATCTTAAAATTGGGACAAAAATACTCATATACAAAAATATTATTATATTCTTCTTAAACACATTTAATCTGTAGAAAAATCTATAAAAAAAACAATAATCTTAATATTAATTTAAATTCAAAGAACCTTAGTTAAAGTTAATTTTAATTAGGCGAACCTTATTTAAAGTTAATTGTAATTTAGTATGCAATATTTAAAAATACTTTAAAATTAATTAGGTAGAGTTTAATTCTGCTTATATTTATGTAGAATTAAACTTTAAATAATATGGTTACAATGATATAATCTTATACTCTAAACATATTCTAGGTTGGATAACTATCTAGGCCTAGGGATTTATATATGCCAATTAAATTTTTATTTTCTATTTTGCAATACAATTATTATTATATTTTGCAGTTGTGGCACAGTCATATAAAGTCGATGTAGAAGTATTAGGAGCATCAAGAGGATGTACAGCTATATTGCGGTGTGTTGTACCAACCTTTGTAAAAGAATTAGTTCGAGTGGTCTCGTGGGTTCAAGAGCCTGCATTTTATATTTATCCATCGCTGCAAGGAGGTAACTAACCAAAACACATAATATACAATTATTCAAAATGAAGTATAAAATAAAAAAATAAAAATAAAAATGTCAAAGCTTTATAATATGAAATAAAATATTTAATTGCATAATGCTGTTACATATTGTTATAAAAATATTCACATCTGAGATTTATTTTGTGTGTTTTAGATGGAAAATTTCATTTACTACCAACTGGTGAATTGTTAATACATGATCTTGATTATAATGATAGGCATCATCCTTTCAGATGTCGTACAATGCATCGACTAACAAGACAAGTAGTTGTTAGTTCTCCGACCAAAGTCAGAATAAATGGTAAGAAATATTTTTTTTTATGTAAGTTCGTTTGAATTTGAATATAATGATTTATTCTTATATTTATTTTTCTATTTGCCAACTAAAGTCTATAGACTAATATAAATTTTGTTCAGACTCTATTTTCGGCATTAATTTTGTTATTATTTTATTAATTTATTTAATTTATTCTTATTTTGATTATGAAAGACAATTTAATTTAAATATATTTTATTTCTCTTTCATATTTTTTTAACATTTCTGAGCTTTATTCAATTTAATTAAATTTCAGATCATCGGGGAATCATCTCCCCTAGTGTTGTTGAACACACGTCACACGTATCCGTCGCACAGGATGAAGGTGCTGTATTATTATGTGTAGCTCAAGGTTGTCCTTCACCAGAATACAGGTTATTAAATTTACTATTTTATATATAGATAGCATGAATAATATCTAATTATGTTTTTCATGAATACTTTGAAAAGTAAATATTTGAGTGTATGAAAATTCCGGCACTAAATGCAAAAAAAATATTATCAAAGCAGTTAGATTAGATAAAAATTAGTTAAAAGTAAAAAAAAAATAATACGTAGAGGCGGTTTTTTCAATAAATAAATAATAGCCGCTACTGTGGCTGATATCCGATTTCAGTCAATCGGAATGCAACAAAAAATTTGACTTATAAGTCGCCACTCGGAAGAAGTGTAACGTTTGAGCCCATATGTGGTTATTATCCACATTTTGCCAATTTCTACAAAATACAAAATAATTAATTTATAAAATGAAAACTCTTTATTTCTTCAATTACAACGTTATTTTAAAATCCTACTACTAATTTAATTCACAATTGCTGTTGCTATCAGCCGCGGCTAATATTTATTTATTGAAAAACAGTCTTGAGGTTGATATGTGATTGGGAGATATTGTAATCGCATAATATCTTTGTCAAGCAAATATTATACGAAAATTATTATATATATTATTAAAACGGCATAGTTATATATTGTTGACTGCAAATTACCTGAAGGCCCAAACGTAATATGTTGCTATCGCTGTATCTCTCTACGTTCGACGACAAAAATCTTCTAGTTGTCTTTCCTAGAGCAAACACAATATAGAACCCAAGGGCAAATAACACAATTTCTGATCATATATATTTCAATTTAGTAAGTTTTGTAAATTTAATTAATTTTTCTTTGATTCGAGATATTTAAAAATGTTTAAAAAAAAAAATAATTACAACGGACGAGTTCAAAAAAACCAAGTATCTATTGAAATCAGCTACAGCGACTGAGTATTGTAATCGCATAATATCAAATACGTAGTTTTAACTAAACAATCTATTAATGATTAAAGGGCCAAGCAGCAATCTAGTCTGTTTGACTCTTGAACCATTAATATTTTTCCCAGTTATAATTGTACTAAGAGCAAGGAAAACTGAAAAGTATTGGACATTAAATCAAAACTGCTGATAGCTTTATAAAGTATATGGGTCTAACCTTTTTAATTCGCATTTTTTTGGGATCAAAGAAAAGTATTGTTTATTTAGTATTTTCTTTTTAATTCGTATTCCCAGTCCGGACTGGGAATACGAATTAAACAATATACGAAGAGGTTCGATCTGTACCTTTAAATTTATTAACGATTTCAATAGTATATTTTTACTGAAATGAAGTTTGAAAATGTGGTCTCTCTTCAATATTCTGAAAAAAATCTCTCTTCAATATTCTGAAAAAAATAATGTTCGGCTATTTAAATGCTATTTGAGTAGTGTTACTTGTGACACTTTACGTGTTGCTAGTGGCACTTTTAAAATAAATAACAATATGTTCTTTTTAAATAAGTTTAATTATCTTAGATGGTATTCAGGAACAGGTTCCGATCCTATTCCAGTCCTTAGTGGTCCAAGAGTACGTTTGCTTGGGCCTGTATTAGCAATTGAAGCAGTTACTGCTGAAGATTCAGGTATTTGGTTAAACAAGACATTTATTTTATTTGTAAAATTCTCTTTGAAAAACAACTTATAGGTATTTACAAATGCTCTGCAAGTAATGCTGGAGGTGAAGCAAGTGCTGAACTACGTTTAATGGTGTCTAGTCCCATACAAGTTGAAATAGCGCCAAATATTTTAAGTGTACATATGGGTGGAACAGCAGAATTTCGTTGTGTTGTAACAAGTAATGGATCACCAATAGCAATGCAGCCAATATCATGGTATAAAAATGGCCGACAAATTCCTAGTTCTGGGGAATCACTACTCATTACCGATGTTAACCGTGATAAAAAAGGAATGTACCAATGTGTAGTTCGAAGGCCAGAGGGTGACACGTTTCAGGCATCAGCTGAATTACAATTAGGGGGTATGTACCAATTATATATTCTGAAAAAAATATATTTTGAAACATTATTCTATAGTTCATACGAACATAAAATATAAGGATATATATGTATTCATATATGAATATATATGAAAATTCCAATACAAAATCCATATTTGCATATCAAAAATCCAATACATAGCATGGGTGTTTTAACGACTAAAGATAAGTTCTTATTTATCTTCCTAAAATTAAAATTAACCATTGATACAAAACTAGAGGCCATCTACAAAACTAGAAGCCACTATAAATTTTTCTTTTTTTTTTTAAATAATGGATTTTTAAAGTTTTTGAAGTTGGGGACTATCCATGTTATTTGTCAAAATTGAACTGATATTTAGACCAATAACTACTTTTATTTCTATGATCAAAATAAATTCCCTAATAAAATTTTTAGCAAAAATGTGGAAAACTGTAGGATAAGATGTTATTTTTTTGATAGATTATTTAAAATTTTAAATGCCGTTTATTTAACTTGGTCGTGTCTGCTATTATTCTTGCACAATTTTTATAATAATTATTAACATAAACCATTGCGATATATGGTATGGTGTAATGGGCAGGTCACCAGCATCTTGGGTTCAAATCCTTATGTATCCATTTTTTTATACATTATTATATCAATTGAAATTCCAATTTTTTTTTAAATTATCATATTGATTGAAATTTTAAATTAATTTTATAAATTATATAAGAAATTACTAAATATGCCTAGAAATATTTTTTTATTGCTGTCATATATCAGCCTAAAGATAATGAGAAGATAAAAACTCTCTCTAGACACAGAACAAACTACAAAAAAAATAAAATAACAATATACTGAAAGAAAAGAGCAATAGAGAAAAATTGTTAAGCAATCCAAATCCAAACGATGATTAATAAGCATTTTTAAAAAGAATGTCTCTTTGTTATAGTAATTATTAACATAAAGAAATTAGATATACGATATGGTGTAGTAAGCTGTGACCAGCCGCCTTACTACACCATATTTTTCAACACATTCTAATACACCAAGGAATTCTTTAATTTCTTGAAAAGACTCAAGAGAGAGTTTTTTATCTTTTCTTTACCTCCAATATGAGCGCAAAAAATAAATATTTCTAGGCGCAGGCCACACAGACGACAGAGAGAAATAGCAAAAACTTTTACAATGAGGAAAAAAAAGTGTTCGTAATTTTACAACATTTGCCAAAAAGTAGAAAAACCAACTAAGTCAGGCAAAATTAAACGAAATAATAACTACTGATTTAAATTTCCCTAAAAAAAATTTGGGTTTTTCAAAACCAATCAGATAAAAAGTCAGGTAATTTACCCAAACTGCTAAAATGAATGGAAAAACAAATGTTTAGTATATATTATAAAGTCATATTTTTTAAATTGAAATTATATGTGTTTCATAAGTGAAAATTGCTAGAATATTGTTAATGGAAATGTGGCATATTTGAGGAAAAATTGACAAAAATTAAAAGAACCATGATAAGCATTTGATGTTGTTTTAATACCCAAAATATTCTAAATATAAACATCAAATGCTTATCATGATTAATATTGCAGATTTCCATTAACAATATTCTAGAAAATTTTCATTTATCTTATAACAGTTCTAGATGCTCAAGATCTACCACCAATTTTATTTTCTATGTTTTAGGAGTCTAGTTTTGTTTTGAAAAAGCATTTTTTTTTAAAAAACTTTTTTTTACATATTCTTTTGTAGTAAAACTTTGATTTTTTAAATGAAAAAATATGATGTAGTTACTAATGTGCCATCAGTAACTGCATTATCCTGTATCTGTTTATTAAATTTTTTTTTAATTATATAAAATATATCTCTTATGTGCAATTATATTGGAGCAAATAAAAAATTCTACATATTTTTATATTAAACAGATGCCCCGCCTTCCTTACTATACAGTTTTATAGAACAGACCCTACAACCAGGACCGGCCGTTAGTTTAAAGTGTTCTGCAACTGGAAATCCAACACCACAAGTATCATGGACATTAGACGGATTTCCGCTACCTTCAAACGGAAGGTAAGTGAACCGAAATATTAACTTACTCTAGTAAAACAAACATAATAAAAAATTATGTAAGCCGCACACATCTATATGTAATATATATTCTATACACATATGTAAAAAGTCAGTGCAAAAAGTTTTCGTACAGATACGAAAAATACACAGAAAAAAAAGAAAAATCATTTTTTTACGAAAAATACACATAAAAAATAAGATAAATTATCAAAATTCAGTTAGATGATTTTGAATTAGACGAATATTTAGCAAAAGTAGAAAAATTTTCTGAACTTTAGATGATGGAGTACTCGAAACAGTAGATGAAGAAATATCTAATCCAAATTGGGTGAAAAGCTATGTCAGACCTTTTTTGTAATTGTTTAGTTAGTATGTTTAAAATTAGTTTACAGGCCTAATGATTCGGTGATTTTACACACATTCAAAGAGTATTTTAATATGTTGCGACAAATACCAAATGATGAGACCTACCAAATATAATATATTCAATGGATTTACTTAGATATCGCAATTAAAAGGCCTATTTTATATGCAAAAACTATTCATACACACGACATGAATTTTCCAAAAAGTGATACCGTTACATAGAAGTTTATTTTTTATAAAGGAGATTTTACTTTACATCAAGCGTTTTCGTTAGTTTGTTATTTTCAAGTGATAAATTTCAATCTAATCGAGTTTAGTTGAAATTAAAAATGGTTGAAAAAAGAAAGAAACTATTGAGGCCATTCGAAAAATAATTATTAAAAATTGAACACAAGGTACATGATTAGGTGAAATCATGAATATTATGAACAAAACTAGTTCAGTATATATGTAGTACTATGGAATTTAAAGCCAAATCATTGCACCTACGCTGATAGTTAAAGTAGAGTACAAATTAGGTTTCCACTCACTGTCCAAACATTGGGTATTTCGGGGAAATTGAAGAACTTAGAAGTTTAAAACCAAAATTTCATAAACTAAGAAATTTAAAAAACAAAAACAACCAAGTTAAGTGCTGCGGTACAAAACGTTTGGAGAAAAATTTGTATTGAATTCATTATGCTATTCTTAAATAAAAAGGCTGTCACACCAAGTATTGAAGTGGGTATCAGCTTGTAAAAATAAGATGCTAAAGATTAATTTAACTTTTAGGTATTAGGGAAGACTTTTGCGTATAAAACAGGGCCTGCAATAAAATGAATATACATTATTGCTAGGTTCTTCTAAATATACGTTTAAATTGTTTGTATAGTCAGAATATTTTTACAATATACTAATTAATTATTTGATAAACTTAAACATAAATAAAACTTCAAATATAGAAACTATAACTTTTTTTCTTCAAAAAATTTGTCTGTACGAAGACTTTTAACGCTGACTGTATACTTATATATTTTATATATAACTACAGTAAGCAAATTATATATGTAGGTATATACAACATATATATATGTATTTATTACTTATATATTTATACATATAATATATATGTATTCTATATATATAATCAAAAGAAACCATAAAAGTTGAATAAATACAAAATTCCCGTGTAGAAAATAATTTTAATTAAAACTCTGTAAATGAAAGCTAACGAGGTAATTAAAAACTGTAAGTACTGTTAGATACGTTTCAGTGAATTTTTTTAATTCTGCTATACGTATTTATAATAATAAAACAAATACGATTTTTGTAAACAATTTTCACTAATACATATACACAAACACAAACATTATTCGTATTTAAATATATTTTTATATTCATCATAAAAGGAAAAACGTCTACGTTTTTTTTTTCCAGGATTGTGAATTGAAAGTTTTTAAAACTTTGGGGTTTCAGGAAGAGAACAAAAAAAAAAAAAAAAAACGAAATATTGCATAGCAGACGAATATGACTTTTCAGTTGTGTATAAAGTTATTTAATAAAAATATAAATGTTAGTTGTTGAATACAAAATATTCCAACATTATACTCTGAAGTCTGTAGTAGTAATTTAAACTTAAAGGGTTTGAGTAGCTTATAAAAGAAATCCTTTTGTCAGCTTATTTTAAAATTGTCAAAATATTGAATTGTGTCTGTCGGTTTGTTTACGTACATACATTACCAGCTGTATTTTTAGTAATATTTAAAGAAATAGTTATTGCAGACAGTTATATAATTTTAGAGCTGACCAAGTATAATTAATTGAAATAATGTAGACCGAACAAAATAAGTAATACTATTGAACAAATCGAAAATTTAAGTAGAGTGTGAAAAAGTTATTGCAATAGACTTGACTAGATAAACTTGTGGCCTAAAGGTAAACCATAAAGGCTACATAAAGGCTTTTGCTAAAAGCTCCAAATTACCATAATGTATAAAATATTTAAAAAGATTATTTTAAATTATAATTCAGAATAAAAGTAAAATATTGAAAAAAAAACAAATAAAATATTGCAATATTTATTATAATTGCAATTTATGATGTTTTTAAATGCTTTTATCTGCCAGATTACTGATTTAATTATTAATTCACGTGCGCTGTTTGTTTGTAGACTTAAATATATTTGGCGCACTTCGGAAAATAGGTATAATTGCCAACGATAATAGCACACTATTGTGAAAAACTAGAATCCCAACTCACAAATTACAAAATTCGAAATAATAAAACTTTTAATTGTTTTGTGCCAGAATATAATGTGCCGGAATATTCCATTCCAGAAATAATCAGCCTTAGTTATAAAGTATTCCTTTTTATATACGCCTTACTTTGAGTCAGCAACACATTTTGTCTTTGGGTACTGTAGTCAAACGAATAGGATTCTGCTTTTTCATTTGCAAATAATGAATGTTTACTTGTAATTAATTTTTCACTTTATTTTCGCTAAAATTTTAAATATATATAATATATTAAAAAAAAACTTCTATTTATATGAGTGGAGTAGTTTCAAGACTCACAAATTCAATAATATTTCGAAAATTCGATAAAAACTTTGACACTTTTCCGGCATCGAACTATGTATATTAATGGTTTTAACAAATATATTTTAATTTTCCAAAAACTAATGTGAGTTTTTAAACTAAGCCCTTCATATGTAGTATTCATAAACGTAAAATCGGAAGAATTTTTGCAGTCCAATTGCTATGAAGTGGTGCCAGTATCTTAGCACCAACAAAGCAACAGTATGATTGCCCTTTAAATATGGGAATGACCTGCATAATCTGAATTTTTTAACATGAAAAGAAAAATATACAAGGAACACAATGAAACTTATCATATAATTTGTTGAGTTCAAAAGTTCAATAGCTTTTTTATGTACTATTTTGCTAAAAAAAAAATTATATAAGTTTGATTGTTAACTTTTCTGAAATCATATGTCATTTATATTACATACTTTTTTGATATTTGTCGCATATTATATACCTTAACTTCTCAGCTTTATTTTATTTAAATATTGGCCAGTTTCAAAATTTATGTATTAATTTATTTTTCCAAAAATTTAAACAAAAATAATATCATTTAAGATTAAGATTAATGTAAAAATTTAAATGGACTCAATCAAGAAGATGGCGATGGATTTCTCTACAGTCTTAACCGGTTGTTTGCTAAAACCTTAATTTCTTAACATGTTTAGGCCTCGTGGCTTCCGCAGCAGGTGACTATACCACTCAGTCTTACAATGATAATAACTTTCTAGGGTCAAGGCAAAATGTGCATACCCTAATTTGCCAGGGTAGAAAATGAACAAATGGAAAAAGAAGTTTTGCCTACATTTTATTTGTTGTCGGCCTATTTTTTTTATCTTGATGAAGATATCCTCTTGTGTTGTGATTTCCCTGCGGTCTGTTTGTGATAGCATTTCACCACAATAGAATGCAACCTCATTTTATTGGTATGTGCTTTGCGACTATTTTTCATGTTACCCATCTAAGTTCTAAACCACGGATTGTATTATTATTTGATTCAGTCAAATGCAAAAAGAAATTGTATAACCGCAAATATTTTTGCAAAACGATATTTTCTGAAAAAATACAAATGACTGTAAACTGACATTAACCAAACGAACCTATTTTGACCTAACCTAATTATTTTAGGAGTTCTGATTTAATAAGTGTGTGACGTTCAAATTTTATTTTTTTAATATAATATGAAATGCAACTTTGTTTTTATTGACTTGTATCATGCCAATCCGAAACCGACACTTGCCGCATTTGTTCGTGGGAAATTTTACTTTTAACCTTGGTTTAGGGGCTAAACATCGGCCAGCATCACAGCTCAACCATTATATATACTAACATGTCGCTGCTACTTCGAGGGGTTGAATGCTTGGCCATTGGCCGGCGAATCTTTTGTCAAGGCTCCCAGATCTCCCTACTCCTTTCGTTCCTCTTCAGACTATTGTGGATTTTCTATACAATAGCCAAAGCCCACAAAGCCCGCCTAGAAATTACATTTCTTACCTGTAATTTACGACTCGCCAACCGATTTTAAGACATTTTTACAGAAGTGAAACTTCCTTTCCTCCTCAGACCTCGAACACAGCCGCATCGAAATGTTTTCGTGGCTACCACTAGATAATGTGGGTCAATATGAAATATATGCAAATGAAATACATGCACATAAATTTTTTAAAAAATTATATGAACTATAAACATATTTTTTTAATCGCCACACTTGGAAAACTTTCTAGATCCGCCCATGCCCCCCATATGATTTTTTTCTTGAAAATGACACTGAGAACAAAAAATTTAATCGTATGGTAAAATTCAATCTTTAGTGGAGATATATACGAATGGATACGTACAATGTGTAATAACTGAAAAATATCAATAGCACATTGTGAGGAAAATGGCAGATCAAAACAGTTGGGCATCGAAACATCCTATCTACTTCAGCGAGTAAATTTACCACATTATTTTGCCAAAAAAAAGAAGCAAAGAAGAAGAACGGGTAACATTTGCTGAAGTAGCATTTGGTTACCATACAATTATGCACTCACACATTGAGTTGCGTAGTGATTGTGCTGGTTTCTCTTTCTGGGATTATCTATAGATTCTATTATACTGTTGTGGTATAACCAAAATTAGCAAGAAAGTATGTAATGTTTTAGCTCCAGAATCAAAAAGAAGAATCTTAGAGTTGATTGCTGCTGCAAAATCTGGAAGCAGAATTAATGGTAAAAGAAAATTTCAAAATGACGTGCAATCAGTTCCTGGCATTTTTAAACACAGAAAATGCACAAGGAATACTTATAAAAGCAGCAAATGCTGATAAATACTTTTAAACAAAATTAATTCTTTTTGTTATTCTACGTTAACAGAACTGAAGATTTATTTTTTTTTGTTAGTTTTTATAATATCTATATATTTTATTTATTAATATAATAAATATGAATGATTTTTTTTCCCCGATATGATGTTTCAAAAATCTGGCAACCCTGAACGGGCCGTTTATTCTAATTTTTTTTTTTAAATAAAGCTTCATGTAATTTTATTAATTTTTTTATAAAATCTGTTTAAAATCAGTATGATCTGTTCAAAATCGGGAATTGTAATTTATATATCGGGAGACTATAATTTCCATTTCGGGAGACTCCGGCCGAATTCGGGAGGACTGGCAAGGCTGGTTCGGGCTTTATTTCATACTCAAATAAGGCTCCATATTGCGGGGGAATTTTCGTTTTGACCGGTCTTCTGGCATTACCTGCGGGGTCTCATTTAATTTTTTATTTGAGGCGATATTTTATAATGAGAAAGACCCCAAGTTTTGCTGCGATATTTCATTTTCGATTTCGATCTTTTCATGACAGTTTAATATATTCCAAACAAAAATTTTTATTTTTAAAGTAATATGAAATATCGAAAATCCTTCGATTATAATCGATACAATTTCGATTTTTGGTAACCTTCATTGTTATTCTTTTTTTTTAACCAGAATTGTTGGGGTTGAGAAAAATATGTATTTTAATTTTTTTTATGTATACACATATATTTTTCAAAAGTTGTGCATTAGTTTTGAAAGTTGAAATGTAGAAAATAACAAAAGATGTAGTCTATAAAATATTTATGGGAATAGTGTGCAAAATTTTTGTGGAAAATTAAAACATACTTATTAAAATTTAAATACAACCCTAATTTAACCTATTATTCAACATAACTTTTACCTACATATATTTTATTTGTACCTATATTTTATCTTTACTTAATTTGTTTACCTAAATGATTGTTCTATCTAAACTGCATTATTATTATTCATTTATTTATTTAATAATATGTATTTCAAAGAACATTTTTTAAAAAGTATTTTAATTAGTAAAAAACTTATGAAAACTTCAACCGTCTTCTTTTTGCTCTTCATAAATTCCGCTAAAACTTCTTTTAAATATTTAAAACTAGAAAAATCTCCTTTTAGTTTAGCAGCTTCTAATTATAAGTATTTTTTTTACCAGCCTTAAGCTGTATTTGAATAGCTTCTTTATTTTGAATTTCTTTACTGTTTGTGTGAGCAGTTTCCATAGCAATAGCTACATTTTATTTTAAACAATGATAAAACTTAACTGTAGACATAGGATTTGGCTATCTGGAGGGATAATAAACTAGGAAAGGGAACGGTTTACATACTTCTTAAACTCATTTAAACAATAGTTTGAAGGGAACACATGAGGTGGTAGTTGGTTGTATAGTTTTGTAGTTCTACCACAAATAAACGAGTTCATGAACTTCATTGTACTGTGGGAGTTCGGCTCAAGTAAATATTTGTGAGCCTACTCCTCATGTATTACGTACAAAGGTTTTGAAGGTTGGCAATATACACTTTATCTCCTCGAAGCAGGTACCCAGCAGATACCTGTGAAACAGAGTAAGCGCTCCTAAATTACATCGGTGGCTTAAACACGCTAGTTTGCATGAGACATTGGCATCATTTATAATTTTGATGACCAGCCTTTGAAATCTACTAATATATTGGAGACAGGATGCACCTGTCCAAATATGAGAGTTATATTCAAACCGCAGACGAATGTAAGTCTTTTATATAACAATGAGATCTGAAGCTGTAAAATATCTCTTACTTCTCCACAAAAATCCTGGTCATTTAGCAGAATTTTTTGCAATGGAAAATATATGATTATTCCAAGACAGCTTGCTATTTATTTCCACGCCCAGCTTGGGATGCTTCTGCTAAGGTCGTGAAAGAATATGAGGAATCCAGGATACTATTGTTAGCAAAGCTATGGATTTTGTTCCAAATTGTGAAGAGATTTATAAAAACTATTAATAATGAAGACGATAGAAGCATCCAATACAACCTGTATTAAACGATTCGAAAGAAAACTTTCAATCCACTAAAGCCATACTGGCAAGCACTTATGAGATCATTGCATTCAAGATACCCTCTAAGACAGTAGTTGATGATGGTTTCCATTACTGTTTAGAGAGTACCAACTTCAAAGCTATGCATCTATAATTAGACTGGTTGTATTAATATAATTTTCTAATTGCAATAGCTACCTTAATATAATTTTCCACTTCAATAGCTACATTAATATAACTTTTCAATGCAATACCTAGTTTTTGCATCTAAAATTATAATTTTTGGGTAGTGTTTTTTAATTGGTTAAAAATTCATAAATAGTTGAAAAAGAAGTATGAAATGGTATTTAGATAGATCTGCGCGGAATTAAGAAAACCAGGTTCAGCAAGTTTGTTTTGTTTTGGGATTTCACTCCATGTTGGTGATACATGATTTTTTAGAATTGCTGATGCTAGATATTTGAATACAACAATAAAATGTTAGAATCAACGACTAAAAACCGCGTTAAAACTATAATTCTTAAAGTTTGATATTTACAATTTTAAATATTTTTCTAGTATATACGTAACCTATTAATATAATCTTATTGATTGTATACCATTAATATATATACTCTTTTTACATGCTTCCTATTTTTGAGATATATTTATTTTTTAACTGGTTTTAAATTTATTTAATTATATTTAAGTAATAGCAATATCTTATGTTTTATTATATATTTTCCATATTGTTATAGTATAAATAATTATTGTAAAATGGTTGAATTAAGCAGAAATAAATTTAAATAACTACTCACTTTAATATACTTTACTATAAGTTATTTCTAATTTTTCAGATTTATGATTGGACAATATGTTACAATTCAAGGCGATGTAATTAGTCACGTTAATATTAGTCATGTAATGGTTGAAGATGGTGGCGAATATGCATGCATTGCCGAAAATCGAGCTGGTAAAGTCTCTCATTCTGCTAGGCTAAATATTTATGGTAAATAATAATTTTAACTTTATAAATTTTATCTTTGCTTAAATATTTCAATAAATTCAAATACTTTTTTAAATTTCAATAAAACATATGTGTTGTGGTGGTTGTGTCTTTATGATTATTTCTAGTGATATCAAAATATTTGTTATTTAACCAATTTAAGTTAAATATATATAAGTATATGTATATATATTAAGTAGTTATGGAACTTATGCTGTGCATTACTATAGGTTTTACACAGCATAAGTTCCATAACTACTTAGTATATATACTTAGTAGTTATGGAGCAGATGCTGTGCATAACTACGAATAAAAACAAAGAAAAAAATATTTGTAATTTAAATGACATTTTTTCTTGTTACTTTTTCACAAGGTGCCGTTTTACTAAAAAGAAAAGTGTGTATAATGTGTGTAGAGCATCCATTTTAGCACTTTAAGCTACGGTAAAATCATTCTCCATCTCTCTGTATCATTCGGCAGTCGAAAATCATTCTCCATCTCTCATTTGGCAGCCTTCTCCAATTACGTACATTTATTTTTGCCAGTTCTTTTTCTATTTCGTCACTCGATCTTTTTTTCGGTCCCCCTGTAACTCGTGTTCCATACAACTTTTTTTCGTACATTATTCTTGAAATTCTACTTTCCGGCATATGTCTGAACCACGTTATTGGCTGGAATATTATGAATTTGACGATGTTAATTGGTAAAATTATTGGTTATAACGAATCCTATATGTACCATCACTCTAACTGGTCCATATATCTTTTTTAGGCACCCAAAATCTGAAGAAAAAAAAACACAAAAGAAAAATTGATAAATTAGACGTTAATATTTACATTCGAGAATGCTGTCGCTATATCTGTAGCACATCTAGGTGGTTCTGGCATTTGTTCAGCCTTGATTCTATTAATTGTCCTTTTAATTTTTTTATAGGACACCATTCCCGCAACGTCTGTAAATTCCATTCTCTTTTCGTCGAAAATTAAGCCAAACCAAATTTGAAAAGAAAAAGCACCACCTCACTGGTAGTGCTTTTTCTTTTCAAATTTGGTTTGGCTTAATTAATATAATATATAATAATAGAAATATTAATAATATATAAGTTAGATAAAATTCAATTTAGATAACTTACCACACTCTACTTTTATTGCATTTTGCAATTCTAATTTTCTCATTTCAACGTCTTGAAATGGATGAATATGCAAAGCATCATTAGTTTTCACTATTTTATTTGTTTCGGTGTTCATTATTACACTTGCCTTACAATTACTTGCACTTAGGTAGCAACAATATCTTATAGTATTTTTATAAATAATTTTTTTTTATATAATTGTTTTTCATAAATTAAATATAGTAACTTGCTACCTTTCCTTGCACCTGGCACATATTTGTAAGGAATATTAATAATATCACCGTCACCATCACTACAACCATTACTATAATTATTATGTATATCATTCATGGTTAATTGATTGGATTTATTATTAAAGAAACAAATTAATATTATTTAATACCGGACCTCGTGAAAATTGTAATACAACTAATTTATTTTTCTTCTTCTTCTTATTTCCTGTAACTCCTCTAGGAGCATAGGGCCTTGGTAAAACTTTTCCATCTAACACGATTCTTTGCTAGCAGCTTAATCTCGTTCCACGACTTTCCACAGTCTTCGATTTCTTTGAACAGACTTCTTTTCCATGTGGTTTTTGGGCGACCTCTTTTTCTGTTACCTTGCGGGTTCCAATCCAGGACTTCACGGCATAGCTCATTTGGGTTTTTCCTTAATGTATGGCCAATCCATCTCCACTTACGGATTTTTATTTCCTTCGCAATTTGTTCTTGCTGGCATCTTGCGTGCAACTCAATATTAGAAATGGTATTCGGCCACCAAATCTTCAGGATTTGACGTAAACATCTGTTGATGAAGGTTTGCATCTTGTTCATCAGAGCTTCCGAGACTAACCACGTTTCACAGCCGTAGAGTAGTGTAGATTTCACATTTGAGTTGAATATGCGAATCTTGGTCTGGATTGATATGTTGGTTGCTCTCCAGATCTTACGTAGCTGCGCAAATGAACCTTTGGCTTTGTTGATTCTCGACGCGATATCCTGTTTTGCACCTCCATCAGCTGTAATGACGCTACCTAGGTAGCAGAAAGAGTCTACCTGTTCAACATTCTCTTGTCCGACCTTGAAATTGTCCTGGTTGTTAGCATTGATTTTTATTTCCTTTGTTTTTTTGATGTTAATCTTAAGGCCAGCTAATTCGGATTCCATCTTAAGGCCAGCTAATTCGGAGAAGTTCCAGAATATACCCCTCTTTTTGTCGTCTAAGGCAATGCTTAAGATGTCATCGAGAGCTGCCAAGAATAAACATGGAGAAAGTAAACACCCTTGTCGGACTCCTGTTGTGGTCTGGAATGGCTCAGAAAGCAGACCATTATGGAGCACCCTACATCTAAAATTTTCATAGTGAGCCTGTATTAGGTTGATGAGTTTAGACGGTATACCTTTGTTACGGAGCGACTTCCAGATGTGTTCGCGTGACACGCTATCAAAGGCAACGCTGTAGTCAACAAATACGAGTTGAAGGGCAGTTTGCCATTCGTTAACTTGCTCAATAATTATTCTTAGCGTGTTGATTTGGTCGATACATGATCTGTTGGCCCGAAAACCAGCTTGCTGCTTTCTAAGCATGTTATCTAGCTTCTGATTTATTCGGTTTAGAAGAATTTTCGAGAGAACTTTTGATGGGATCGAGAGCAACATAATTCCCCTGTAGTTGCTGCATATAGACAAGTCGCCTTTTTTGGGGACTTTGATCAGGATTCCATGGAGCCAGTCGTTTGGCAGTTTTTCGAACTCCCAGATGGAGTTAAACACTGGTTGCAGAAGATTGATAGTTGTTTCGGGGCATACTTTAAGCATTTCGGCCGAAATTTGATCAAAACCAGGCGACTTGTTATTCTTCAACTCCTTCAAAGCTCTCTTTATTTCTTCTCGTGATGGTGGTTGTGTATTTGTCCTCATTTCGCCAACAGAGACACGCCCCTCGTTATTTAAAGGTAGAGAGGAATTTATATTTATGTTTAGGATGTCAGTGAAATGCTCTTGCCACCTTTTGAGTTGGTCTTCTTTAGTGGTCAGTAGGGTGCCGTGTTTGTTCTTTATTGGATGATTTTGATTGAATTTTTTGCCGGCCAGCTTACGATTGATATCATAGAGCAGACGCATGTTTCTGGATTCTGCTGCTTTTTCTGCAGCTTCGGTTTGTTCATTTATCCAATTTCTTTGGTCTCTCCTACATGATCTTTTAACCTCTTTGTTGAGGGAGTTGTGGGTTGCGGCAGCTAGCTTTCGGGAAGCCGGTGACGATGTTTTATCCCTGTCTAGCTTTGATTTTCTTCTCTCTTCCACTTTTCTCCAAGTCATTTCACTCATCCACTCTTTTTTCTCTTTTTGACGGTATCCAAGAATTTTTTCGCTTGCATCTAGGAAAATTGATTTTGCAAAGTTCCATTGGGTTTCAAGATCCTGTTGTTCAGTGGCAGCAACTTCTGCGGCGGCGCCTATTATTTCACCAGCAAATGCTGTTCGGATCTCTGGGACTTTCAGCTTATTAACATCAAATTTTCTTGGCGCTGCTGTGTTCTTTATTACAGTTGCGGCTACTTTAAGTCGGACATCAGCGATCAAAAGCTGGTGGTCTGATCCTATATCTGCACTTCTTTTTACGCGCACATCGAGTAGGCTGCTCCTCCATTTCTTGCTAATGCAGAAATGGTCGATTTGGTTTTCTGTGATGTTATCTGGGGAAATCCATGTAGTTTTGTGGCATTTTTTGTGGATGAACAGCGTACCACCGATGACAAGTTCGAAAGAACCACACATCTCAACAAATCTTTCGCCGTTGTCATTTATTGTTCCGAGCCCGTGTGTTCCCATGATATGCTCGTAATAGGTGTTGTCGCGTCCCACTTTTGCGTTGAAGTCCCCCATGCAGATAATAATGTCTTTCTTTTTGATTCTGGACAGTGTTGAACTTAGCTTTTCGTAGAATTCTTCTTTGTTCTCTTCTTCAGCCATCTCTGTGGGTGCATAAGCTTGAATAACGGTTATGTTCCTAGCTCTGGAGGAGAATTTTGCCAGTATTATTCGTTCACTAATGGGCTCCCACTCAATTAGAGATTTTGTTGCCTTTTTGCTTAAGAGGAATCCTACGCCGTCACGATGGATGTCATTCTCATCTCTACCAGAGTACAGAAATTTTTCGCCTGTGTTTAATAGATGTTCTCCAAAGCCGTTCCATCTGCACTCACTTAAACCTAGGATTTCGATGTTAAATTTTCTAAGTTCTCTTGCTGCCTGATGTATTTTGCCTGTTTCGTACAAAGTTCGAACATTCCATGTACCAATGCGTGTGCGAGATTTCATATTGAAAGATGTTGATGCACTATCATGTAGAATTCTTTGTCTTACTTCGGTTTCAATATTATTTGAATTGTTGCTAACTACATATGGGTTTTGCACCTCCAAATCCGGTGTGCAGGCTGCCGAAGCAGAAGGATTATACATCGGATGACGTGTACCTCTTGGAGAAATTTGTTCCATCGTTTTTAAATCCATATTTACATTAACAACCCTTCGGTTTGTAGCGTTCCATGCGATAGTTATAAGCATAAGGCAGGGACTTGCAGGTGCTACGTTCCTTTTGGTGCGGCAAGACTCACACGTTGATTTTTAGGCCGCCCCTGACCTGGGAAACAGACGCCTTTTGTAGCCGCTTCAACTAGAAGGACAGACGCTACTGTATGGATAAGCCCTCCTCGTTCTAAGAGATCGAGTACTGCCTTAACCAACTCCCTCTCTCGTTGGCCCAGACCTGATATTCCACGGAGGTTGGCTACTCCATCTCCTATCAGGTTGCTCTGGTTTCCAGGGGGCGCCAATCGTGGAGGTGAGAGTAGGAAGAAATTTTGAAGAGGAGCAGCTTGTGCTAACAGCAAACAGCAAATAACTACAACCCTTCTTTGCCCAACCCTTCTTTTTCATTTTAAATGAATTAAAATAAATTTAAAAAAATTACACTAATATACTAAAGAAACTAGTTTGAATTGTTATTAATTTCAATAGAAATTATTAGTAGTATAATAATTTCATTTAATTTAATAATTTAATGCAGTTCGGGCGATATGGCTCACATAGAAGGGTAGTATCGCACACGGGCGTAAAAAACTTTTTTTGGTGGCCGTTAAGACTCCCTAAGGTGAGGGCTTTATGGCACTGCAGTTCGGGCGTTATGGCACTGCACCGTTAATTATATTTATTGAATGTAATAACTTATGTATATCATTATTTGTTTTATTGATGACACTAATAGGTGGTATTTTGTTAATTTTAGTTAACAAACATAAAATTAAGGCCTTCTTTAAAATATGTTGAAATTACATTCAAAATGGAAATTTCATCACATCCATTTTCCGCCAATATTTTATATGAGTCCTTTTTGGCCATAAGAAATTGTAGTATAAGTATCTTTTCAAAATTCTCTGTAAAACGCAAATTATATTGGCGTCTTCCAAATATGAAGACAAAATATTATGGAACATTTAACAGAAATGTTGAAAATTCAACAAATATTATGGAATATTCAACAGAAATGTTAAAAATTTACAAAAATTGAATATTAAAATCAAACAAAAAATATAAATTATCTAAAACGAACATTTGCGTTTGAATACAATAATAATTAATAATTGATGTTTTATTTCTGAAACTACAAGAACACAAAAACTCATCTTAATTAATAATAATTGTTGACACCAAAATTCTTGTACTGAAATGTTCAATTATTAAAAAATTAAATTTGTTTTGCAAAATAATTCAGTGTACTCGCTTGAAGAACGAAAACAAGAATGAACGTCGTCCTAATAATTTAAGAATGATGAATGCAAGTGTGGTGAAGTGTAGAGAAACGCTTATTGTGATCCGTTATTTTAACTTTTTTCGATTAATTTTCAGCAAATATTAAACATGTGTTTCTTTTTACCACCTTTTTAGTCCATTTACTGCAATTATTGTACTAAGAGGAAACAAATCACTTAAAATTCATTAATGTTTAATAAAATTATTGTAGTAAATTTACTTTTATTTCTTAGAGTGTACGGAATGTAGAAGAATAATAAACTTTTTTTTTTCTATGTTACGTAATATACCTAAAGGACTGCCATATATAAGATTAATCCCAAAAGTAACTGCAGTGGCTGGAGAGACTTTAAATTTAAAATGTCCTGTGGCAGGATATCCAATTGAAGAAATTCACTGGGAACGTAGTGGTAGAGAGTTACCTGATGATATACGGCAGAAAGTGCAACCAGATGGTTCACTAGTTATAAGTCCGGTGCAAAAAAATGCAGACTCAGGAGTTTATACATGCTGGGCGCGCAACAAACAAGGTCATAGTGCAAGAAGAAGCGGTGAAGTTAATGTAATAGGTTCGTATAAAAATTTTATAGAGTTTTATAAATAATTAATATTAAAAAAAACTACATTCTGCAATGATAAAATAAATTTTCTATTTACTATATCAACGTTCATTTTAGCAAAGAGCATTCACGCTATAACAGTATGTTAAAAACATTATGTTACACATTCAGAGTACAATCAGAATACTGGTTTAATTTCATTGTTACATAAATTTATATATAAAACTGGAAAATATGATTACCGTTCAAAGCAAGTTCACTGTAACGAATTTGATTTTGTTGTATTCAAATATTAATCGGAATTCATAATAAAGCTGTTTTAATCGCTAATTGCTACCTTAAAGCGAACTCACGCAGCCATCAGTTGGCTGAAAAATTGCATTGAAAGAATAATGAACTTTATACAGCATTTCCAATATTGAGCAACCATAGTTTGTTACTTTTGTGGTCTATTTTCACTTACTGCGATAACTGCAATGGCTGCATTTGTTTTCTAAATTGTAATCTGACATAATGCACGCGTTTGACAACTACTACTCTGAATTTTTGACTGATTTGCAGTGTAAACTGCGCAGTGACTGAATTCGTGACCGCACCCATTTTTATTTTTTTTATAATATACATATAAATCAATGTAAAACTATTCAAAACTTATTTTTGTAAGTAGTGAAACGAATAATGAATTTTAGTTTAGATTCATTAAGTTTTTATAAAACTGTAATCTTAATCTTAACTATAAACAACAAATTTTTGAAAAGTACTTGAATAATTTTTTTTTTAGAATATTCAATATTGTCCAATTATGTAAATTATATTTTCAATAACCACACTATGATTGAAAAATATTTTGATATGAAGCGAATCAAGAAAATGTCAAAATAGCCTAAAAAACCATCATACTGATATTTGTTTGACAACTAATGTGTAGGATAATATTAATTTTATGTCGATATTTATTAGTTAAAATTGTTGTAGAATTTTTTTTTGAAAGCAGTAACGAAGAAATCTCTGTAATATTAATAAATGATATATGCTTTCCTCAAAATAAAACCATATGCATATATGTATATATTAATTTTTTTATAATTAACTTCAAAATGAGTATCAACATAGGTATTGATATATGACCACTAATATATAACTTAATTTTTTGCATAGAAGTTAAATTTATTTGATCCTGTTTAATAATTTATAAATTCTTCGTATTGTTGTATTATAATAATTCGAGACCTTAAAACTTAAAAATTATGTTTTCAATTATATGCTTTGATGTTGCAATATAATTATAAATTGCCTTTATATAAATAATGCGATTATGTATTTAAAATGTTTTTTTTGCTTAAATTTAAAGTTGAAAAACTTCGAAAATGTGGATTGTAGACATAAAGAACAAAATATAATTTTTTGCATATCAATTTAAATTAGTAAATGTCGAATGATCCAACACATTAAATATAATTATTTCTCTAACTAATCCATCGGAATCAATACTTTTTGAAGAACTTTCTAACAGTTCTAGTTGGAAATTGTTCTAAAACCGTCCACTAGGTGGCATAATTTCTTGTTTTGTCAAAAATTACATATTATGATTGTAAATATTTCCAAAATTGGTATTGATATCAATTTTACGATATTGAAATGTAAAATAAAGGAACATGTTTTTTATAGGGGCGTTATTGCAAAAAAAAAATTTACTTTTAAATATATTTTAACATGGCATATGGTTGATATGCGACCATTAGAAAGATTAATAAAAAGTAAAACTAAATGCTACTATGTAATTGTAGTTGAAAATGTAAATTCCTATCGTAGTCATTCACCAAAAAATGACGCTTTTGAAAGGCAATGATTAGTAAAATTTCTTGCGAATTGTGAATTTCTGAGGACACTGTAAAACATCAAAATTTAATCTATTTATTTCTAATACAATTTTTACAAGTACATACATATATTTAACACAACATTTTTGTAATTAGTTTTACATTGACAAAATGGCTGTATTAACACGCAAAAAAGCCCATATACGATGAAAATTAGTTTACATTGCTATTTGATATAATACCATTGTAGGATTTAAAATTTCAACATAATATACAACACATTTTATATCACTTTAAATTTGTGATATTGGAATTTGTTATGGCAATCCATAAGAATAGCAGAAATCAAATAATTAATTTATGAATTCTCTTGATGGCATACCCAATTATTTTATTTTGCATTTGCTAATAGGTGTGTTTTACTGATTTATATGTTGTTGAGAATAGTCTTTAAGTATAAATACTTTATGACTTCTGTTTATTAATCATAAAAGATTAATAAAATTGTCGATGACATAACAAATTTCGAGAAAAAGTAATGTTAAGAGGCTGCGATTATATTAACAAGACACAATTATATCGAATTTATTTTCAAATTAGTTTAGTTTCTAAATAATAATTTCAATTTTTGTTTTCAAAATAATAGAAATAAAATTGGTGATTAATAATTTATGATATACATAATTAATTCTATTCGGATTATGTTAAATGGTATTAATTAGAAGAATTATATGAACATTTGTATTTTATAAAATTAAAAGTCTAAATCTATAAATTAAACCAACCGTACTATTTTTTAGTTAGTTAAAATCAGATTACCCATTATTTTGGTAGTTAAATAGGTATATTTATTGAAGCATCTAGTTTAAGCTTAGCATATTTTGGGCTAATCTGTTGGCTGGACTTTCAGATATAAAATTTGCCTTACAAAATACAAAAATATTAGTGTTTCTTATTTAAATCTGCAAATTGATTAAATTTTGATTTTAAATTAAGATTAATGTGAATATCAGAAATAAGTATGTAACAGTTTTAGATTTTTCAGGCCAACACAGTATTTCCCCGTAACAGAATTTCAGTAAAATTCATGATTTTTTGTTATTTATTACGAGGGCTGATTGATAATTACGTGGACTACCTGTGATGCATGTAATGCGTCAGGTATGAAGTAGGTACTTGTTACCTCTAAAATCATTTACTAGGCTATATGTAATATTTCAAGTCGATATCTTACTTAGTATACGTGTAACAGTCTTTTAAACAAATCAATCTCAGTGATTTTTTAAAAATGGATAAAAACGAATTTCGTGTGTTGATAAAACATTATTTTTTGAGAAAGAAAACAGCAAAGGAAACCAAAAAAAAGTTGGATAAATATTATGGTGAATCTGCACCTTCGAAATCAATGGTTTGCAAGTGGTTTGCTGAGTTTAAAAATGGGCATACCAGCATAACTGATGAACCACGTTCTGGACGTCCAAATGAAGTAACTACTCCAGAGATGGTCGATAAAATCCATGATTTCATACGAGATGATCGAAGAAAATCCATGATTTCATACGAGATGATCGAAATGGCGTGAAATAGTTGACATCGTGAACATCTCATCGGAACGTTTTTTTAACATTTTACATCAATTTTTGGATATGGAAAACCTATCTGCAAGATGGGTGCCGCGTTTGCTTACAATTGATCAAAAACGTAATCGTGTGACAACATCAAAGCAAGTTTTGGAGTTATTACAACGTAATCCAGTTGCTTTCTGGTGTCGATTCAGAACCGTTGATGAAACATGGATACACTACTACACACCAGAGACAAAAGAACAACAGTGGATTTCTACAGGTGAAAAGGCTCCAAAGAAGGCAAAAACAGTTCCATCAGCTGTCAAAAATATGGCCACTCTTTTTTGTGTGCTCATGGTATAATCCATATCTATTATTTAGAAAAAGGAAAAACAATAACAGGACAATATTACGCATCATTATTGGATCGTTTGAATGGAGATATTATGATAAAACGACCACATTTAGCAAAGAAAAAAGTGCTTTTTCATCAGGACAATGCACCAGTTCACCAGGAATTGCAACAGCAAAAGTATTAGAATTGAGTTATGAACTGGTTCCTCCACCATATTCTCCAGATTTGACCCCTTCTGACTTTTTCCTGTATCCAAACATGAAAAAATGGCTTGCAGGAAAGAGATTTGGGTCAAATGCTGAGGCCATCAACGACACAAATCAAAAAACTTGAACATCTGCTAACTAAGTGTATCACCCTAAAAGGTTGGAAAATAATTTTAAAAAAACCGAAAATACTGTGTTTTCTGTGTCAGTCCAAATAATTCTTAATTAGCCCTTGTATATTCTTTTTTAAATTTTTATACATATATGGGAGAAATATAATTCTAATTATTGTAAAATATTATTCCTTGAAAATGGCAGTTTAAATTAATTTAATTAATAATATAAAATTTGAATTTTTAATTAATAACAATTTTTAATTTTAATTATTAATCATGAAAATAATTATCTGATTAATAAAAGTAAAAAGTAGGGTTTCTGAAAACTCGGGTTTTTAAGACTCGACGAGTCCGAGTCCAAAATTAAAAAAACTCGTCGAGTCCGAGTCCGGTGTCTTTAACAAAAAATATTACAAGAATCTGATAAAATAATATTATATGTTAAAAAGAAATGTACTCAAATTTATCAATTAATTAATTTATTTTCAAAACTTAATAAGCTTTCAAACTATATAATTGTTTTTAATTACAGCAAGTCTTGATCTGATTTTAGTGCAGAAGTTGCCACTAATTGAAAACGTTCTTTCATTTCAAAATCAAAACACATTAGTATACCTCACCAAGGGTTTTTCCCTTGGTGAGGTATACTAATGTGTTTTGATTTTTAATTTCATTCATAATTGAGTTTTACAGTCTTCTGATCGTTTTTTTTTACGTTGAAAAATAAAAGTGCCATTGTTCTGCGAATTCGTACAAAGAAATTTCTCGCTAAACCAACATTGTAGAATGAATATTAATATAGGCCTGGATTTCTACCTTGGTGAGGTATACTAATGTGTTAGGGGAGGTATGAGATTTTGTTTATTTTTATTATGTTTTTTTTTTAAATTAACAATTAAAAATAATTTACAAAACAAAAATAAAATTTTAAAAAAATTCTTCTGAATTAATTATGCTGGAGGTAGGCGTAAGCGACAATGAAATTTAATAAATCGATTGACCTTTTTTTTTTTCAATTTTAAAAATTTGGACTCGGGACTCGTCGAGTATTAGAGTCGAGTCCCGAGTCCGCGAAACTACCCAAATACTCGACGAGTCCGAGTCGAGTCGAGTCCAGAAACCCTAGTAAAAAGTAAAATTTAGAAATTTTCCTTTCAAAAAAATATGTCAATAAAATATTGGAAAATTTGATATAACTAATTTTTAATTAATTTAAATCAGTTATAAATTAATTGTTTTGTTTAACATTATAGAATACCAGAAAGCTAAATTATTGAAAATTGCTACCATTTTACGCAAAATTTAGTAAATTAACAAATTTTACAAAAAATATGCTTTACCCTATAAAAAAACAGTACTTCGGAAATTTGAGATATATTTTCTTGACGTGAATGGTGGTAATAGCTCTGATAATTTAAAAATAGGTACTAAAATCTAAATAAAACGTATCATAAAAAAGATCTATCTTAAAAATATTAAGAAACATCATTCAGATTGCTCAGATTAATCTGAGTTGAACTAAGAAATGCTTTCAGATCAAAAAGATTTATCAGATTTATCTGATCAGAAATAACAAACACAGGTATGGAAAAGTACGGAGGTATTTTGTTTACGATAGACCGCTCCCTATATATTCGCGCTTCGAAAAGAATTGTTCGTGTACAGTTTCATCTTAAAAAATATCTTATACTATAAATTTATACCATTAAGTTTAAAATATAGATATTGTTGAGGAGTCTTCCAATATATTTTCAAATGTCACCGCAGATACAGAAAACAATGCTGTAAAGTGTAAATAATGGTGGGTGTATTGAAAAATCCAAACAAATATTGGTGGCTGTGCCTGTGCTATTAACAGAAACTATAACGATAAACAAAAAAATATCATTTTCAAAACCTTGGATTTGATCATTGATGATGAAGGAAAAAAGCTAATAAATATTTAAAATTACTGCCATGAAATAGAAAAGATTTTTCGCATGAAAATTTAAAAAATAAATAAAAATGTTGGTTCAATAAAGTAACTACAACCCAAAAAAAAAGATACAATGCTAGCAAGAAAAGTTTGAAAATTTTTATAACAATTTCAAACTTTCATTGAACAACATAAATGAAATAATAAACTTTAAGAAAGACGAACCTTAAACGTACCACCAGCGAAGGCATTTATGCATAAACGAAACGCTTTTGGGAACCATAAATGAGCCGTAAACATAAATGTTAAAGGCTTATGAACTTTTCTGCGAATTTTTAAACCTGGCTTATCAACTTTTCGTCATTGGGATAATATAAATAACAAAAAAATTCCTATCCTAAAATTTCCCAAATATACCCATAGGAAATTCACAATATTTGGCTATGAATAAATAAAACAAACACCACAAGCGAATCATTTTGGTACCGTTGATACGGGACGTTTACGAACTGATTTTATTCATTGAAAAAAAATATTTGTAAATTTGTATGAAAATTATGCTTAAAATTTTTAATGAATTTAATTTTATGTTTTTGCGTTTAGTAAAACATATTTGCAAATTGTTTTGTTTTCGTCATGTTGCTTTCTTTAGCAGCTGGTTCAACTTTGATCGGGATATTAACTAAAATATATTTTTTATAATGAAACTGAATTGCCTATCTCACAAAAAAAAACAATACGCACAAAGATATACCACTTCGCCAAAAGTGAAATGAAAACAATACGATTGTGAAATGCTTTTCTGCCAAATTCCGGGGAAGCCGGTTCGTATCTAATTCAATTTGAATTCGCAAAAGCGAATTAATTTTAGTCGCTTAGAGGGAATAACAAAAGAAAAGAAAGTACTTTCTTAGATAAAAATATGAATGGAATTGAAAAAACTGACATAAATTCAATGATTTCTATAGCCACATTGGCAAACTATTAGCTGATAAAACCCCGTCAATACAAATATATTTATCACAAGACAGAAGATAAATTGCTTAACTCAAAACTTACAATGCAAAAGGGTCTTACAATATGCAAGCAAATATAATAGCGATACTAACACCGTATATTGTGTTCTGCTAATACCGTACATTGCGTTACTTCATCAATGTTAACTGGTAGATTCCCGGTAGAGCTGAAATAAAATAAAATAATTCCAATAGACCCAGAGGGTGATCCTCTGACTTCAGTGTCTTAGAAACATGCGTTTCCATCTTATTTAGAAAAGCACAAGACTTCATCTTGTATGTCCAGGCGGAATTATCGAGGAAACAGAAAGTTTGCATGGTTTTTTTCGACGAAAGCTTTCGATACAACAGATAGACTTTCTAATGATATTACGCGAACATGGTGTACAGATGGTTAAAAACTTACTAGTGCAAATTGGACCAGTCTCAGTTTAGTTTTTATTTATTTATTCATTCTTAGACTGTATTTAGCACATCATATATCATTAAGATGCTTATAAAACTGTGTATTCAGAAAGCTTTCATATAGCTTCTTCATATATTGACTTCGTCATATCAATGATTTTAACAAGTGGTGAATCCCTAGTACGCCAGAATGTGCATATGCGTTCTATTCAAATACTTTCGGCAGCAGTTTCTAAGTCAATGAACGGAATTAGAATTCCGTGCTCTGTCATTGTTGTTATATTCTGAGTGAATATTAAATATTTCGAGTTCTAACATTCGGAATGTTAATTAACTAAAATTATTTCCAATAAATCAGCTTTACACTAATATTTTTCATAATAAAGAATATAACACAACAAAATTACATTTTATTTATAATTATGTTTTGTATTGAAAATTCTCAAACATATAATAAAAAAAAACCATAATTTAGTAAATTAAAATATAAATTACCATTTTTTAACTATATTATTACTCTGTACATTACAGTACCACCAAAACTTAGCCCATTTTTAACGTCTGTACTACAATTAAATATGGGTGATCGTGCATCATTAACATGTTCAGTTGTTAAAGGTGATTTACCATTGACAATAAGTTGGCGTAAAGATAGTCGGCCAATTGATCCGTCACAACATATGTCTGTTAAACAAGTGGATCAGTATAATAGTATTCTTGTGATTGAAAATTTAGGATCAGATCATACCGGAAATTATTCATGTGTCGTACGTAATTTGGCTGCAGAAGTGGAAAATTCACAATCATTATTGGTTAATGGTAACCATGCGAACGTTTACAAAAAAAAAATTTTTTTACTTTTGTTTACTTTTTAATATAATTTTGTCGTTTTTTTTTTTTATTTTAAATATTAGAAGTTTTCCTACCTTTTTTTATATATATATATATATATAAATATACATATATTTAAATATTTTAACATTGAAAATTTACTTTTCTTAATGAAAGACTAAAAAATTCAGATTTTGATAAAGT
The DNA here is from genome assembly GCA_963932195.1 of Empis livida. Lineage (NCBI taxonomy): Eukaryota > Metazoa > Arthropoda > Insecta > Diptera > Empididae > Empis > Empis livida. Next base: position 18,093,720 of record OZ010647.1, read on the forward strand.
TTTTTTAATTTTCTTATATATTTTTTTTAATAAATTTAAATGGTATATGGAGTTTTTTTTAGTTAGTCGGAGAATGCTTTTATGTTATAATAATAACTATATTTTTTGATTAAAATATTTTAGTTTTTTTTAATTAGTTACCATTCAATTAATTGTAAAACTGAAAAAAAAATTAATTTTTTTTTTGGATTGAATTCTATTTAAAATTTTTAGTTAATTTTCATAAGAACAGAATTGGTGAAATGAAAAAAAAATTCATAAAATTTTTTTTATAGTTTTTTTCATTTCTTATATATTATTAAGTTATTCTGCATCGTATAAAACAACAACAAGAATCGTCAACATCCATCAACATCGAATAAGTCATTGCGCAATGTTACTAAATAAATTTTTTAATTAAAGAACAACATAAAAAAAAAAATACAAATGCGGCAAAATTTACAATTAATACTACAAAAAAAAAACCAAAAAAAACTAAGAATAAACGTTTTACTCTTTAATTAAATTATTGTTTGTTCTATTTCGTTGTATTTTCCAGTACCTCCTATTATAGAGCCATTTACCTTCCAAGATGGTCTTGCAGAAGGTATGCGTACACGAACTGTTTGCGGTGTATCAAATGGTGATCCACCATTAACATTACGTTGGCTCAAAGATGGTGAATCACTTCCACAATTATTGGGTGCAAATGTAACTCTTTTAGATCAATATTCCTCACTCCTTAGTATTCCTTCCTTGTCTGCAACACATTCTGGTGATTATACATGTGTGGCGAGTAATCTTGCATCAGAGGCAAAATATACAGCATCCTTACAAGTGAAAGGTATAGTATAAAACGATGAAAAACATAATAACACATTTTCTTTTAAATTGCAAAAAAAAAAAAAAAAAAAAGTTATAAAAAAAAACCACAAACCCTATAATCATAATTATTAAGAGATCCTCTAATCTATTCATTTAATTTCGTTATTTTATGATTCAATCTATCTATATTCGATAATTTTTGGTTTTTTTTTTTTAAAACTAGGTTGTATCTAAAAAATTTCAAACTGATTTAATTGAAATTAATTCACCATAATATATCAAGAAAATTTTACTTGTAGGAAATTTTTTTTATTAATAATAATTTTAATGTAGTTTTAAACCCGGCTAATTTGTGGGTTAGAATAAGACTAATGGGCCCACTTAAGCCACATTTTATGACAGAAAGTGTATTATTTATGGCTAAATTTTTGTTATGGTTAAGTTTATTAAAACAAAATGGCGGAAAGTGATTTCTTTTGGTAATCTCGCTATTTCACAAAAACAATTTTGTTATTTTTTATTCGAATTCTATATCAATCATAACATAGATTAATTTGTTTAATTTGGTCCACTGTTTAATATTTTATTCTTGTTTAGTATAGGGGTTTAGGGTTTGGGTGTCAATTTTGTAAATGTAGAATTTTTGTTGGCATCATTGCGGAAACTTTAATATTAGTGAATACTTATAAGATGGATACCACTAGCTATGAGCTGTACTGCTCCAAAAGCCACTCTAATACAGTATGCACTAAATGCAACGTGCTTTTGTGTAACACTCAACCTTATAGTATGACATTTAACCTTTTAATTATTAAAAGAAATAAATTAACTTAATGTTACAATAAAATGACATCCTAATATTAATTTTGTTCTGGCTTATATACTCATAAATGTCCAATTATTCACATGATTAGTTCAGTTTTCTAGCTCTAATCCCAGAACGGCTCAAAATTCAGCGACTAAACAAACACTCTATGCTTTTTATTCATTCTGTAGGAATAGAAACAATAAAATATTCAGAGAAAATTCAGAATGTTCCGGAATAAACCAACACAACAAAATAAACTGAATATAGCCTTTTCAAATTAAATAAGCCGTTTGAGCAATTTTGCAAATTGAAATGATCATTTTTCAAATTAATCTAATGCTACAAAATATACTGGCGGTAAAAATATAATAACATAATTTTGGCAATTATACTTTTAGAAAAAGTTTCTTTATTTTAAAAAATGCCTAAAAATATTTATATTTAAAAATGATTAAAAATGTTTGAAAAACGTTTAATTCAATTTGTAAGATAATCATTTCAATTTGAATATGTCCACTTGGTAATCCACGTACCCAGTTTGAAAAAAAACAGCCATAAGTAATTTTAATTTAATAAATATATTTTTCAAAATTCGATATGTTCTGGAAAAATGATTTTTTAAACAAACTATTCTTTATATTATTTCTCTGCAAACAACAAAATTGACATTCCAGCTTTTGACAGAAATATCAAAATAATATTTCGAAAAAATACTAACCTGAAGCTATTTTGCAATAATATTTAGATATTTTTTTAACCAATCACAACTACTTGCTATCAAAAATATCAAAATATTATTTCAAATATTCAGCGTGAAAATGACAAATGAATAAAACAGAATGTTTTATGTCATTTTTAAAATATTAGGAATATTCCGAATGAATAAAAGAATATAAACCTATAGATTGTTATGGTGAATTTGAATTTCATAAATTAATGTGTGCTTTAACAAATTAAAATTGTAAATTTTAATTTATTTTTAGCTAATTTAGACTTAAAAATAAATTATTCACGCCCTTAATTAATTATACAAACATATATATATAGATATAAATTTCACAAATAAATTAAACTTTTTAAAATTATTGAATATAGATATGCAAAACATCTGCTAAAATTATTATTTTATTAAAAAAATATTTTGTTAATTTAAAATTAACAATTCAAAAAAAAAAAAAATATAAATAAATAAATATAACTCCAATATAAATATATCGCGCGTTCCGTTCACATGTGTCTTCCCCTCCCAGTTGCTTTGGCACGCAGTGGGTTTGCGGCAGATCACCAGGTAACCATATTGCACCGTGTAAATTATAATTTAATTTTTATTTATTTCATTTTTTATGAATTTATGTTTATTTTTCAATATTTTTTTTTTTTTTTTTCAGTTTATTGATTTTAATTAAATTATCTTCTTTTATGAGTTTAAATTATTTATTAAAAATTTAATTTTACAAAAAAAACTTTTATTTTATTCAAAATTTAATTTTATGCACTTTGCATGGCTTTGTATTTTTTTTTAACTGAATGTTTTAAATAAAAATTTGAATGCTTTTTTTATATTGTTATTTATGTTTCATGTTAAACTGAAATTATATTATTAACATCCATTTTTGTAATATGTACATAATAATGAAAATTATTAAATGCTTATGTTAATATTTTCAAGTAATTTTTCTATAATATTCTTTAAAGAAGAAAGAAGATTTTTATAGCCAAAAGCTTTCCGTCTTCTATACGTAATTTTCTCTTTGTGTGTGTAATCAATAATTTTTAATATCTCAATAAATATTTTTAGCATTTTCTGTATTGTAAATAAATTTTTATTAATTGCATAAAAATAATATTGATTTTTTTTTTTTAACTTTTATGTTGTAATATCAAAAAGAATAATAAAAATTAATTAAGTTTGGCCCAACGTAGATGATAACTTTTTCAAAATTTAAAGTGGTGTGCAATATAAAAATTGATTTTAATCATTAAATGAAAAAAGGACATGTAAAAAATTGAAATTAATTCCAATTAATGCACATAATCTCAAACGTTCATACTTTAAAAAATTGAAATCTGTCATGTTCCTTATAAATACCATAAAATTGGAAAATATATATTTTATTTTTCGATATTCATATACGACATTATTTTGATTGAATTGTTCCTTCTTTAAGAAAGATCCGGCCAAACCTACCTTTTTCTCATAATAAAGGATCAAGTCAAGCTAAATAAAGTCGTGTATAAACAAACATCGAATTTAATTCTCTTAATGATGAAATATTTTACAAAAATACAAGTACCCGCCCTAGTTTTATGTACCCTGATAAAAGCTTGTAGTTTAATCAATCATATACAGCTTTAATGTGATACAGTGGTGATCAAAATATTAATTACATGCTTTTTGCTTTCTGTAATAACACGCTTTTTGCCCGTAAAAGATATAAGATGAAATTAAACAAAACATGAAAATGTTATAAAAAAATAAATTTATATGTAAATATAAGCTGTGAAAAAAATTATAAAAATTATGTAATATTAAATTAAAGTTATTTTAAACACGTTAGATATTGTAAAAATTTAGAAACAGATTTGTCATACCACTAGAATATTAAGTAGGCCAGAAAATAAGATAAGTCAATTAAAATTGTAAAAAGTTTTTAAATATATTAAGAACACTAAATTCACTGCACTCGTCAATTTGACGGATTTCAGATTACATATTTAAATATTCAGAAAATATAAATAATATTTCATAGAAATATATACCTAAGTTTAATAAGATGAATATATCAGGCATTTACAAAATCTAATAAACAGTACATAAAGATAATTGGATTTTTAGGACGGAAAACTTGCGAAATAGTAAATCAGTGAATTATATAAACAAAAAATGTAACTTAATTTTCATATATTAAAGAAAATCATTTATGAGCAGAGTTTAATTATTTTTTAGTATACTTTTCAATACTATTGTGTATTTGTTTAATTACATATATAAATTCATATTTTTTTATACATTGCACAAAATCATTTTATATGTATTATAATAATTATTGGAAAGAAAATGAATCACCACTGTACAACAAAAACTTTTTCCATTAAAAAACCATCTATGATATGATCTTGAATCTTATAAAAAATTATTTATTTTAATTAATGTAATTAATTACCTAATCAAAATCTTTATTTATATTTTTATTTTTAGAGTCGAACTATTTGAAGCTTTAAATGCTTTTTTGCACACTGCCTAAACCCAAAAAAAAAAAAAAAAAAAAACTATGCTTGGCCAAATTTTTTATTTTCAAAATGAAGCACAAAAAAAAAATAACAAAATAATATTTCACTTCACTTTTCAATTTTATATTTTTTTTAAAAATAAATAAATAGTTCCACCTCGTTGGATTGTTGAACCGACAGATGTTAATGTGGAAAGAAATCGCCATGTAACTCTACATTGCCAAGCGCAGGGAGTACCCACTCCAAGTGTTGCTTGGAAAAAGGCTACAGGTACAGGAAAGGTACTAGATATTTTAAATATAATATTTTTAATGCATTTTTAGGGAGTAAATCTGGAGATTACGAAGAAGTAAGAGAAAGACCATATACAAAAGTATTAGGTAACGGTTCATTGTATTTGCAACATGTAAAAGAAGATAGAGAAGGATTTTATTTGTGCCAGGCACATAATGGAATTGGAACAGGAATTGGAAAAGTAATACAATTGAAAGTTAACTGTAAGCACCTGTAACTGTATTTTTTTAATTTAAATGTGGAAAAATAATGCAAATATTTTTACATACCTGTTTACTTAAACTTAGCATCCCCATATTTTTCTGCGCCATCACGATCAGTAACTGTTAAAAAGGGTGATACTGCTAATCTCCAATGTGAAGTTAGTGGTGACAAACCAATAAATGTAGCTTGGTTAAGAGCTGGAAAACAACGCTTAGACCCATCAACTAATTATAAGTAAAAGTTGATAAACTAAAGTTTTATTAAATAATTGATGTATTCATTAATTTTTAGGATATCAGTAAAACAGGATGCCACACCTGAAGGTATATCTGCTGAGTTACAAATTATTAATGTTGAAAGTGTAGATAGTGGACCATATTTTTGTCAAGCTAGTAATTTGTATGGCCGTGATCAGCAACTCGTGCAATTACAAGTTCAGGAACCACCGCAAGCACCTGCTGCTCTGGAGGCATCAATGGTGTCAAGTAGGTCTGTAAATCTTAAATGGCAGTCCAGAACTGGAGATTCAGCTGATGTTACAAAATATATAGTAGAGTACAAAGAGCAAGACCGTAAGTATTAATATTAACAAAAATACCTGAATTGATTTCTTACCCATTTATTATCAGCTCATTTTCTTGATCAGTGGCAACAAATAGAAATATCAGATCCCCCTCAGTATACAACGTTAATTGAAAATTTAAAACCAGCTACAAAATATTCTTTCCGTGTAATTGCTGAAGGAACAGCAGGTCAAAGTGTTCCAAGCCAGGAATTAATTATTAAGACTGAACCACAAAGACCGGCTGGGCCACCATTGAATTTATCAATAAGACCATTAAGTTCCTCTGAGCTGTTAATCAGTTGGATGGCACCGTTACCTGAGCTACGTCATGGTGATATTCAAGGATATAACATAGGTTATCGAACTTCAAGTACTACAAGTAGTACATACAATTTTACATCAGTATCCGGCGATGGCGAAAGTGGAACCAATGAACATTTGCTAAGTGGTTTACAGAAATATACGCGATATATTATTGTCGCGCAAGCTTTTAATCAAGTTGGTCCTGGACCATTAACGGATCCAATTTCAGCACAAACTATGGAAGATGGTAAAAGAATTAAGCAAAAATAATTAAGATTTCTTTTAAAAATATTTTTCAGTTCCTAGTCGTCCTCCAGAAGATATTCGATGTGTAGCGTTAACATCACAGTCATTACAAGTATCCTGGCAACCACCAGCTGTGCATTACACGAATGGGCTTCTCCAGGGCTATAAATTGACATTTGAACCTATTCTTGAAGACTCAATCAATTCGAATGACCATGTAGAAGCAAGAAAAACAACAGCTCTAACAACAGTTTTGACTGGATTAAAAAAATACGCTAACTACAGTATACAAGTTTTAGCTTTTACTAGAATGGGTGACGGTGTCATTTCTGATTCCTCATACTGTCATACAGAAGAAGATGCTCCAGAAGCACCTGCTGATATTAAAGTAGTAGTGAGCTCGCCTCAATCATTGTACATATCCTGGCTGGCACCAAAAGAACCAAATGGAGTAATTACAAAATATAATTTATACACACGAGTTGTGAATGGTCGAGAAGAGCTCAACCATGAAAAACGTAATCTGCCTTCACAACAATTATCGTATGAAGCAAAAAACTTACAAGCACATATTGAATATCAATTTTGGGTTACAGCATCTACACGTGTTGGAGAGGGAAAAAGCTCTCGCGTAGCATCACAAGTAACTACAAATAGAGTTCCTGCCCGTATTGTTTCATTTGGGGGCACTGTTGTACGGCCTTGGAGATCAACAGTTACATTATTTTGTCAGTCCGTAGGAAAACCAAAAACGCATTGGTTTAAAGGTAATGCTTCATTACGGCAAGGGGGGTTTCATAATACTCAAATGTTAGATAATGGTGATTTGCTTATCTCAAATTTACAATTATCCGACATGGGAAATTATAGTTGCCAAGTTGATAATGGAATAGGAACTGATAGATTAACAAATACGCTCATAATTCAAGTTCCTCCTTCAGCACCCGTATTATATGTTACAAGCGCAACATCAAGTAGTATTTTAATGCACTGGAAAAGTATCCAAAATGGCAATTCCCCAATTACGGCATTTACATTACATTATCGGCGTTCACAAGGAAATATCGAAGAAATGCATTTGTCTCGACATTCTTCCAGCCATGAACTAAAAGGACTAGCATGCGGTAGTATATATCAAGTTTATTTAACAGCTCATAATAAAATAGGGACCTCATCTGCAAGCACTAATTTACATGTTAGAACACAGGGACAATCACCTGGTACTCCATCCACTGCCAATTTAATTGCACCAAACTCAACTTCAGTTACTTTAAGATTGCATACATGGCCAGATAATGGTTGTCCTGTTCTATACTTTGTTGTGCAATATAGATCGATTTCTGCTGGAGCTGAAAACGAATGGATTTTAGGTCATATACCATATAGGTTTTAAAGCCCACAGATATTAATTTTTTTTATTCTAAATATAGTGTCTAATGCATTAAAACCACAAAAAAAGTTTGTTATATCTGGCCTGAAACCGGCCTCACTTTATCAAATACAAATGGAAGCATACAACGTCGCTGGAGCTTCAAAAATAGATTATAATTTTGTAACTTTAACAAAAGATGGAGATCTTCCACCACCTGAAATTGTTGACAGAGGGCATCAAGCTAACTTATTCTATGGAAACATAAATTTATTAATTCCAGGAATAGCTACAATATCTGGAATTATTTGTACAATTTCGTTGGTTGTTATGTGTTACAAGCACAGTAAGTACATATTTCTAAAATTAGAAGCATTTTCCAAATTATTTTTTTTTTCAATAAAGTACATTCTTATTGTATTACAATAGAACAAAGTACTCAAATTCAAAAAGAAGCAATGGAAAACCGACAAAACAATGAAGCTGCACAACGTGAACGATATTATGCTACTATACATAAAGTCTCTCTACAGAATAATGATAAAATTCCTGGTATTTTTTTTATACTAAAATTTTTGATTAATTTCTTTATACTATTATAATTCCAGAAACTTCAGAAGATATATCACCATATGCTACATTTCAACTGTCTGAGGCTAGTACATTAGCTCAACCACATCATACTGGGCCAGCTAATACTCTTTTGCATTCTTTTATGTACCATGAAAGAGCACTTACAGAAGGTTGTTCATCTCCACCACCACCTGCGGTACTAAGACAACTGAAAAATACATCTCCATATTATAATATTGTGCGTTTTTATTTCTAATTGGCTTTTTCTGGATTATTTATTTTTTCAAATTCTTTAAGTGTATTATCCTTTTTTTTTAATTTGCTTTTTACAAAAAAATATCCTAGAATAGAGTACAAAAAAACTTGTTGTTTTCTCTTCAGAATTCAAAAAATCGTCGAAGACATTCCAGAAAGACTGAACCTGAAAGCGAAGAATCGGAATCTGATCAAGATCAACATACATCAAGCAGAACAGAATCATCAAATCAATTGGATGCTAAAATTAAACACAGTAAGCATTTTTTTTAAGTTACTTTTAGTGAACAGTCCTTATCCATTTTTTAAACTCGCCTTATACATTTTTTAAATTAAGTAAAGTTAAAAATGTTTAAGGATATACAAAAAATACACAAAACTTATTCTCGTCTCGTCACGGGCAGCTCCATATACTTAGCGTAGCAACCAAAGAAAGTATTGCAATTCGACATATGTGCGAATAAACACTAACTAAAAGAATTTAAAGAGAGTATTTGGATGAAATTTGTAGTTCAAAAGTTGAACTTCATTCTTAATGTTATATAAAGGTTTTCAAAGTACCGGTGTATATTGAAGATGAATTTTATCAAAGATTCTTTAAAATTTGAACTAATTTGTCCTTGTTTTTTGATGTACCGTATTCGTCTTTCTTGTATACTAGAGTTGCTAGTGCTTATTGTTTAATTGTAATTATTATTAAATATTGTTAAATACTATATGTGTAATAATATTAGCAAAATAAAAATTTCAATAATTTGAAAATATTTAATCCTGAAGAAATACAAGAAATAATTTAAAAATCTAAATAATATTTTTATATCAAAATAAAAATATTGGAGAAGAATTTAAAAAACAAATACAACAACAATTCAAAATGTTGCTCTTTGAATATTTCAATTTTAAGTCTCTTTGGGACTCTTTCCTCTTAGGTTAAACCATTGAGCATATATATAGAATCCACAAGGATAGTAATGTGTTGTTTCAATCCAGAGAGCAGTTTAAGATAGATCGGCATCGTTAAAGCTTAGATTCAAACATCACTTTAAATTTTACCTACTTAAATTCAAATTCACTTCTATTGGCATATGCCAGACCAAGCAAAATAATGATGATAATCAAATTAATGATGATTTCATATCATAATGCTTTTATTTAAAAGATATGAAAATCGTTAAATTGTGCTTTTTTCGACTGTTCCCTTTAAACCCTTGATGATTAATAACCCTTGGTGTAGGTTATACTTATTTTGAAGATGAGAGCAGGACTGGTCCGTTTAAATATATGTAGCGATCACGCCACCAATGTAATTGTATTTCTCTATTTTTCCTTTTACAAATATCTCTTTTTCTTTCTTCCTAATCAAATATTTCTATCTCACATTATCACCCGATAATGCCTTTTATAATTTTAATAATTTTGATAACAATGCATATTAGCGCATTGTAAAAATAATTGAAATATTAATCGTTATTCAGTTAATAGTCGTCAATAGGAAAGGTCGAGTTTCTAAAAGCGTAAAATTGAATTTAAAAAATAGTAAAAAGTACAGTCGTTGGTTGCGTATAAATAAGTCGAATAATAAATGATAAAATAATAATTAAATATCGAATAATAAATAAGTCGAATAATAAATAATAATTAAATGGTAAAATAAGATAAAATAAGATTAAATAAGAATAAATAAGAATTAAAATGTGGAAAGTGTGTTTAATTTAAATAAAAAAATGTGCATGCTACACCACATATTGGTGACCCCGGAAAAAAAAAAACAAAAAAAACTATAAAAAATTTATTTCTTTATATTAAAATTATTACAAAATAAAAAAAAATATTCAGTGGTACAGTAAACCTTTAAAAAAAAAATATACACATTTTAAAAAAAAAAAAAAAAAAAAAGTACATAGTAAATATTACTTTATAAAAATAATCATTTAAAACAAAATATTTTCATAGTGTCAAATAACATTCAATTGACATTGAAAAGTGCATTTTATATAAAACAGTTTAAAAAAAAAAAAAAAAAAATCTAGAAGTTTTTCTAATACAACTACCATATACATAATATAAAAAAAATCAATATATATACACATAAATTTAAAATATTTTTTTTTTGTATATTTAAAAAACGCACAAAATAAAAATATCAAAAATATATTTTTTTTTCTATTGTTTTAAAATTTTAACGTAAAATACAGTAAACGCTCTTTAAACAAAACAAACACAAAAATTTCAACATTCAACAAGAAGTGTACAGTCAACAAATTCAACAAATTATTACATGAGATAGAACAACAGGCGAACCTCGAAAAACAGAACTTTACATATAAAAATTTTTTTTTCAAGAAAATCAACAAAGGTTTTTCATTTAAAATACATAATCTAAAAATATTTCTTTTAAAATAATTTCATATTATATTTTTAAATAAAAAAATTTAAAAAAAAAAAAAAAAAATTTATATTTTGAAAATACATATAAATACATATAATATTTATTAAAATTAAGAAAATTAATTAAGATTTAATAAAATAATTTTCATTATATACAGAATTTTAAATTTCATTATTTTTAAAAAAAAATATAATTTTTTTTAACAAAATTTTTTTTTGGCAAATTAAGAATAATAAATATTTTTGTTTGATTTAAACATAAATTAAATACAATTGTAAACGTTCACGGCGAATTTACTTTTTACAAAATAAATATTATTAATCTAAATAGCATAAAGTTTACGCACTTTATCTGCATAACATATTGTTAATCGAAATTATTATCATTCTTCTACTCTTTCCAACAATTTCATTTCGACAATTTTCTCTTTTCGCTCTCGCACTCTCTTTTCCTATTGCAATTACATTACAAGCGACGCTCTCAAGTCTGATCGAAGATGACCGATACAAAAACGGACAACAACACAACACAAAGTACGAGCTCGACAATGACTACACATACGGACGCGATCGATTTCGCCAAGGTTCGCTTACCATCATTCTGGCCAAACAATCCTGCTACTTGGTTCATCCAGGCTGAGGCTCAATTCTCAGTATTCAAAATCAGCAAGGATGAAACAAAATACTGTTTGACCATAGCAGCGCTTCCGGCCGAAACTTGCGAGTCCGTAATCGACATTATTGCTGAGCCACCAATTGCAAACAAATACACGACATTAAAGACAACGCTAATAACACGACATTCAGCTTCAGAAAGCAAACGACTAGAGACTTTGTTAGAAAAAGTTGAGCTTGGCGACCGAAAACCATCAGCATTATTTCGATCAATGAAACAAACAGCCGGTGGCACTTTCGACCAAGAAATAATCAAAAAACTCTGGTTGCGTCGCCTACCACAAGCATTAAATATCGCTTTAGTTTCTGTGGGCGACAAACCAACAGATGATCTCATATCAATTGCGGATAAAATTTTTGAAGCAACTGAAGCGTCATCATCTATCAATACAATTTCAAACAATTTCTCAACTAATTCACAACAAAATCATACAAACAACAATTTAGAACAACGACTTTCAAGACTGGAGAACATGATTTCGAACTTACAACTAAACAATAACGGTGACCGCAGAAACAAACATTTTTCAAATAATAGAGGACGTTCACGATCTAACAGTAGACCAAAAGAGACAGATAAAAACTTGTGCTTTTACCACAGAAAATTCGGCAATAAAGCCCTCAAATGTGCATGCACCAAGGTCCTAAGCACACCGAATAGCACACCATCTGTTTCAACATCAAAAAACTAAATCATCCTGTGGCTGAAACGGCACAGCCACAGACTAAACAATCTAGCCGGTTATTCATCAAAGACAGCAACTCAACACTGACATTTCTAATAGACACCGGCGCCGACTTATCAGTCATACCACGGAAACACTCCACGGACAAACGAACAAAGACGGACCTACTTTTGACAGCGGCAAACGGCTCGTTGATACATACCTTTGGTTCAAAATTGTTATCACTAAATCTTGGTCTTCGAAAGAGTTTCTCTCACCCTTTTATAGTTGCCGACATCCAGCACCCTATAATTGGTGCAGACTTTCTTCAAAGATTTGGCCTGCTAGTTGACGTGAAGCGAAAACGTTTGGTTGATTCACAAACCCTCATCCATGTTTCCACAATTTCACACGGCAACAATTCCGTGCCAACAACAAACATTTCGTTGTCCATAAAACAATACTCCCGTCCTAACAAATTTACTACGTTACTGGAAAAATATCCAACGCTAACGCAATCCTCTAATTATTTCCTACCCGTCAAACACACCGTTGTGCACCATATTGAAACAAAAGGTCATCTGCCTTTCGCAAGACCCAGACGTCTCGACGCAGTGCGTCACAAAATTGCCCACACAGAATTTCAGCACATGACTGAAATCGGTATTTGCAGACAGTCAAACTCTTCAATATCATCTCCACTGCACATGGTCAAAAAGAAGAATAATTCGGATTGGCGGCCATGTGGCGATTACAGACGGTTAAACGACGTGACAGTTCCAGATAGGTACCCTATTCCCCACATACAGAACTTTTCTTCGAACTTACAGGGTTGTACCATATTTTCTAAAGTAGATTTGGTCAGGGCCTACCATCTTATACCGGTGGCCCCGGATGACATCCACAAAACAGCGATTACTACACCTTTCGGTCTGTTTGAGTTTTTGCGGATGCCTTTCGGCTTACGAAACGCTGCTCAAACTTTCCAGCGTTTCATCAACGAAGTCTGTAGGGATTTGGAATTCGTTTTCGCGTACATCGATGATATACTCATCGCGAGTAAAACCGAAAACGAACACCTACAACACCTTGAAACACTTTTCAAGCGTCTCGCCGACTATGGAATAAATATCAACGCGTCAAAATGTGTGTTTGGAGTCGATTCCATCGATTTCCTCAGCCATACCATCTCGGCTTCCGGCATTTTTCCATCACACGAACGCATAGAAGTAATCAGGAATTTTCCAAAACCTGATTCGGTAAAATCGATCCAACGTTTTATCGGCATGATAAATTATTATCATCGATTTTTACCACATCTTGCTGAACTTTTGGCACCAATCCACTCGCATCTTACGCTGTTACTTCAAAAGCCAAAAACTCCTAAAAAATTTTACTGGCCAGCAGAGCTAGACCAGCATTTCGATAAGGTCAAGGAAGCTCTGGCCAACGCTACTATTTTGGCACACCCTCTACTAGACGGGCAATACAGCATTGCGACTGATGCATCTGACATCGCCGTAGGAGCAGTCCTACAACAACTCAAAGACGGTCACTGGGAACCTATCTCCTTTTTCTCAAAGAAACTAACTCCCGCAGAACGCAAATACTCTGCTTTCGACCGCGAACTATTAGCTATTTACTTAGCCATTAAACACTTCCGATATTTCGTTGAGGGAAGACAATTCAAGATCTTCACAGATCACAAACCGCTCATTTTTGCTATTAGATCAAAAACAGAACGCAGCCCAAGACAAACGCGACATTTAGATTTCATTGCTCAATTTACTACAGACATCGTTCACGTAAAAGGCTCGGATAATTCAGTCGCGGACAGCCTTTCGCGTATTTCAGACGTATCCTCCATACAAAACGAGTTCAATCTCGTCAAAATAGCAAAACACCAGCAAGAAGACACAAATTTGCAGAAACTTTTAGAAAACCCAAAAGATTCCTCAACAAAATATAATTTGCAACGCTTTGACTTTCCTGACGCTACAATTTACTGCGACATTTCTACAGGTAAAAATAGACCTTACGTACCCGAACCTTTGCGAAAAACGGTTTTCAATTTGCTGCACAACATGTCCCATCCTGGAATCCGTACCACTCGTAAACTCATAGCTTCACGTTATTTCTGGCCCGGCCTAAATCAAGATATCGCCCGCTGGACAAGAAGTTGTGTCGAATGCCAAAAATGCAAAGTACATCGACACACTCATAGTCAACAAGGTACATTTCCTCTACCGAACCACAGATTTGAACAAATTCACATCGACATTGTAGGCCCCCTACCAATATCCGATAGCTTCAGCTATTTGCTCACCATAGTGGATCGTTATACGAGGTGGCCCGAAGCATATCCCATTAAAGATATGACAGCGGTGACAGTAGCTAAAACATTCGTACAAAATTACATTTCACGATTCGGAGTGCCTGCTGTCATTACCACCGACCAGGGCAGGCAATTCGAATCCAAATTATTTACCGAGCTAACAAAACTACTAGGTTGTCACCGAATTCGCACGTCACCGTATCATCCACAATCAAACGGCCTCGTAGAACGTTTCCACAGGCAGCTGAAAGCTTCATTAAAAGCGCGCTGCAATAATCCCAATTGGACCATCGAGCTTCCGATCATTATGTTATCGATCCGTGCCTCTGTCAAAGACGACTTAAACGTTTCACCAGCCGAACTTGTATACGGACAATGCCTCAAATTGCCAGGCGAATTTTTCATCGACAGCGACAAAACAACAACAATGGACCAAGAGACATTAACAACGCAACTAAAAAACATAATGAACAACTTAACACCTACACCGACTCGGACAACACCACGAAAAGTTTACTTTCCACAGGACCTAAAAACTTGCGACTTTGTTTTCCTACGTACGGACGCAATAAAATCAGGACTTACGAAACCATACACCGGACCACATAAAGTAATACGGAGACTCAGAAACAATTACATCATTAACGTTAACAACAAAAACGTAACAGTCTCAGTTGACCGACTCAAACCAGCCTTCGTCGATCAGACTTGAAGGGGGGTAATGTAGCGATCACGCCACCAATGTAATTGTATTTCTCTATTTTTCCTTTTACAAATATCTCTTTTTCTTTCTTCCTAATCAAATATTTCTATCTCACATTATCACCCGATAATGCCTTTTATAATTTTAATAATTTTGATAACAATGCATATTAGCGCATTGTAAAAATAATTGAAATATTAATCGTTATTCAGTTAATAGTCGTCAATAGGAAAGGTCGAGTTTCTAAAAGCGTAAAATTGAATTTAAAAAATAGTAAAAAGTACAGTCGTTGGTTGCGTATAAATAAGTCGAATAATAAATGATAAAATAATAATTAAATATCGAATAATAAATAAGTCGAATAATAAATAATAATTAAATGGTAAAATAAGATAAAATAAGATTAAATAAGAATAAATAAGAATTAAAATGTGGAAAGTGTGTTTAATTTAAATAAAAAAATGTGCATGCTACACCACATATATATAAAAATAGAGAAGGAATTGGAAGATATTGTTCTATGGGCAATCTAGGAGATTTCAAGATTTAAGATCTATTTATTTACTCTTAGCTCAAACATTTTACATATTTTACATACATCTAAGATTACATAATTGCATTTCACTTACTACATGTTAGTCCTAAAAAATTCGTCAATTTGCTTTTTTATACTCTTTCAATACTACTTAATCCTGTCTTCTCCATAAAACTTTTTCACGATAGTTTTCACGAACGTGGAAAATTTAATTTCACGGTGGTAACATAATAAACTTTAAATGGAAAAGTGATTGAAATGGAACATATTATATAAATATTCAACAATACTTTTTGGCTTAGAAAATATACGTATAATAAAATTTAACTTATAATCTAAACATGTTAACTAATTTTTAACTCTCCACAACTGAGGACAAACTATCATAGTTGTAATGTTTTGTATCGTGAAAAATATTTAAAAAAATTCTACTTTGTAATTATGGTTATTACATTCGAAAGAATATATATACCTATTTCTTTAGATTTCGCAAGCTGTTTGAAATCATAACGAAAGTTTTTTTTAAATTATTCCATACTACAATGCATTTCACATTCAAAAAAATATATTTCAATATCGCTTTATAAGAAAATTTGAAATTCCATTTTATTTTATCGCTGTTTGTAGCCAATGAAATTCCTTCAATGAACATTATCATACATTGCAAGACTTCCATAATTCTTAGAAAACTTGGTAGATATTTTTATTGGTCTTAATTTATATTTTAAACAAAATCAAAAAACTCTCAAACTATTACTTAGTTTAATTTAGATAATCAGTATTTTTCAAATTAAACTAAAGGTAAATATTTAAAAACTCTTCTATCTGTAAGTTTTCTTTATATCTTTTTTTCCTGAAAAGTTCTTTCAGTAAAAAAAGGCATAAAAAAAACTTACGGATAGTTGGTTGGTTGGTTTGAAAGGGGAGTAGAATTAAAACTCGCCGCGCAGCAAGACCTCTTGGGTCCTTTGTAGAACCAAAACGATGGGTCACTCTGACCTATAGTACATCGTTCCATTCTACCTCATTTATGAACGCGATTAATCTAAGCGGTCTAAAACTGCCCGCCTGCCCGGTGTGTATTTTAAGCTTATCGTAAAAAATGGGGACACCATAAATATATAGTGCCTAGGGCACCACTATGACTATCTGGTGTAATTTTTTTTTTTTTATTTTATTTAAACTGGTCTATAAGGCCAACTATAAGTTTTAGTTTGAAGTCTTAATCTAGATTGTGAGTAGTACTTAGTCAATCAATATTTTACTAGGTATACTGTAGGTTTACTGTAGTAGATCTAGTGGTTTTCTACGTTTCAATCTTCTTGTATTATTGACGGTATCTAATAATTTCAATGCTTCAGGGTTTACATGTGTTGAGAGTCTTATTTGGTGTTTTGCAGCGAATCTTTTGATTTCGTCTTCCACCGCATATACTTTTAGGTCTCTGTGCAGGTCATTATTTCTAACAAACCACGGGGCATTAACAATGTTGCGTAAAATTTTATTTTGAATAGTCTGTATTTTCTGGATAAGGTACTTATTAGCGCATCCCCATAACTGTATACCATAGAGCCAGATAGGTTTTAATACTTGGTTATAAATTAATAATTTGTTGTGGATTGTAGGAATTGAGTTACGTGTTATGAGCCAATCTATTTTTTTGTATTTTATATTTAGTTCGATTAATTTTATTTTAACATGTTCCTTCCATTTTAGTTTGATGTCAAGCGTCATTCCTAGATATTTGGCTGTGGATGCATATGGAACCGTGTTACCATTTAGATAGACTGGGAGATGTTGATTTATAATTTTATATGTGAAGTTTATATGAGTCGATTTAGTCTCGTTGAGCTTAATATTATTTATTTTGGTCCAATTTTGAATAGTATTGTTGGCACTTTGCAATTTTCTTGTTGCTTCGTTTAATTTTGTGTCAACTGCCAGTATGGCCGTGTCATCAGCAAATGTTCCTACCAACACATCATTTGGTACTTTTAGGTCACATGTAAACAAGACGTACAATATTGGTCCAAGGATACTTCCTTGCGGGACACCAGCTTTAGCTTCTCTAAGTTCAGAATATTCCTCTTCATATCTGACACGAAATAATCTATTTGTTAGGTAAGATTTAGGAATTCTACATGTGGTGATGGTAGTATGTTGTTCAGTTTTTGTATTAGTCTGGCGTGCCAAACTTTGTCAAATGCTTGTGCTACGTCAATGAAGATCGCGGAACATATTTTTTATCTTCAAGAGCTTTCTCAATGACGTCCGTGATTCTATGGATCTGGTCTATCGTGGAGTGTTTTTCTCTGAATCCAAATTGAAAGTCAGGTATTAGTTTTTTGGTCACTATTATTTGTTTTAGGTTTTTCAGATACATTTTTTCAACCAGTTTGGAAATAGTAGGTAGAAGTGATATTGGTCTATATGATTTTGTGTCGTTTGGCGGTTTACCAGGTTTTGGTAACATTATAATTTCTGCAACTTTCCATGGGTCAGGAAAATGTTTGAGTCTAAATGATGCATTAGTTAATAAAGTAAGCATTATAATACCCTTTCTTGGTAAGTGCGTCATAATTTCTTGGGTTATTAGGTCATAACCCGGTGATTTTTTCTTTTTAACGTTTTTTTTAATTTCGTTTGCAACTTCACGTGGTGTTACTCTTTTTATATTTTGTATATCTGCATTTGGGCTTTCGTCAATTAACTGCATGTTAGTTTCGTGTGGTTTGAAGACATCTTCTAAGTAGTCAGCAAAAGCATCTGCTTTTTGTTGTTTGTTCTTCGCCCATGTTCCATCTTTTTTCCTGATCGGGGGAATATGCGTTATTGGATTCTTTAGCTTCTTTATTGGTTTCCATAATGAATAGTCAGTGTTTTTTCCGCTTTCAGGTTTTCTAAATATGTAGTCAGTGTTGCATTTTTATAATCTTGTATTTTTCTTTTTAGCTCTTGTTCTTTTCTGTTTAAGATTGTTTTGTCAGAAGGGTTTCTGGAGAGTTGCCACTTTCTTCTTGCTCTTCTCTTTTCTTCAACTAATGCCCTTAAAAAACTAAGATACTTAATTGCAACTGTCTTCGGTGTGAGTTTTTTGGTGTTGTTCCAAGCTGCCTTCTGTATTGCTTTCGTGAACTTTTCTACCTCTTCGTCAAGTTTGTATTTAGTGCTCAAGTCAACTTTTTGATTAATTTCGTTTTCTAATTCTAATTTGAAGCTTTCCCAGTCTGTTGAACTATTCGTCAGCATTGGTTTTGGATTTATTGTCATAATTTTTTCTCTCAGAGTCAGAATGACTGCAGAGTGGTCTGAATTTTATCTTCCAAATCGATGAAATTAGTCCATATTTTTTTGGTGATAAAAAAGTCTAGCAAATCAGGGATTTTATTCGCATCAGCTGGCCAGTATGTAGGATTTCCTGTTGAATGAAAATTGCAACCGCGTTCCGTTATTGCTGCTTTTAATTCCCTGCCTTTGGTAGTACATAATCGTGATCCCCATGCTACGTGGTTAGCGTTGAAATCTCCGCCTACGGTGAATCTCTCCCCTAGAGCGTCAATAAATTCTATGTAGTGATTTTTTTTTAAGTTATCTTTTGGCGGACAGTAAACTGCGCCAACAGCTAGCTTTTGTCTAGTAGATTCTACAACTATAGCAGTAAGTTGAATTCCATCTTTTTGCAGGTTATTTTCTAAGTGATGCTTGATGTTGTCTTTTATTAGAATCGCACTGCCTCCTTTGGCTTGATTGTTTGGATGGTTAGTGAGATAAGATTTAAAGCCTTTAATCGATATTTGCATTTGATTGGTCAAGTGTGTTTCCGTTAACAGGCATACGTCAATTTTGTGCATAGTAAGAAATATCTCCAATGAGTGTATTTTATTTTTTACACCATTAGCATTCCACGTTGCAATTTTTATGTCATGGGATGTCATATAATGTTTGGTGTGACTTTTTGTTCCAGTTTATCGATTCTTATAGTTAAATTGTTTAATAGATCATGTATATTTGTAAGTAACGTCATTTGATTTATATTTTGTTGTGTGCTATTGTTGACAACTGGGGTATTGCGTTTGACTATTTGTGCATAAGATATATTATTCATTCTTGGTGTTGTGCTAGGTATGTTTTCAATCATTTTTCTGTGGCTTGTTTGAAAGTTTCTCCTTTTCTGGAGCTCCTTGGCAACGACGCATCCTCTATAATTTGCTGGATGTACTCTCCGCAGTTCAAGCATCTGGCTGGTAATTCTCTACTCTTGGTGCAATTGATTGTGAGATGATCACCTGCACATTTTACACAACTTGGCGGACGTTGGCAGTATTTATAAGTATGACCATACCTCTGACAGCGTTTACATTGTGGTATTATTTTATTTGTTTTTATGGCTTCTATTTTTACCTTCATGTGGTTTAAAACTTTTATGTCAAATATTTTTTTGTATACTTTCCGAGTTATCAAAAGTAAGTTGGAACAATGGAAGCTTGGTGATATATTCTTTGCCATTCACTTTTTTTTAATGATTTTGTTTTCTACGTTTAAAATTTTAAAGTTATTATCTATTAGTTCATTTTTAATATATTCAGGGTCAAATGATGGATGTAAATGTCTAGCCATTACTCTGATAGGCCTTGTCTGTTTATTCTCATATGACTGCCATTCAAGGTTAACCTCGTTTGCATATTTCGTTAAATTTCTATATTCTGTGTCAGTATTTACGTTTATTTTTATTTGATTATTACTTAATAGGTTGGCTGTGAAATCTAGTTGTTTTAGTTTTAATGCTTGATTAAGTTCGGAGTAGCTTTTTACATTGCTGATGACTACAGGAGGTGGTCTAAATTTATTAGCTTGTTTGTAAGTAGTTGGTGTTAGCGTGGCTTGATTGAGTTTCTTTACTTTATTAACTAATGCTGAGACAGGTGAGTCAATTTTGTTGGTTGGTGATACGTTAATATTTTGTTGTTCTGTCGGTGTTAGCATAAGAAACCGATTTTTAACACTATAAGTGTGTTCCTGACTTGTCATATTTTTAGTTATATTATTTTTATTTTGGCTTCCTACTGTGGGTGTGTTATCACTATTGTAATTATCAGTGAATACTGTTTTTCGTTTTTTTGTCTTTGGTAGGATCCATTCGGTTTCTTTTGCTACCTTGATATTTGCATCTTCGTGAGTATGCTGAGAACAAAGAGTATTATTTGCTTTGGATGATGAAATTTTCTCTTTTTCTTGTATTGATAGAATGATGGATTTCAATTCCATTATTTCTTTTTTAGCTTCGCAAAGTTCCTTTTCTAACTTTAGTATTTTATGTTTATCTAAAATGTTAGAACTTTCTACTATTTGAAATTCAGACAAATTACCTTCTGAGCAAATTTTTAGCCGTTTCGGTGTACCTTCTTCGTCGGCATTACTGTTGTTTAGGAGATTTATCACTGAACGTTGGTGAATATTCATTTTCTGGCTTTGTGGTGTTGAAGTTGCCTTATCAGTATCTGATAAATCTGCCATAGACTTACTTTTTGTAGGTGGTGAATGACCTATTTTTTTTTTTTCCTCTGAAAGGATTCAGTACAGTAGCTTTATTATGCACCATGGCCTGTGACTTCACCATGAGTTGGTCCTCGTTTGTAATGTCCACTGGCGACTTAGCTCTTTTCATTGTGAATTCAGTCAAGCCCTCGCCGTCAGCCGTGGAGTCTGACGACATTTTGGCAAATATCCTTGCCGATTTTTTCCCCTATATTAGAACTCATGTCGGGGTTTGTTGAATGTATTTTTGACCTACTACCAGGTATGTTGTAACTGCCGCCCCTCTGGGAACAGACGCAGACCAGAAAGCCGCCCAATATGGAACAGACGCTTCTGGGTTTTGGTTCCACCAATCTCGTTTGCTCACTGACCCAGACTACACCAACTGGGTTGAGTACCAGTTCTTTCGTCGGGGTTACTCAGCTTGACAGGAGGGACCTCGTGAAGGTGAGATTTGGTGTTCAGTAGAAAGAGGCTTGGTTGATGTGTCAGGACCTAAATTGCGCATTACTACCATTTACCCCCCCCCCCCCCCCCCCTGGTGTTATTTGAATAAAGAATATACATTTATTATTTTTTATTGATTTTTATTGAATTTTTCGTAGATAATCGCAAAACTTTAACAAACTTTACTGAATTTATATTTAATTGATTTAACATGTTTTAGATACAATGTGTTAACATGTTTTAGATATCTGGTGTTATTTGAATGAAGAATATAGATTTATTATTTTTTATTGATTTTTATTGAATTTTTCGTAGATAATCGCAAAACTTTAACAAACTTTACTGAATTTATATTTAATTGATTTAACATGTTTTAGATACAATTTGGGCCTTTATCTTCATGTAAACCTTTCATTACAATAGTTTCATTTTTATCACTAGGTGTATATATAAAATAATTAGCATCAATAGCATGAAGATCATGTTTTATTTCATTGTAATTATCTAAACTATTTACATATATTTCATGTTCTTCTGAATTAAGTATTTTAGTGTAAAAATCATTTTTGTCAATACCTAATTTAGTAAAAAGAATTTTAACAATTTCATTTGGGTTCTGAATAATTATATATATATATATATATATATATATATATATATATATATGGCATTTTTATTTTATGTTTATAATTATTAATGCAGACATTTTTAATGGTCTCATTTACCTTGTTTTGGTTTGTTGTTTCTGTAATAACAAAGGGTTATTATGTGTATGTCTCAAGTTTTCTGTTTTATTCATTTCAAGATTTTTTTCGTCTATTCTGGTAACCATCGGCTCTTCACTTAAATTCATTTTCTGATTGTTATTTTTTTTTGATGATTTGAATGACTTCGTCATCGATAAGGTTTGATTTCAAAATCGTATGATCTGATTCAATTCGTTTTTGTTGATAATCGGCTGATTTAGTTTGTTTATTTTTTCTGTACTTTCTTCATCGTTATAGTCCATGTCGTCATTATCAAGAATTTGAAAAGGATTATGTGTATCACTACGCACTTTATTATCTTTCGCACTAGTTAGTTTCTTATTATTATTATTTTTTTAATAAATGCTTTAAATAATTTAATCATTTTTTAAATCATATAAACTTATTTTATTAAATATTATATTTTGTTAACCACGTGTCAACCAGCATCCGCACCTTACAGTGGTTACGACTAGAATGAATTATTTTTCTTCCGCCTCACCACCACGGGTACTGGCTATACTCTTTCTGTTAAATAAGTAGAAAGGATAGAATTATTATTTAAATATTAATGACTGAGATAAAGGCTTATTTTTATTTCTCATGCAATGTCATTTTACATTCGGCCATCCGACTGATTCATCGTCTCGATGAAATAATATTTTGTAACTCTCATATATGAAATAAATTATCCCTTACAGAACATTATAAGACACACAAGTAGTCCACTCAGACATTACAAGGCACACAGCCAGTCCACCTTCTCCTTCTTCCTTTGAACGTTTTTGGCTAATTTGAGTCACACAGCCAGTCCACCTTCTCCTTCTTCCTTTGAACGTTTCTGTATCAATAATTTTGTATCTATCATTTGGTAATACAACCTCTACTTTATATGAGCCTCGATAACGAGGTAATAATTTCCTTGAAGGTCCTGTAGCAGGATGTTCTGCCTTCAGCAAAACTATATCACCAACTTTATACTCCTTTGGTTTCTTATGACACTTATTAAATTTATCTGCTAATTTCCTTTGATTCTGCTTCATCTTTTCTTCGACCACTGCTCGTAATTTTTCTATATTTACTTCAGTTTCTGGTTGGCTTATGGCATATATTATTCAATCCCCATTGAATTGCAGACATGAACTCATCCCAATCCTTTCCACTTTTATCTTGGGACATGCATGCTACCGCCGAACTAAAAGTTCGGAAATATTTTTCCATTTGTCCATTCGCCCTGGGAGCTCTAACCGCTGTTTTTATGTGTATGATATTATTTTCTGTGATATATTTAGCAAACTGATGAGAAGTGAAAGCCGTACCACGATCACTAAGAATTTTAATGGCAGCCCAAATATCTGAGAAATTTCCTCTAAAGTTTTAATAACCCCTTTGGTATTGGTTGATCAAAGTGGACGTAAAATTACATATTTCGTAAAGGCATCTATAACTCCTAACACATACACATTTTGACGGCGGGTTTTTGGAAAAGGTCAACGTGAATTGTAAGAAAAGGTACTGCTATTTTTTCAATAGGATGCAGTTTAAAACGTGTCTCATCTACTCCCCTTTTATTATATAAACAATCGACACAACTTTCAATATATTTTTTCACAATAGTTCGCAATTTTGCAAACCAATAGTTGCGCTTTATTAATTTAATGGTATTATCCAAACGAAAATGTCCATATCATCATGTAATGACTTAATTATCCTCCAACGTGCTGACTTAGGCACAACAAATTTCGATCCTTCTGGTGTTTTCTTATAAACCCGACCATGTTTAATTTCATATTCTTTTTTATATTATTAACATTGTTATTTTTGGAAACTGTGCCTTGAAGTATTTGCGCAATAGTGCTTAATTCACTGACCTGATGGTGAAGTACCGCAACCCAATCACTTTCATTCATTCCTATTGCCGTTGCCCTACTATTTCCATTTCTGCAGGTTGTTCTACTGAAGATGGACTCATGGCGTCAACATGGCCCTTTAATTTTCCAGCCCTGTATTCTAAGTCAAAATCAAACTCCTGTATACGCAGCCACCACCTAGCTATTTTTGGTACCAAATCTTTTTTTCGATGTGTTAGTTTAAGTAAATTGCAATCAGTGTACGCAGTAAATTTTTTATTCAACAAATAATATTTAAACCGTTCCAAACTTTCTACCACCGCTAATGCCTCTAACTCATAACTATATGATTTTTTTTCAGTTTTCGTTGTTGCTCAACTAAAATATGCTATAGCTCGTTTTTCATTATTATCATCTACTTGAATGAGAATTCCAGCTAAACCATCGCTGCTAGCATCAGTATGTTTTTTTTTTTTAAAAGTTATGCTCAAAACCAATTTTAACATATAATGTTAAAATTGGTTTTGAGCATAACTTTTGCTTCAATTCTTCAATAGCTTTCGCCTCCTGTGATGCCCATTGAAAAGGAATATCTTTCCCTGTTAAACGATGTAAAGGCTTGGCAATTATTGCATATGTGAAAATAAACTTCCTGAAAAACCCAGTTAATCCTAAGAATCGTCTAACTTCAGTAATTGTTGGAGTTGAGTAGTCACTAATAGCTTTAATATTCTTTTCCCCTGGGTTTATACCATCTAAAATAATTTCATGTCCTAAATATGAAATAATGGATAAAAAAACCAACATTTTTTAATATTTAATGTAAGGCCATTTTCTTGTACTGGATAAAAATTCTTCTAAAATAATTAGTCCACTGTTTTAGATGGTATTAACATGTCATCTACATATACTTTAACTTGACCAATCATTTTCAATGTGGTTTTTGATATCATTCGCATGAAAACTGCAGGAGCATTTGTAAGTCCAAATGGCATACGTTTAAATTGATAATGACCAAATGGTGTAACAAATGCTGTCAAATTACGTGCCTCCTTATCTATTGGTACCTGGTAATATCCACTCATTAAGTCCAACACTGTGAACACTTTACTGCGACAAAGTGATAGTATCTGCTCCTCTATATTTGGAGTTGCAAAAATTTTGTCGATCCGTCATGGAATTTTCTATAATCTATACACATTCTAAAAGATCCTTCTTTCTTTCTTACCAGCAGAGCAGGATTAGCATACTCTGACATAGAGTCTTCAATAATGTTATTTTCTTTCAATTCTTTGATAATATTTTCAAGTACATTCATTTGGCCGAAAGGAACACGGTAACTTACAACTTGTAACTTACAACCTCACGATTTTTTATGAATTTCTTCTTTTAAGAAATTACAAAAATCTAAGAATTTCATATCAAAATTGTATTTCCAAATATATAAGTCAGGCTCAAATGCGCCCAAACAGTGATCGAACTATTTCTACTTTCATTTGCGATTTTTCTGCTGGCCATAAATTGTTCATAATAGAGACCACTGTGGGCGCTTTTGAGTCTGGCAACCAGAAGCAAAACTCACCATTGTCAACACATTTTTGTAAATAATTTTTTTTCGTCGAAATGTTGAAAAATGTCCACCCTTTTATCACCACATTTATTATTTGAGTTAAAATATTGGGTAGTGTGAATAAAACGAAGGAAATGCTGTAAAGCTTTTAGTAAGAGTAAAAGCATTTGTTTCAAGTAAAAGCTGGTAGTAAAAGCATTTGTTATATTTCAAGTGAATAAAATATTGCTTTTACTTTGGAGTATATACTATAATTTTAAAGCAAATGCATTAATTGCGAAAAAAAACAAAATTTGAGGAAGTAAGCGATTTTGTTGTTTATTTTTTATTGTACTTTTAAATAAAATAATTTCATAATTTTGACAAAGTATACGATTTATCATTTATATGTGGAATTAATTTAGCTATAATGAGCTCTGAAGAAGAAACTAAAGAAGTACAATTTGAAAGTAATCAACTACAGTTTTTAAAGTTGCTGGAAGATAAAAAAATGTTACTCAACAAAAGTCAACAGCCACATATTAAAAAAAAAAACAAAAGGTTGAAGCTTTAAAAAGTATTACTTTGCACTATAAAAACACCTTTGGCAAAATCGTAACCGCTAAACAAATTAATAAGAAAATAAATAATATGAAGACAAAAGTTAAAAACATAACTGATCTTAAGCACACTGGAAATAAAAAAATTTCATCATCATTGTGGCAAAAAAAAAATGTTTGAAATGCTCAATGCAGTTGAAAATCCAATTTGTAACGAGCACAGGAACACATCTGAAAAGACTTAGATGCGTCATCGTCACCTTAAAAATCAACTTCACCATCAACAACCGCAACAAGGAAAAAAAAATCAATTTGTTCTGCTGAATCGCAAAGAAATATGGCAATTGTTGAAATCGTAGCAACAGCAGACCTTACCAATGCACAACTTGAAAGATTAGTTTTAGTGAAACAATTGGAACTCAAAAATTTAGAAATAGAAAAGGAAAATATAAATCTAAAGAAAATAAGGAAAGAAGCAATTGAAATTGAAGAAGATATTGCAAGTGAAAAGATATTTAGTGATTGAAATTAAATCATTTATGTTCTTTAATTCATAAAAGCAAAATACATAAATAAAAGAAATTAATTTTAATTGATTCCTGTTTTAAATTTTTACATATTTGAATCAAACAATAAATTTGTAATTTCGGTTCTTCTAAGCTTGCCAGCGCTACGTTTTTCACGTTTGTTATCTTCTATTACTTCTTCTTCTTCCGAAAAAGTTTCTTCCCCCATTTGTTCAAAATCGTTTAGGTCACAGTATTTTTTTGCAACATTATGCAAAATGAACGCACAAAGAATGAGCTTTGGCAATTTGTCCAAAAAAGTACGTAGTTTATATACTATCATTGTGAAACGACGTTTTAGTTAGCCAAAGCTATCCTCTATTCTATTACAACTCTTTCGTTTATGTGAATCTTATTAAATAGCTTCTCCTTTGGTGACGATGGGTTTTTATAATGAGTCATATGCCACGGTGATATACCATAACCAGAGTCGCCAAGAATAATCGCATCGGTAGTTCTTCTATTAATGTGCTTGTAAAGAGAGGATTGTTTTAAAATTCTACTATCATGTACCGATCCAGGCCAGCAAACTTCCACACTGGTAAACAAGTAATTGGCATCACAAGTGGCCTGTACGTTTATAGAACAATATCCTTCATCTCCGAATTGTTTTGGTTTTATAATTGGAATATGTGTGCAGTCTATCGCGCCTATTACATTTGGAAAACCAAACTTCTGACCATTGTTGTTTTGCGGTAGTAATCTCTGCCACTGAGTGTGGGAACCAGACTCAGTGGCGGTAGTAATCTCTGCCACTGAGTGTGGGAGCCAGACTCAGTGGCGGAGATTACTACCGCATTTTGTTTATCAATTATTTTTTCCATTACAAATTTGATGATTTTACAAACAGTTGAACGATGTACACCTGTCTTCTGCGACTCCTATCTGAAAACCAGGATCACTTAGAAATCGCAAGAACATTTCCATCTTCTCGATTTTCTTGGTTTTCAGGTAAAATATATGCTGCCAATCTCACAACATTGATTTCCGTGAACCGAATCAACGATTTATAATCATTGATACAGTTTTTCCTTGGTGCATAATATTTACGTTTTCTTATTCACAAGTATTGGGCCATATTAAGGTATTCTCTTTTCGTTTAATTTTTTTTTAAATTAGATTAAAAAAGAATGATTGCGTTCTGAAGTTTCATAAATACTACACAAAAAAGTGATTGCTTTCTTTTATTCAACTAAATTATAGCATTTGCTATAATTTCGAAAAACAAATAACAAATGTTAAATCGAAAAGTCAATAATTAAAGTAGAATCAAAAGGTTTTCATTTTATTCACATAAAGAGTAGTAATTACTTCAAAAAGTGTAGTAAAAGCATAAGCTTCTTTTTATTCACACTACATATTGTATGTTTTTGTTCAAAATTTTTGATGCAAGACAACTTCATCAAACAACTCGGTATCATCAGTATTTCGTATTTTGGCAGATATATAAAGTAAACTGTGTTCAACTATTGTTCTGGACAAATTTTTCAGCTTATAGCCCATCGTCTCCAGCTGCTTTGTTATTTTTTAAACGTCTTATTACTTCTAGAATGGTTCGTTAAAAATTTAAAAAAACAGAGTTGAATATTTATCGTCTTTGTAAATTTTTCCAAACAAAATTTTTCAATTCTGAACTTTTTTAATATGTCAAATTGTGAAATATCGATTACAGAGCCATTGACGGATGTGACAATAACTATGGACAATTCTGTGGACAATCATTGAATACGATTTTCACATATTGCTTATTAAATAACGATTTAACGGCCTAAAAAGGAAACAAGCGGAGCTCTGGTCTATTATTTATGTGTTAGCTTTATTATACTAATTTTGTATAATCAGTATATTTTCTATATGTTATGATGTTGAAGTACAGTCTATCTTGCATATTTGATACAAGGAAAAATACACAGAATCTTGCATATTTTTGTTAAAAGACAAAATGCACAGCACAGTTTCTAAACTTTGGTCTTCCAACTATTTGAAGCATTTTATAATTGTTGTATTGATTTGATTTAGTTTGCTCTTTATGTTATGTGATTGTTTACAAAATTGTTTGTATAATCCCTGACAGAAAACGCATTTTACGAACTTATCATCTGTGATAATGTTTGTTAAGCTTATAAGTATTTACCACATGGAATTTTTATAATGGAACAGTTTTAATAACATAATATAATTTAAAATAATTTAATTGAGAATTTTTATTTACAATAAATAATTTTTGAAATATATAACTACTTCAATTTTTATGCAGGCATAATTTATCATGGAGCCCAGTCGAGTACATCATCAGATTTATCGCCAATGTCCGAGCAGAAGTCCTTACCTCGTCGTGGCAGATCAAGGTACCATCAACAACATCTTTATTCAACAAACACAACACCAAGGCACACAAAGTCCTCAAATATGAATTTAAATGCAAATAATATTTCCACGTTATTAGTAACATCCCCTCGTAGTAGTAATAATCGTAAAAAATTAAATTTAAATAAATTACAAAATGCAATAATACAATGTGGTAGTACTACTACAACAACAACACCCAATACTCCAACATCATCAATTTTATTAAAAAATAATAATGATAGTAATAGTAGTACTCAAGCAACTGTATGCAAACCATCTGCAGCATCATCAATACCATCCTCTACCCGCATGCCTTCCCAATTTCGTCCTATTCCACACAAAACCATACCATCTGACACAATTTTAAATTCGCCAACAACTCCGACATCTGCAAAATTTTTCTCTGCAACGACGTTACGGAAATAATTCTTTGTAAATTAACATTTCTTAATATATATTTTTTTTTGTTTTTGTTTTATTAAATAATTCTAAATCTTTCAACTTTCTTAATGAAATTTATTAAAAAAAAAATTACAGCCCTTCTCCATCTATCACAATTAATGAAACAAATTCAAGTCTTAACGATTTATAACAAAAAAAAAAATATATAATAATACAAAATTAGATCCAAACATAAGCGACTACCTCTTAAAATCATGAATGTGCTCATCTTTGTATTTTAACAAACATTTTTTTTTTTTTTTCATAATTTACCTTTTTTATTTTATTCCATTTATTAATTATTTTTATTTGTTTTATACTTTTATTATTTTTTTTATTTATTTAATGAAATTTAATATTTTTTTTCGTCTCGAGAAAATTGAAAATAATTTTCTGAGTGAATTATAATTTTTTTTTTTTTATGAATTTAGGAATTTAATAAAATATATTTGAATACAAAACATATTTTTAAATAAAATTATTTAAGATATAACAAAAAAAAAAAAATCTAAATTGTAGTAGTTAAGTGACAAAATGTTATATTAGAAAAATTATCCTGAACAGGGGAACTATCAGAACATTACTACCACTCCAGTTGCACGATAATACATCAGGTAGTAATTTTCATCAAATTCCAATTGAAAGTGGAACACCCGATAAACAAGAATTATCTGAAGCAGAATGTGATATTGAAGCATTAAAAAAATTAAAATTTGGAATGCGATCATCACTTTGGTCACGACCAACAGGTGGCGGTTCGGCAAATCAACAAAAAAAGTTACTTCAACAGCAACAACAACAACAGCGCCAACAGCTACAGCAACAACAACAACAACCAACATCATCATCACATCCATCAGATTATTCAATTGCCGTATAAATTTTCAGGAAATTAAAAATATTTATAAATATATCTTTTTAGAAAAAAAAATAATTCCCTTTTTTGTTTTTCTAGTTTTTTTTTTTGAAAAATATTAAATTTCTCAAAAAATAAAAAATTATATTAAAAATTACTATTTGTTAATTTTATGTATATTGTTATTAATATATATTTTTATGAAATTTTAAAAAATCTATACTAGTATAGGTCAAATAAAATATTATATATATTATATTATAAAATATAAAAAAAAAAAAAGTTTTAAATAAAAACAAAAACTAAAAAAAAAAAAAAACAATTTTTTTATAAATTTTTCACGTTTCGGAAACAAGGTGCCAAAATTCCAAATTTTTATGACAAAATTAGATTAGTAGTTTAACATTAAACATTAAAAAAAAAAACATAAAATATATAAAAATTTTCAGAAAATAAATAAACACACAACAACAACAACAAAAAAAAAGACGGTTTTTTATATTAAAAAAAATATATAAAAAATTTTTTTTTTAAATAAATAATAAACTAATTAAATTGATCAAAAAAAAAACAATTAGGAAATCTATAACTAATTAAGAAGAGAGTAAAACATTAAAAAAATTATAAATTAATTAAAAAATTTAAAAATGATATGAAAGCTTACAAACAAAAAAAAATTAAATTAAAATAAAATAAATTAAAATAAAATAAAAAGATAGAAAAACATAAAAAAAAAATGTAAGGTTGTTGTATAGATTTTTATTGAAATATACAAAAAATATATATAAATTAACTTTACGCAGTAAAATGAAATTAATTTAAGTAGTATACATTTATAATCGAATTATATATATTAAAATATTTTAAATTAATGAGAGAAATCAATATACAATCAAAAAAAAATTAAATAACTAAAAATTATTATATTTAAGTAATTAAACTCAGTATTATCAATTAAAATATTTATAAATTAAAAAAATATGTAAAAAAATAGTTTTTCAAATGTGTTATTTATAACAAAACCAACAAATTTTTTTAAATAATGTGAAATATTTTCATTTCTTCTAACCCCAAATTTTATATGTTAATTTCAGTCTATATATATTTTTTTTTTTATATTTTTTTTATTCAAATTTTTTATTCCCCCCCACACACGTAATACAAGCTAAAAAATATGGAATATTCTCATCGCTATACAAGGGAGCACAACTGACATAAAATATAAAAAGCTTTATTCTTAATTCTATCATTTAAATTTAATTATAAAAATAATATATACTTTTTTTTTAATCATAATTTTTATGTTTAAATACAACAAAAAGTTATACCAAAAAGAAAAAAAAAATCCGATAAAAAATACCCATTTAAAATTTATGGTTCTAATCATATTGGTTTTGTGTGGCGAAAGGGACTTAATTATCTTCAAAATATAATAAAACAATCCTATAATTTTAGCTTGTTATCTGTTAAAAGTTTTAATTGGAGTGGCAGCACACAATTACAAGTCGCTTAATTTTATCAAAGTTTCAATTAAATGAAGTGTAATCATTGCAGAATTATACGTCAATTTATTAAAATTAGATTAATTTTCTTTCCATTTGGTTAAACCTAAAAAAGAGGTCAAATTTTTGGTCATCGTACATAATTAAGATAATTGTAAACAAACTGTAAATTTTCTTGAAATTTTTGAAATTTTTAAAATGTTATTCTATGACATTCCTTATTATTAAGATATTTTAAAAACTAAAGACATTATTATTATATTTTTTAAGATTCCGTTTCAACTGTTCATGAACGTCGCCATATGTCATCATGGCCATCGCATTGGAAATGACTAATATACACACTTTTATTGAAAACCTAACCTATTGATGGCAAAATACTGTTATATTTAAGTGCTAATAAAAATATCAGTAGCATCCTGTTAACAAATTTAAAAAATTATGCAATTTTTTATCACTGCTATTTTTTTGCTCGTATAAACCAATATTTATTACTTATTTTTCGATTGCTAATTACTATTTTTCTACTTTGATGGTAGGGAAAAAAAATAGTAGAAAAACAAATAGCAGTCATAAAAAACTATGTTACTAAATGATGGTGTGCTAATTACGATTTTTTCTACCTGTGCTTCCATGAGAAATAATGTTAATGCATTATGCGATATGAATATGATATTCTAGTACGTAAATATTTTCTGCATTGCATTGCATTGCATTGCACTGAATAACAATATCTATTTTTCTCAAAATTGTCATTTTCAAAATATGTTTATTAATTATTTATATTTTTAGCTTTATAAAGAAAATAAAACTGCTACTTTAGTTACTGCTATTAAAAAGTAGCTAATTAGACTGCAAATTATTCTGTTTTTCTACATTCCATTAAGTTTGACTTCATTTTCTTATTTTATGTGTACAAAATAAGAATTGGTAGTCAGCTACCTGGTCCCAAGGAAAACATTTTCTATTAAAACGACGAAATTCATCAATAATAGTTGTATGGAAAAATATTAACTGAAAAACACATTATATGACAGTGGTTAATTCAACCATAAAACTTATTCATATAGATATTGTTTTAATAATTGTCAGTTTTTACATTTCTAACTGAGTTGTTTAGAAGACACTAAACAATACTAGATACCATATGCCATATGGCAATAAAAATATTGTGTATATTCAGTGCCGTACAAAATTCTTTGAGAATCAGTATCTAAGAAATGAATAGCATCCAGTATGAAATGAATTAGAATAAATAAGAAATGAATGAATTAGAATAATAGTAAGAAATGAATTAGAATAAATTTACCTTTTAGTGATGTTTAAGCGCAATAGAATTTAATAATTTCCAAAAAAGAAGTAAGCTAATATAACTTCTTCTTCTTGGCGCAACAGC
The DNA here is from genome assembly GCA_963932195.1 of Empis livida. Classification (NCBI taxonomy): domain Eukaryota; kingdom Metazoa; phylum Arthropoda; class Insecta; order Diptera; family Empididae; genus Empis; species Empis livida. Next base: position 18,127,470 of record OZ010647.1, read on the forward strand.
CCAAATCGGGCCTAAGCCTCCCATTAAGGGTTTCTAAACATTCTATTGCAATTCTATTGCACCTACTAATTTTTATGGATTCCGAACCATAAATTTCTTTATAGTGAAGAAACTTTCTAACTGCAACAAGCTAATGGCTTTTATTAGTGATACAATTGTTGTTAGCAAATGGCCTCGACCGTTAGCATTTTTCCAAGTCTTAAATTACATTTTATTGTAATTTTATTACTGGTACTAATTTAAAGCTGAGTAAACTTTGACCAACCTGCAACATCGATGTCTCGGACAGGAGTTTAACCCAGTACCTAATGCACCACTGATTAGCACACTACCACTTAAGCCACCGCCGGTTATATATTTAGAAATTGTATTATACTGATAAATTAAATGTAAATTATCGGTGTTTATAAATGTATTTTTCCACCATTCCTATTTTTTTTAAATTTGATAAGGTTTCATTTTTAAACAGTTCTAATGAAAACGTTATCTAAAAAGAGACCATATCAATTCCAAACCAAATAATCATTCCGATATCAACGTTCATGGGCAACCGAAGCGGCATCTAAATTATATTCAATTCGTATTGGCTTTGAAATTTTTCTTATTGAACATTACAACATATATTGTTGGTGTTGGTAACCTATCAGATATATATTTAGTTTTTTGTTCACAATACACAATATAAATTAAATTTTGTTGTCATTCCATTTAAAGCTATAGTAAAATTTGATAAATAATTTAGTTTTTTTTTTGTTGAGAATTTATAAAAATTAGCAATGGAGTATTATTTTGTAATATAATTGAGATAGTGGTAAAAAAAACAACCTAAAATATATACCCCTTAAAAAAAGATATATTATATGTATATGTTGATTTTGCTGCTATAAATAATAAATAATATTTTGCTGCCAAATAAACAAAATAAACAGAAAGTACAGCTTTTTGTTTTTAAATTATTCAAATAAAATATTCAAGAAAAAATTTAAAAAAAAAAAACAAGTAGAAATTTAAAATAACAAAATTGCGGACTAATAAATTTTAAAATTTAGATTATGCATAAAAAAAAACTACATAATTAACTAAGAATTACACTTTACATAATATACTGAAGAAACATGTACAACTCAAAATATTCAATATATAATTTTATACATTAAAAAAAAAAATGATACTTTAATAAATCAAAAGACTAATTTTTTTAATATATTAATAAATTTAGTACGAATACCGACTTTTTCATTATTTATATAACCATCATAAATCAAAAAAAAACAAAAAGTATAAATCTAAATTAAGTCTTTCATTAAAAAAAAAAAAAACTTACTAAATTACACCCAACTCTTTTTTTACACGGTAGATACGTTCGAACTAAAATCGTGTAAAAAGAAATCGTTTAAAAAAATACATGCTAACCATACTAAAATTGAGAATGTGTTCAACAATTGTAAAAAACCGTGTAAAATAGAAAAATTAACCATAAGTTGTTCTAAAAAACCGTGCAAAATAAGAATAAATATTTAAAACATAATTTTTCCACGAACTGAACACAATAATAAAATTTAAATAGAAAAATAGAAAATGCGACTTCAGTTTCTTGATTATACATCATAAAATAAAATTTGGGTATTCCCCGAGTAGTACATAAAAAAAATTAATAAGAATTTTTTTTTTTGAAAATCGTGTTAAACCAAATATTTCGTATAAAAAAAAGAAGATTTGTTCTTTTTTTGTGGATCGTGTTATTTCAAAATCGTGTAAAAAAAGACCGTGTAAAAAAAGAGTTGGGTGTATGTTATAACACAAAAATTAAAAAAATTAAAAAAATGTAACAAATTTATAAATATGTTTATTACAAAGACTGAATTACTGCAAATTAAAATATAATAAATTATAAAAAATATTAAATTATCAATAAATCTACAATTTTCAAATTAAATTTATTTACATACATATGTATATGTAAACAATAACAAAACAAAAAACTGTAATTAATTAAAAAAAAAAACATACATAAGTCCCAGTAGATATTTTATTTATCGTACAAAAAAAAAGTATTTTGGTAAATATGATATAATTTCAGTGTGAAATTAATTATTAGATGTAAAAATTGAGAAATGTTGCACTTTATTGATTAACACTTAACCTTAGTATCGTACCACCGTCAAATAAAATTTTAGACGCTCGTGAAAACTATGAAATCGTTATCATAATTTTTCACGAGATGTTAAATTTATATGAAAATTTCATTTCACGACGGATATCATACTAAGTTTTAAATGAAACGATTTTTCAAATATGTAAGAATTACACTTTACATAATATACTGTAAACAAAACATTGCGCGTAATTCGATGATATTACGCGTAATTTGAAGATTCGAATAACTAACTGACTGCTCGATACTAAATACCAATTAAATGTTTTTTTAGTGAAATAAAATTGACCTAATCATATGTAGCACTGGAAGCGTCCTAAATTATAACTTGCATTTATTCCCCGAATTGTCAAAGAAAAATATCAATATACATAGATCACAAGTTTACGAAATTTTAATTCTAAATTATTTAAAAATACACGTTGCGTCATGTTATTTTGTTTGAAACTTGATTTTTTTTAATTAATAGATATATATTATAAAATGTCATTGACATTTGGGACCGTACTACAACCTTTTCGGCTAGTACTAGACATATTAGTTTTGGTTGGACATTTTGCTTGTCGAATTTTGCTTGGCGCTTCCATTCTATAGGTATATTATTCATATATAGGAATATAAAATAATTAGGCACGCTTCCAAATCACGACAATTTGATATCAGTCTAAAAATATAGTAAACTGTGTAACGTATGCACAGGATACACAGTGTGTAAGAACGTGTGTTATGCTATATATGTATATCTATTTAAATATTATATTCATATTCATTTATTTCGTTTTCAAATTCCTTATGAGCTCGGATTTATTCTTATTATTTTAAAAATAATTGTCTTATATATGCAATTTTGTGGAGTCTCAAAAAGTACTTCTAATACTTTACTCGCTTTATTTTAATTAAGGCAGTTTCAATTTAGTCCTGAGATAGTTTCAATTGATTTAAACTTCAAAAAAAAAAAGCAAATAAATAGTTCTATGTATTATATTTAACAACAATTACTCCGGGAAATTTATAGAAAAATATTTATTCTATTCTTGTCGTGTCTACACGAATGCGAGGTTGAATATTTTAAAATATTATAAATTAAATTAATTATTACGAACATGGTCGTGGTTCACTGTAATAATATCCGCGGTGAACATGTTCGCGGTGAACATGCCTGCAGGAAACATATTTGCGATGAATATGCCGTGGTGAATGCGCCGGAGTGCAAGGTTTGAGGTGAAACAGCCGGCTACTATTCTTGCCATATAATAACCAGTAATAATTGCTAATTACTAATAAAACTTTGTAATGTATGGAGAAGATCCAAAGTAGGTCTTGCTAGCAAAATAACAGAATATCAAGAGGTGGGAAAAAAAATTATAAATATAGATTGTTCAAATTTGAAATTACCAAGAACCAAGTTATATTGCATCCAGCTTCTTTAAGGAAACCGAACTTACTGAAAGAGATTTTAGATATTTAGGGTGCCCCAATAGGTCAGTTTTGTCTGCAGTGAGACCCTGTCCTGATATATATCCACCTATCTAAAAGATAAATCACCGTAAAAATAATGATGCCAAGCAAGTTAATATTAAAATATGAATCCATATTTAGGACTGAGATTGCAACTAATTCAGAAAATTATATTCGCATATATACTTAAATGCAATTAAATCTCTTTTTACATCTTAAAAGTTTTCCATATATTTTTATTTTGCATAAATATACCTTTACATAATCTGATTTAAATTAAGTTGTTTTAAATTTAATAAATATAGTTGTTTTATGTAATTTTAATTTTTTTTGTAACATAAGAAGTAGAAAATATAAATTATATTCAACTAATAGATAACTAATATAGTAACAAACATTATTTAAAGTTGATAAGTTAGTTTCAAAAATTCATGATATTAAGCTGTAGGTATAAATTCTTAAATTTCATTAAACGAGATTTTCTAAATTGCTATTATGTTTTGTAACATCTTTATTCAACTAACAATTTATTGCATTCTTTATATTTCTTGAGATTTTGATGCGGCATAGAAAAAAATCAATTATAATTTATCGTTTAATGCTTTGTCAACAGTAAAAACATAATATTTATTTTACATATTATTTGATATTACCTTTAACTAACAAAACTCAAAAATAGTAATTTTAAATTCAAAAATAGCTATATAATATCAACAATTACAATATTCTAATTTGGTTTTAACATTATGATTTTTTGCATAGTTATTTCAAATATTTTTATTGATATCAAAGCAATCTATTGAGATTAAAAAATGTAACAGAATATTTTCGGGAAGAATTACGTTTTTTGATAATAATAATTTAACATGCTCTTTTTCTTGTACAAATAAAACATTAAATTATTCAGTTACATATGAAAGTTTTATTTTTTAACCACAGTTTTATGTGGAATTTTATTTTCTGCATGTTTTGTACTTTTTGCAATTTTCATTACGACAACTATTGGATGCAATACATATATAATTTCTGATGAATCTGTGTTGTAAAATCAGATTTTCTTTAAAGATATATTACAATAATAAATCATAAATAATTTAACTTCTTATTCTCTTTATGAAAATATGCTAAGAAAAGTATTTTAATCTGTCATTTTTTAGGTCATACTTTGTGTCTTTGAGTTTGTGAAAGAAACTTAATTTTTCAATACTTTTCTACTTTGAATTTATCGTTCAATACATTTTCGTTAATAACAAGTGTATAAAATTATCGTAATGTGAATAACTATTTGAAATAGTACATTGCAAATGTTTCAAATTGAAAGCTATTGATATAAATTCACTAATAATTAAACGTCTTAAAATTTATAATAGACAAAAAACACCTTAAAAATATTTCATTTCAAAACTATTTGATTTTGTTACTAGAAAAAAATTTCTTAACTATATCATATTTACATGGTCAAATTAGCTAAGATATTCTTAATTAGAATTACATATGTATATCCAATTTTATATATAATATTTCAGAATTCAAAAAAATCAAACTGTTCCAAAAGATACATAATTCAATTATAGATTTGAATACTTTTATTAATAATTTATTGGTATTAGTGAAGAAATTTTACCAACAATAAAAAGGACTAATAAAATAATAAATAAACTTTAGCAACACACACACACACATCGAACAGTACGAATTTATAATCTATGAAACGAAACTTGTTATAAAAAATATAAATAAATAAATATAAAAAAAAATTAAAAGATAATTGTCAGTAGTTCTTGTCATTATTTATTATTATTGATATTTATTATGATTATTACAAATTATTAAAACAAAAACAAGAGAATAAAATAATATTAATTGAAAATTTACTGTATAATTCTAATTAAATTGTCATTTAGAAAAAAATCGTTTTCTTTTATTTATTTCAGAATTTCTGTAGCAGCAACAAGCCACCATTAAGGATTCTCAAAATAAACACGTTTTTCCCAGCGAATTTGTCATCTCCGTTCATACAGAGGCAATTTATTCGCATTAAAAATATTAAATTACAATTTTAATATGAATACTGAATAAAAAACTTGTTAAAAGTAAAATAACATTTTTTGTTCCAATTATGAAATAACTTTTTTACTTGAAAAATAGATCCATAATTAGGAAAAATTAGTAAATTTCACGAAAGTCGCCATATATTCTGGTGAAATGCTTGTGATATAAATCACTGCAAAAAAATGCTAGAAAATCGAGCGATTTTCGCTTTGGTTTGAACACAAGCCGCCAAGTTTGCGAATAAATTGTTTCGCTACCAACCATTACCTGGGTTTTATGGATATTGCGAAATTTTAAAAGTAGTTACACTTCTTTACAATTATTGTAATACTTTGGCCAACCAGATTCATTTTTAATTAGCACTCATATTGAATTGGTGTATTCAATGGGTTTTTCGCTATAAATATTTTGTTCACAAAGTAAAAAAGTGAAAAATATGCATATTGAAAAATTAAAATTGTCGCTATGCTAGGCATATGATTAGGTGACAAAACTCAGCTGATGAAATTTCGATGAACATATATAATGGTTTTTATGAGGTAGTAAATTAAAAAGTATGACCAAATTTTTGGTTGTAGGCTGAGCTGATTCTTCTTCTTGTACAATTCTTCTCCAACAATTCTCCTTAATTCAATTCTTAATCCAAATTTTTGGTTGTAGGCTGAGCTGATTTACATTTGCTTGCAATTCTTCTCTTACAATTCTTCTCTTACAATTCTTCGGCAGAAAATCTTTTCCTTATTCAATCACGAGGGTCTTTTTTCCTGGGCCTCTCATTCAGGGGGCCTCTAAACAATACTATTTGAAACTACAGAAAACGTTTAAATAGTTTATTTACCACAAACTAATGAACTATACCGGCAATTATATTTGAATATAAATTTTGTCGCTTTTTTGCCTAGAACAAAAATGAAAAAATCTCTAGCTCCACAAATATAAAAATATTACAATAACATATAAACCTCTCTTTCTCTTGTGAGACTGAGTTTGAGTTGCACTTGGGAAAAAAGATGATTTTTAGAATTTTTTGTACCTTTTTTTAAATTTTTTGAGGTTGATTTTTTGATGCAATTTTCTAATTAAGTTTTTAGCAGAAACTTAGTTGTAGTATAGACTTAGAAGTTAACTTTCTAATTAAAATTTTTATTAGAAATGTAAGGTTTTGCAATAAAAATTGCATCAAAATATAATTTTTTTTTTAAAACCAAAAAAAAATTTAAATTAAAATCACAAAAAAAAAATTCTTAAAAAAACCGAAAACACGAGCAATTATTACGACACAACGTCCATTTCGTTTATTCTGGATCAATCTAAGTGTGAGGTAAAATGATAATAAGAACTTACATATTCATTATATCCAAATATTGCTATTGCACTACTTTTATTTTAATATTTTCTTTATTTAATTTTAAATATCACAATTAATAATTACATTGTAATTTAATAATACAATAATGCTAGTATTTAAATGCTTTTTAATTAACTTGGTCGTATCTGTCTGTCATTCTGTTACATTTTTTTATAATAATTATTAACATAAAGAAATTAAATATTGTAGTGGGTAGGTCACCAGTGTCAGAAAAATTCAGCTCGGGTTCAAATTCTGATGGATCAATATATTTTTATTTCACAATACGATTAGTAATTAGTATTTGAGTATCTAATCCTTAACCAGAATCAATTATAAGCCACGAAATGTGGACTAAAGAAAGATACTGATAAATTAAGTTTATCAGCGAAGACAAGCATAAGGGAGATATAGTTAGTATGTTATCATTAATAATAAGAAATTACTAATGAATAACAAGATACATAAAAACAGAAGAAAGAAGAAGGAATTACACCCAACTCCTTTTTTACACGGTCTTTTTTTACACGATTTTGAAATAACATGATCCAGAAAAAGAGAATAAATCTTCTTTTTTTATACGAAATATTTGGTTTAACACGATTTCCAAAAAAAAAATTCTTATTAATTTTTTTTATGTACTACTCGGGAATACCCAAATTTTATTATATGATGTATAATCAAGAAACTGAAGTCGCATTTTCTATTTTTCTATTTAAATTTTATTATTGTGTTCAGTTCGTGGAAAAATTATGTTTTAAATATTTATTCTTTTTTTGCACGGTTTTTTAGAACAACTTATGGTTAATTTTTCTATTTTACAGGGTTTTTTACAATTGTTGAACATATCCTCAATTTTAGTATGGTTAGAATTTCTTTTTTTACACAATTTTTTTTACACGATTTTAGTTGGAACGTATTTACCGTGTAAAAAAAGAGTTGGGTGTATCTTAACCGTTAAGCTTTACTTCTTGCACTTTCTCCACATGCTGAGAAAAATTTTACTATCCGCAGTGGATTAAGCTCTGATGTTACCTACACCGGAATAAACAATCTAGTACAGATACGAATTAGATACAACTGCTTAGCACAAGCAGTTAAAAAAATAGACAAATAAATAACATTAAATAGTTCCAAATAATTTATTAAATATTCAATATTGAATTAAAAATTGAAAATTAATTTCAATCTTTTTTATTAAAAATTTACGCCATAATTTATTTCTTTGATTTTTTAATAAATGAAGTTCATTATTAAGAAATCAAAGAAATAAGGAGGCGAAATCGATGTACTTCTAAAAGTAGATACAGGTACATATTGTTTGATACATTTAAAAATTTCATGGTAGAAATTCGTGACTGTTAAATCAAAATTATCTACTGCATTTAATTACATCAAAGTTGATTTTGCTAAGTAAGTCGTTTAATTTACTGAAGTTAGCTTTACGAAAATTGAAGCGGAAGTCACTTTCGTACAAGTCATGGATAGAATTATTCCCAAAAATAATTGATAAGGGAGTAACTATGAAAAGCATCAATGACTGACAGACATTGGAAACTCTCTTCAACAACGCAATTATGATTGTCGCACGAAAAGTTGTCTGTTAAGATTATTTTTAATGTTACTAATCTGAAATAGACTATAATCAGATAAATGTTCAAGAAACAATGCCTCAGTTGAAGAACTCACATTGGATGCAACAAAATCTGATTCGTCATCTGATCCGACCCAAACCAGCCTAGGTATATTCAAATCACCGACAATCAATAAATCATCACACGTATCCATAGCACAATGTACGAAATCGACGGCGCTTAAGAACAGCTGGTAACATTCGATGGAACTAACGGGGTGTATATAACAGTTCAGAGCATAAAGATTCCGACGCTCACATAACCTAATACATATTAATTCAATATTAACAATATCAGGAAGAGAGAACCGTCATATTTAGAATAAACCTCAATAAGAACCCCACGCCACGCAGAAGGAACACCATTACTTCGAAAAACGTTAAATTCAGCCGTAAAAAGTTTATTGTTATTTGTTTCAGTCAAAGTGTTGTGTAATGAAATTACATTGAACTCAGCATATTCAGCATATGAAATTATTTTGGTTCAAAGTTTATTTACTTTGAACCAAAATAATTTCATATGCTGAATATGCATTATCGGCATTTTTAAATTATATTATATATTTTAATTATAACAATATTTTCATGTGTATTAGATTTCATAACTAGGTCAGTAAACAGTATGACTTGTATGAAGATATACAACAACAACAATGGCATATAAAATATTATAATAATAAAAAAGCATATGATATTATAACTAAGTGTTCTAGAGTTCATTGAGTGCGTTAATGTTAAATTTGGTAATCACACAACTCGTGCCCAATTGCTAAAAATACTAAAGGAGCATTTTTAGCATATAAAAGACTTAGTTATTTGGTGGTTCTGAGTATTCGACTTGATACCTCAAAGGAAGAGGTATCTTAACAAGTAAAAGTTGTTTTATTTAAATAATTTTTAATAAAACCCTAGTCGATCACCGAGGCAAAAAAAATCAACAAAAGAAAAGCAGCTGGATATGACCTCATCACACCGAAAATCTTCAACAATTTACCCAAGGAAGCTATAATTATGGTGACGAATGTAACAAACGCCTCGTTCAGACTAAAACATTTTCGTGCCATCTGGAAAGTGCCGGGTGTAGTCATAATACAAAAGCCTGGAAAACCACCAAACGACGTTAAATCATACCGACCCATATCTTTACTACCTACCACTTCATAACTAAAAGGAAGACTATTTCTAAATAAATTACAACCTATAATAGACAACCAAGTTCTGATTTCCAGTCACCAATGCAGCTTTAGACAGAAACATTCAACAATTCAAAATTCAGCGGATCACTAATGCAATAATTCTCTTGACGAAAAATATGCTCCGCCATTTTTATTGACAATGTACGGGCATTCGATAAAGTGTAGCGTAAAGGACTGATGTTTAAATTAAAACAAAAATTACCGATACAATATGTTGAGTTGCTGGCGTCATACTTGGAAAATAAATACTTTAGAATTAAGCAAAATAAACAATTCTCAGACTTTACAGAAATCACTCGGACTATACTCGGACCAATGTTATACTTACTATTCACCACGGACCTACCAGTGCAAAGAGATACCTGACCGGAACTTTCGCAGAAGACACGGCAATACTAGCTATTGACAATAACTTGACTCCGGATGAAAAACTAAAGTGGAACTTAAGTGGACTTCTGGATAAAAATCTAAAGGCCTGACTCTGGATGAAAAACTAAAGTTTTAAAGAACATCTAAAAACAAGTTACTTGAACTAAATTTAAAATACAGAAAAATCTACTGGTTAATAGGACGAAAATCAAGACTAACAATCTACAATAAAATTCTGATATACAACCAAATCTTAAAACCAATTTGGTTGTATGGTATACAGCTCTGGGGCTGTGCCAGTAGATGTCATATAGAATCAGTCCAGAGATTCCAAAACAAATTGATCCGCAATATTATCAATGCGCCATGGTATGCGAAAAATTCTGACATCATAGAGAGAGACCTAAAAATTAACACTATTGACAAAGAAATTACGCGATTCGCTGAAAAGCATCGTACCAGGTTGACCAATCATGATAATGAAGAGGCAGCAAATCTCCTAAACGTGAGTTCGATACGACGACTAAAGAGAAAAAGACCACTTGATCGGACATGAGCCCTAAAAATAAACACCGCTCAACATAAAATTTTGATGTCATATGACATCTTGTTCTGTACAAATGTAGTTTAAGATTCATCAATATAAAATTAATGGTTAATCAAATGCGACCAGTTTTAATCAAAGGATTGACAAAATATAGTTAACACTAAAATAAACATGTTAAATCTCACCAGGTATCGCATCTTAAGATTTGTATTGAAAAAAACATTTCTTACATGTAAGGGCTCTGTGACAAAAGACAAAAAATTTATTGCGTATGTCAATAACATGACAAATAATTCATTGCGTATGTCAATAACTATGTCAATGTTAACAAGGCTAACGGAATCTGGCTCCTGGTATCGCATCTTAACATTTGTATGGAAAAAAATGTCTTACGTGTAAAGTCTCTGTTTGTTACTTTATTTTAATTATTTACTTTTATTTTGATTATTTCTGTATTCTAACATAATCAATTTTTTCTAATCAATTTTTTCTGAATTTTTGAAATACATTTTATTCATTTAGGGCAATATCTCCGCAAGATAACTCGTTAAAAAATATGCATCGAACATCACCGTTATATATAAAAGGATTTGCAGGGCGGGATTTTTGAAAAAATACACCATGAGAAAAAAAGCTTCGCTGGCACTGGAAATACAAAATAGGAAGAAATATATGCTGCCAAGCTAACATATATGCTGCCAAGCATATATGTTAGCTTGGCTGCCAAGCTTCTCGAAGTATTACAAAAAAATATTGCAAAATTTCTTTTAAAAAAAATTATCTGTGATAAAAGTATCGAAATATAAATACCCATTGCAAAAAGTAATATCGACTTAATGATAATTTGCTATTCTTTTATGACATGTTAAAATTCCAATAGAAATATGTAAAAATTCAATTATCTCTTTCCCACATTGGTACAGACCAAATATTTTTAGAACCAGATTTCACATCCAAATGGATTCGAGGATAAGGATGACGACAATCCGAACGGGTTTTAAATCCTGCGTTTTTGAGAATATATTCCATACTAACCAATTTTGCTTTTATTAATAAGATAAATATTCCGATATGTATAATTAATATTTAATACATAAATATTCTCTATGTATAATTAATAAATATATAATTGAAATAAATATTATTGTTACTAAAAAAAAAATTCAATATGATATTAGTACTTTAATATAAAAAAATAGCATATTAAACCAAAAGACAAATTATTAATTACAATTGTTTTCCCATTTATAGATGGCACAGCATCTATAAGAAAATATGTAAATAGGAAAATAAGTTGGTATTAAAAAAAAACAAGAAAATTTCTGAAAATTTTTTTACTAGTAAGCTATCAAAACCCTCTAAAAATAACAACAAAGGATCACTACATATATAAAATTATTAAACTCTGCAAACATACCCTACGCGTTCAAAATAAAATTTTAGAAATATCACAATTTCTAAGTTCCATGAGAACCACTATTAAAATTATTTGTAACCGTTACCAAATAATGTGTTTAATAAGCAATAACAACAGAGTTTATTGAGTTTTTGCGGTTAAAAAAATTATTACTTGCATATTCATCTAAATATTTAATTATTAAATATTTAGATGAATATGCAACCAATATTATAATTGACTCCCTATAAATAAAAATATTAAATTTTAAAAACATCATCATTTCCATTTGCGTCCTACGAAATCAAACGGCATATGTACATACACCCAACTCTTTTCTTACACGGTCTTTTTTTACACGATTTTGAAATAACACGATCCACAAAAAAAGAACAAATCTTTTTTTATACGAAATATTTAGTTTAACACGATTTTCAAAAAAAAAAATTCTTATTAATTTTTTTTATGTACTACTCGGGGAATACCCAAATTTTATTATATGATGTACATATGTATAATCAAGAAACTGAAGTCGCATTTTAAAATGTTTAAATATTTATTCTTTTTTTACACGGTTTTTTAGAACAACTTATGGTTAATTTTTCTATTTTACACGGTTTTTTACAATTGTTGAACACATCCTCAATTTTAGTATGGTTAGCATGTATTTTTTTAAACGATTATTTTGTACACGATTTTAGTTCGAACGTATCTATCGTGTAAAAAAAGAATTGGGTGTATATGTAGAAAAAACACACAACATATTCACAACATTTTAGGATATAGAGAAATAAATGATAAATAAATGAAGAATATTTCCTAAGCTTTTTCGGAGCAGTGAACGCCTGAGTTAATAGATAATGTAATTAAAAATGATTAAACTTGTATGTTGAAATTCTTAATTATAACTTTTTCAACTTTTGTGCAGTAAATTTAATAATGAAAGGATGGTAACGAGGGGGATGGCTCGTATTCAACGGGATAGTTCCGCATTTCACCTTCAATCGCGTTCAAAACAATCCCGCAAAATGTCCCGCATTCAAAAAAAAAAAATTATTTTCTTTACCAAAATATTGTGAGTTTGACTATGTGAAACTAAGTTTAGATTTTATTACAACACATATTCCATGTAACAATATTTCCGAAATAGAATTGTTCGCATATTAAGTTCTACATGGATAATTCAAAAATAAATAAATGTAGACGACAATGTGGTGAGTAGAAATTTACATTAAATCATATTCTATTTCAAAATGTGATAAAAAGTATAAAACTTATTTTGGCGCTACCTGGCACAAACGCAGCGACCGAGAGATTATTTTCAGTTATCAACAAATTATGGACAATAGAAAAAATGTCATACTGAAAGCAATACTATTATTAAAAATGTATTATCACAATCCATGCTCAAACCTAATGGATGCAATAGCAGACAATGATGTAATTCTTAAACAAATCCACTCATCTAAAAAATTTACGTAATTATTTATTGTGATCAAAGTATTATTAATAATTAGATATGCCCTTTTTATATTATAATGTTTCGCAGCGGTATGAGAAAAATATGGTATTAAGGTATAATTTTTTAAATCTTGACAATGTTTAGTCTTTAATGTAACAAATTCTTTATTTATTTATTTTTTTACTTTAATTCAAACTCAAAAGATCAAAAATACAAAATAAAAATCATTTGTTAATAGTGTAAAAACATTTTTTTTCTAATTGTTTTAGAATTTCGATATTACAACTTTAAATAATATTTATTAATTTTTTACCAAAGAACAATTTTGTATTAAAAAAGAAATTAAGCAAATGTGGACAATTGAATGCGTAATATAAGGTAATAATTATTGAAACAAAAAAAACGTAATTATTATACAAAAAATTACATTTGATGTTTTTCAAACATTTAAAAAATAGCAAATTTACAAAATTTTATATATATAATATAAATTGGCGTTTGAATTTTAAAAGAAATGTATAATTTTACTATTACGTTTGGTCATCAACTAATAGCATAATTTGTTGTGTAGCTTCTGTTGGATCTCTAGTGCATTCAACTTGATGTGCATTCCAGTCTTTACGTTGGCAAAAAGTTGAACAATATGGAGTCCGTCTGCATAAGGAACATTCTGCGAGTGCTTCCCGATTGCAATTTGCACACTAATAAAATTCAATGATAAAAAAATATAAAAGTAAAAATTTAATAAATCTATTATAATACTTTTTTGGTTGTAACTAATTCATTTCCACTTAATTGATTTGCAATATTAGTTTCATCAACCTCAGCATGAACACGTGCCGCAATTAATGCTTCATCCCTTTCTCTTTGTAATTGTTCTATTTTTCTAACAAAATTTTCTTTTAATTCTTGATATAAACGTTTAAAATCACCAGTCGCTTTTACAATTGTCGAATAAGCGTTATCCAAACGTTTTAAAGTTTGATTATCGAAAACTGTTAATATATATATGTAAAAAAATAAATAAATAATTGAAATATTTTTTTTTATTTCTTGTGTATCCTTACAGGATTGTGAAGAAGGTTCCAAAAATTCAGAAGATGCATCTAAACCATCATTACTAAACCTTGCCCAACTATCTACTTTTGAAACCATATTTGTTTCTTGTATTAAAATATCTTCTGTTTTAATTGGGATTCCAATACGTTTATTCTTTTTCGTTGTATCAATTTCGTTATCACCTTGATTTCTTCGCCGTCTTTTGTAAGGCGTAAAGAGTCTAACAGGTCCAGACGCCGCTATTAAAAAAAAAAAAAAATTAAAAAATATACTTTACTTATTTTTTATGTTCCATACTAGAATCATCATCACAACAGGCTGTACATGTACAACTAGTAGCATGTGGTGTAAGAAATCCTTCATCAATTAAAGCTTGTAAGCTCCTACCACCATAACGAATAGATCGTTTCCAGTCTTTGCTTGATCCCCGACCACAAAGATTTTCAAATTCGCTTGGTGTAAACCACTGATCTTTATATTTAATACATCGACCACGTCCGCCCGAACCCAATTTACTTTTATATAATTCAGCTGTTGTTGCCTTACATCGTATAGGAAACAATTCTAAATTTGCTGCATCCGACCAATTTAAATTTGATTGTGAATTTTGTATTGAGTTTTCATTATTCATTGTGCTATCTTGCGAGTTACTGCTACCGCATAAATTATCTTGATGATTTGACGGTTGTTGTATAACAATGTGAGTTGCTTTCAAATCACCACCAACATCACCAACTACTGTACCACTTGATATAAAACCATTATTATCAACGCAAAGCATTTGCTTAAAGTGTGGTAGTTGATCTTGAGTTATAACATTAAATGATGCACCAGCTATTAAAGAACCAACAGGAAGGGAAACTGGAACAGAGACAACTGCGTTTCCCTCAGATGTACTGACCATACGAGTTCTACCTTGGGACTAAATATAAATTAAATTTGTAAAGGTGCTTAATTTCTTTTTGTTTTTCGTAATATTTACTTTATTTTGTAAATATGTCATTCAACAAAATATTTAGTATTAAACCCCGTTAATTTTTGTCTGCCTTCGTGTTCAAATTTTACGATTTATGTAAAACTATAATTTCAATTTTCAAATTATTAATGGAAATTATTGATGTTATCGTTATCAATAAAAATAAATTGTCCAAAATTATAAAATAAAATAAATATATGGAAAAACAAAGCTCACTTTAAAGAAAAGTTAGGTTATTTGTATAAATATTATTGAAGAATTCCATTTTGAAACTCAACTAAATGACGTTTCTTTTCTTTATCTTTAACAAATATATTCACTTCACACATTATAAACTGCATACTGACCCACTAATGCATTATAGTGGAGTCTCTTCATTTTGCATAGAAAACATTTCTGGTTTGATATCCTTTTTTTTGTGGATTGATTTAACTGGTTTTTTTTCCTCTCCTTAATTATATTTTACCTACCTGATCTTCATGTTGTTCAACAATTGAAACATCGGCATCCGATGTTTCCATCTTCGGAATTATATGTTCGGAATAAATTTTCGTGTGACCGTGTATGCATGCACTAAGTTAATATTGACAATTTTTAAACTGTAATATTTATTATTAAAATTATATATTTTATCAAATTCGAAATATTAAAATTAATTAACACTAAAATTATTTATACTGTTCAAAAGTACTAATTTTGTATACAAAATCTGATATTTTTGCGCATATAGGAAATAGTCATAATACCAATAGAAGAGTTTTTGACAGTTCAACACAGACAAAATACTGTAATAAATCTAAAGCTTCTTTTACACTATCTGACATTTAAGGAAAGTCAAGAAATATTTGGATCTAAAATATTCATTGATGAACATATTTATTAACTAACTTATATTAAACAATATTACAAATGCCTTTTAATAAAATTTATAATTTTGGATTAATATATATTTAATTGCAACATTAAAGAAATGAGATATTTTGAGATTAGTATTTTGTTTAATGTCTACTATCGTGTCGAGTAAATAAACATTGCTGTCTACTTCATATTAATAAATAATATTTAGAATTATTAAAGTAAAACAAATAAAAACATGATTGGTTATAGGCGATGAAAATAAAAGCTATTTAGTGATGTAGGATCTAGGCTAACAAGCTTCTTCAACATTCTTCTATTAAATATAGTCTTAAAGTTAATTACATTTACATTGCCAAATTCCTGCAGAATTTTGAAAAAAACACGTTTTCTTAATAAACTAATAGTTTGGATGAAATGACATGTTTTGGTACTATTTTCATGGTTCTACCCCCAACTACAAAAATAATTAGAAGACATTTTAGCCTGTTATCTATATACGGTTATATACATATATAAAAATATTATGTTACAAAAAAAACTAAATAAAAATTTTGGATATTTTATATTAATTCGAATTTATATCTTTGTTTATGTTTTTTTCTAACACAATATCTAGCTCTACTATCAGTATTATATTACCAGCGATTTTGTAAGAACTACTGGAAATTTAGGATCGCTATCATATTCAAAAATAAATGCATATATGAGTGCGACAAAATGCACCAAATTAAGTTGTATGAATACAGTTTTCTGCGTTTCCATTAAATTTTAAAAACATTGTTAATTAATAATACATTTTCATGGGAAGATGTCCAAATGTACTGCACGCCACCATGATCAATACCAAAAGAAGGAAGCACCAATACGATTTGCTTTTCTGTTTCTCAATCAAGTAATAAAAAAAATTAAGATTCTGAACTATTGATATTGGTTCTGATATGTAAATTCATTACTAATAAAAAAAAAAAAATTTTAATTGAAAGTTTAATCAAATATTTTATAAATGTTTATTTCAAAAAATTTCAAACCTTTAGTATATAAAAATATCATTATAAAATCTACGACCCCCAAAAACGTTCAAATGTAACATAAAAATGTTCATATGTAACAGAAAAACATGTATATAAAATAACAATTTTTTTAAATCTTGGCTGTTTTGCATAAACGCAAAGCTTCAGTAAGTTGCTTTCCGAAATCAGAATGCACTTTAGCAAAATTGGAAACAGCACGTTGTTGAATAAAATCTGTTGCACTACTCAAATGTCCAGCAATATTAGAAACAAGACGATTTTTTTCATCTGTGCTTAACATTTTCCAAAAATCTGTAACTTGACCAAAATTATCTTCGGTATCGCCACTGCTGTAACGATCAATATCACCAGAAATTGATACAGGAAGGTTAAGTTTTTTAGCCCGTGGACATTCAACTGGCCCACTAAATGAATTAGGGAAGTAATTTGGTGCACCACCTTGATTATCAGTAAAAGTCATTGGTCCATCACGTTGATAATTTTTTGTAGTTACTCTGTATGGACAGTTAACAGGTAATTGTAAATAATTTGCACCCAAACGATGACGATGTGTATCAGAGTAGGAGAAAAGTCTACCTTGTAACATTTTATCCGGTGATGCCTCAATACCAGGTACCAAATGAGCTGGACTAAACGCAATTTGTTCAACTTCAGCAAAATAATTACTTGGATTACGATCCAACACCATCTTTCCAACTTGAATCAATGGATATTCTTTATGAGGCCATACTTTTGTCAAATCAAATGGATTGTATTTAAATGTTTTTGCTTGTTCAAAAGTCATAACTTGAATGTGGAAAGTCCAACTTGGAAAATCTCCTTTTGCTATAGCATTGTATAAATCACGAATGCTATAATCGGGATCAGATCCTGATAATAGATCTGCTTTTTTAACATCTAGATTACGAATTTTTTGATCAGTTTTATAATGGAATTTACAGTAAACCGCTTCTTTGTTATCATTAATTAATTTAAATGTATGCGATCCGTAACCATTCATGTGCCGATATCCATCTGGAATACCTCTATCAGAGAACAAAAATGAAACCTTAAAAGATTCAATACAAATTAATTTAAAATGAATAACATAAATTAATAACATAATACTTGATGCGTTGTTTCTGGTCTCAATGTCATAAAATCCCAAAACATATCTGGATCTTTTAAATGTGTTTGAGGATTTCTTTTCTGAGTATGAATGAAACTCGGAAATAGTATAGGATCGCGAATAAAGAAAATTGGTGTATTATTCCCAACTAAATCCCAGACACCATCTTCACTATAAAATTTAACGGCAAATCCTCGTGGATCACGTACAGTATCAGCAGAACCACTTTCACCACCAACAGTTGAGAACCGAACAGCAATTGGTGTACGTTTACCAATACCATTAAAAACTTTTGCTGCACAATATTTAGAAATATCATGAGTTACTTCAAAATAACCAAATGCACCAGCACCCTTAGCATGAACAACACGTTCTGGTATACGTTCACGGTCAAAATGAGATAACTCATCTATCAAATTAACATCTTGTAATAGAATAGGACCTCTAGGACCAACTGTTTGTGCAGCATCTCGAACCCCAATTGGTGCACCATGACCTGTAGTCACAACTGGTGGTTCGCCCTATGAATTATTACATTTAAATTCAATATTTCTTTAGTGATAAAAAAAACTTCATATCTATAATAGAATTTTTTAATTTGAAATAAAAAAAATATATGAACAGCAGCATATTTATATTTATCAGTAACCGCAAAACTAAAAATAATTATTTAAAAATCTCTAATCATATTTTTTCTATACACTTATTATCAAAACCTCTTTTATCAAAATAATATATATAAAATATGGAATGCCATTATCAAAGAATTTGCAATTTCTATAATAAAATTCAAGATTAAACGTAATAAATTAATTTACTTTACTTAAAACTATCGCATATATATTCCTGACCTTGAATATTCCAAAATTTCTATCTTTCTTTTCATATAATGAGTACCATACAAAATATCTCGATTAGAATTTAAAAAATTGGTAATTACTAGATATTTCTATAAACACGTTATTTAGTAATATTAAATCTAAAAAAATATTTTTCATTTCAACAAGAAAGTTGTTGAACAAGTTTTTAGAATTTTACTTAATACATGTAAAAAGATTTAGAACCAACCTATTCCAAAGGGGCATGAAATTAATGTTGTATATGTATATGGTAAAATATGAAAAAAAATATATTTTCAATGAGAAAGATCCCATGAAAAACTTTGAAAAAAATAAATTGCAACATATACTTTCAAATATAAAATGAATTCATTTTATTTAATAGTTAGGCAAATTTAATAAAATAAGGCGGCAACAGGCTTTTTAAATGATTTTATTTACAACACTTTAGTGATAGCTATTTAACTATGGGACGAATGTACAAGAAAAAAAAATATCGATAATAATTGGTGAAACTTTTAAACATTTGAAAACTCATAAAGGAAAAGGTCATTGATCTGACACCATTAATTCAGATTATTGAGAAAACAATAAATTCTTTTCATTTTGTATAAAGTTATAAACTATTTTAATGTTGTTGAAGGAATAACAAATGGTATACAGTTTTTGATGTTATACCGTATCAAAAACCGGATATCTGACTTTCGATTATAATTTAATATTCAATAGGTTAAAGAATATAGCTTTTAATTAAGTATTAAGCAATAGTTTAATTATAAATGTTCATTAAAATATGATAATTAAAACTAAAAAAAAAATTAAATTTCTCACCGAAAGCTTTTTATTTGTTATTTCTTAAATCTAGTTTTTTAAAAATGTTTAATTAGGGCTCACTAATAGAAAATATTTTTATAATGCAAACATTAAATAACTATTTAAATAATTGAAGAAAATGTAGAACTGTAAATGTTACTATCTATATTTATATAATGATTCTTATTTGAAACATTTTGAATATTTTAAAAATTATGTAGGTATAATAATCTTAAACGCAATTTAATTAAAATATAAAAATTTTGTATTTAATTCGTCACCGCTATTTTTGGCTTATGCATATAAAGATAACATTTAAATTGCGATTAAAAAGTAAATGTTAAATAATTAATATAAAAATGGAAGAACGGGAGGTTTAATATTTTGGCAATTTCTAAACAAATAAATAACTTTGAACAATAATATAATAATGAATATGTATAATATGAAAATACTAGAACGCAAGAAAACAATTTTTTTTTTAACCCGTGGTCCAAAGTTCAAAATTTACATAAATTTATTAATTTGTTATATTCCTTAAAATTGAAAAAAAAAACATAGTATCTAATATAATTGTTCTAAATTCTTTCCAAATAAAAAATATTTCAGAACTAAGGATATGTAAATGAATAATGATTACCTAATTATAAAAATTATAAAAAAAAATTAATAAAAACATGACATGAATAAATAATTAAAAAAGATTAATAAAAAACATTTAACATTAACCATGTTTACGAATTGCTACCTCTAACAGTATTACTTAAATATTAACTAATAAAACTTCATAAACACACTCACCTTTAAGGATTTTTTGTACTCATTAAGTTGATCATCAGCCGGTTGACGATGTGCCATTTTTATACGTTTTTTTTTTTTATAATAAAAAATTAACTTACTCGGTAAAAGTCTGAAAAACACAGATAGACAGCGGAGTTAAAATTCTTGTTTTTATAACTTTTTGTCGGCTACATCATTGTATATTTAGATAAAAACTTCACAAATACAAATAATATCTTTAAATATCAGTGCTGCCATTACATTATTTTCAAATCTGATGTGTAGTCATATCGTAACTCATCGAATTGTAAGAAAATTCTAGCAAATAATTCGTATTCAAATTATGCCCAATAACATGTTATTAAGGTGCTATTAGATTGCTATTATGCCTTATTCATACTGATAAAGTTATATAATAAAATATCATAAAAATTATTAATCATTTAAAAGCACTAAATTTCATATTCATTATGCAAAATAAGTTTAGTATTCTTCGGTAAGTCCAAAGCTCGAAGGATTCTATTTTTTTTTTGGCATTTCATTTTTATTGAATAAATTTTAAAAGAATAAACTTTTATTGCTTGTTAATAAATTTGTAATTGTTATTTGTTTACAAAAAAAAACAGTCCTTTTATGTTACCTAGATTTTATGTTACCATTTATATTCTTCATTCAAAAATTTAAATATTAAACATTCTTATCTATTATTATTAATTATTATTAGTTATAAAAATATCCCTTTATGCAGCTGATTCAGAAATGAAGTCTTCGATATATGACGAACTTCATTTTTGAATCATTTTAGTGATGTAAAAATGAAACAGTTTTGACTGATTCGTTGTATGATAATTAGCCACACCACGAAGTAAAATATGAAAAATGCCGAAATTGAGTTATTTATGAACTCACAACGGTATCTCTTTTCACTCAGATTTGTGTTTCAGAAATGTATCAGAAACGTGAAACAAAATTGATATAGAAATATGATATAAAATTTTATGGAAAAAAGTGATTCCAAAATGATAATACAATTTTTCGGTGAAATAAATTGGAAATGATTTTTTCAGAAAAACGGATTCAAAAATTAGATAGAAAAGTGAAATAAAAATGAAACATATTTATTACATATGGCGAAACAAAAAGGAAATAGAAAAATTGAATTAAATATCAATGCAATCATATAAAAAAAATATATTTGAAAATATATTTATTATCATATTTTAATAATAATTATAAATTTGATTTACAAAATTATTAGGATTTTAATTCAACCTCTTTCAAAAACATCACATTATTTGAAATACCTGTACCGAAAAAAATGTTATCATGTGTGTACGGCAGACAATGAATGTTATACGTCTACATAATCTAAGTCTTCTATAAAATATAAAAAATGTAAATCTGTGCGTTCACACTTAGCATTTATGCTTCACTTTGAAGTATTCCTTTCACATCATGTCGCCTATAAACTAATTTTGTAGAAAGGATATTTGTTTTGCAGCGAGAAACAGAAATTTTAAGTGTTGATCGAGTTGTTACGCACTAAATAAACATAAAAAAAAATAAAAAAGTTATTTTATAGTGTTGGCAATACTATGTGTGTTTTTTTAGTCTTTAGCCTACGCTGTCACTGGAGAATGGCTGGTTATTTTCGCTGGCATATACCTAAAACTAAAAATAGTTTTAGTTTTACGCCAACATAGTAGAAGGGCTTTAATTCCTTATTTAACACTCGAATAGTACAGATTTGTTTGGAGCGGATATTAATACAGGGTGGGCTATCTTGGGCTGACTCATTTGAAATGCTTATAATTTTTTTTAAAAGTTTTTTATTTTATTTTTAATAAAATAAAAAATAAAGAATTTTATAAAATAATAATAAAAATATAAATAATTTTATAAAATAATAATAGAATTTTATAAAATTATATAATGTCATCATTATAATGTAATTATAAAATTCTTTATTGTAGATAATAAAGAATTTTATAATGTCATCATATATTTTATTTATGTATTCAAATGCACGCGTCAAATAAGTGCTTTTTATTTTTTATTGAATACATTTTTATATATTTATTTATTTATTTTTTGTTATAGATATTCGTACGCTGAATTAGTACGAATAATTAATCTTTTTATTTTTTTAATTTATATTATACGTCCGTGGGACACTTCGTTAAAAAAAAGCACTACACTTCCTATCCCTTGCGTGATGTGGCAACGGATTATATAAGGCAAACGTCCTTTTTTGTACCATTCATTTACCTGTTCGACTATAATTCTGAGCGTGTTAATCTGGTCAATACATGATCTGTGTGCTCGGAAACCAGCTTGCTGACAGCAGTGTTATACCTCTGGAATTGCTGCGCAGTGACAGATTACCTTTTTTTGGCATTTTAACCAGTATGCTCTTCATGCAGTCTTCTGGCAGTTTCTCCTCGCTCCATATTATTTCAAAGACTGGTTGGACCTAGCTGATACCATAGCGTCAGCTGTCAGCATTTCAGGTGCTATCCGGTCATATCTAAAAATAATTGATCTTATTTCTATCATCAAGACGGGAAGTATTATCCTTATTTCTGCTCATCGACCCTCTGTTTCTAAGGAGAAGATAATGCTGTTGTGTAATAATAGATTGTATTAATGAAAACAACAACAAAAATATATATTGTGGTCATATTCAAGTAAATAAGTGAATAAAAAATAGAAACACGATATTATTAAAAATGATATTTATATTCAGAAGTATATAAAAAACAACAGCATTGAGTAAATGCAATTATGTTAATTAAGCAACAATGTTAATTAACCTTTTTGGGTATAAGTACATTCGGTTGTTCACCTATAACCGATTAACGCTGAAAGAGCGTTTTTAGAGTATAACAGGGGTCAATTTTGGTAATTCGGGGTAATCTTATTTTGATACCAAGGAGTAAAACAAATTGTTCTTATTTCAAAGTGAAAGTTCTGTTTTAAAAGTTCTAAGTACAAAGTTATTATTATTAAAATACAACGGTCGGTCCCGAGCAGTAAAATTAGAGCACGACAATAAATTAGAAGATAACATTTGGAGCCCGAGCAGAATTCAAAACTACGTTTTGAATTCTGCTCGGGCTCCAAACAATTTTTTTGCTAGACATCTCTTAACCTTCCAGCCTTTGCCTAATACAGGCTCTTCTTAAGCCTAGCTAACTGAGTGTCTAAATAAAAAAAAATAAAAGTTATATGACAAATGATGTGGTTGTAAACAGATTGTGGTTGCATACGAATGTGATGTATTCATATATGGTTGTATATGAATACATAATATTCATATAAAACCCCAATCTGTTTACAACCACAACAACGTTATACAGTTGACAATTATTAAGTCGTCATCAAATCGTTCATATAGTCAAGTCAACATCATCAAATCATTCATATAGTCAATCACCAGAAAGAATAAATTATTCTATGAACAACATCACCATCAACCCATCCATAACAACAGCCGCAAAAACAACAACAAATAAGATCAGCAAGCATCAAAAGTTATTTAAATTAAAAAAAAAAATCGGCTCACAGGCCGAGCTAATAATTCAGGCATATTTCGGTAAGGTTTTTGAACAATTTAAGGGGATTCTAAGCAACCGTTTCTTAGAAAATAAAGATATTATTACAATAGCTTCTGAAATTTTGAACACTTACCAGTTGGGAAAATGAAACAATAGAATTATTCGGTGAAAGAGTAGAAGAGAAGTTGGCTGCGTGTACAACTAGAGTGAATGAGCAGTATCAACATTATGGTGGAGTACGCTCCTGCGTATAAAACTAGAGTGAATGAGCAGTATCAACAGTTGGCTGCGTATAAAACTAGAGTGAATGAGCAGTATCAACATTATGGGGGAGTACGCTCACAGCAAGTAAAACAATATCTACTTTTTAAGAAACTTGAGAGGGTTCGGCAATTGCTAATAATTTATCGATAAATAATCAAGCAAGCCCGGGAGGTCAAATGATGTTAATTATGACTGAATTAATGATGTAGACGTTCGCAAGCTACAACCAGATCATACGTTCGAAAACGGAAATAGCAAGGACGAATACGGAATTGGTATGCTATGCGAATGTTGCGGACGAGACGGACATAAAATATTAACATGTCCAGCCATATAGGCAGAGTTTTGAGGCCGCAAGTGTTTTGAAGTCGAGAGATGGAGAAGGCATGAATTAAATCAATCCAATTCATTCCAAACACAAAAGAAGGTCGTAAGGTCGAATCGAAAGTTGCCATTAGTTAAAGTAAATTTAAATAAACCAAACTTAGACCTACCATCTTTCCCCGACAATAAGGTCCAGTCCTTGTAATGGAGTTTTTTTTTTATAGATTTTATCAAGTTTCTTGAATATAACGACTTTCAAATAGAAGAACTGGGTGGAATGAATGAAAACAAAATGGTTCGCTTTATTATACTTTTTATGAATTAGAAAATGTTTACCTTGGATAACTTTTTACGGGATACAAAATGTTTAGTTTTGATAAACTATAATACCACCGGTCCCTCTATTCCTTTACAAGGGCTGGGCTTTATTGTCGAGGGAAGACGGTAGTAAAGCGAGTAAAAGATACACAAACTCAATGTAGCGCCTTTCAAAGTAGATGATAAAAAAAGAGGAAGTGTTTAGAATGGAACGCGGTAATAATAAAAAAAATAAAAAAATAGGTAATAAAATAACGAAACAAAAACAAAGGTTCAAAAACATATTTAAGAAATTTTTACATGAAGAGTTGAGTAAGAAAAGGATTAAAAAGAAGTTAAAGAAAACTGAAAGCGAAAACTATGATAGATTTAAAAATTAAGAAAATATTAAGAAATCGAAATAGTATAGAGGAAAAGAGTAATATAAATCAGATAAAGAGCAATAGTTGTGAAGATACTGAAGTTGACTTAGAAGATTTTGAAAGTAGTGAAATTGAGATAGAAAATATTGAAAAAGGTGATGGAGATGTTAATACATATTTCAGAACATAGACGTCAACAAACCAGGAGATAGATTCGTCATGGGAGGCGACTTCAACGTAAAGCATACGGACTGGGGCTCCCAGACTTACCATTACTAAAGGTAGAGAGCTTAAAGCTGCACTGAGACACCTCAGGCGTCTCAGCCACTCGACACATTCCTGTCGAGTGGCTGAGACGCAATAGCCTCTCGACAGGAAGTGCAACATATTCGCAAGTTACCAGACCTCCTAGACTTCTTTGTAACCAAAAAGATTTCCAACAACTACCTTAACATTGAAGACAATTTTGATTTAAACTAAGATCGCTCCGCTGTAATACTTACCATCAGCGACAAAATAACGACTAGAAAAGTAAATCCAGTACTTACCAACTCCACCAACTAGATAACACAATAGACCTGAAAACTAAAATACAAAGTCCCGACTAGAGACGAAGCCGAAAAGCTTACGAAAAACATCCAGAATGCAGCTTGATAAAACACAAAAATGACAGCAGCCAGGAGCATATCTACTAACTATGTGGGGTAGTTCAAGGAGCTAGTGATGGAAAAGCTCAGAGCAACTCACAAGAGATCCAGAAGACAATCTGAATAGAATTACGCAACACCTGAAAAGAGAAATTAATAAATTTAAATTGCTGAGCTGGTTTTTTCACTTATTACTAGTCAATGAACTAAAGTGCGGAATAAATTAAAAGATAAGACAGTAAATGGAATTCTGAAAAAAAATATAATCTGAATATGGACATTTTACAATTATTTAATAAATAATCCTACTCTGTTATCAAAAATTGGTAACAAAGATAAATATTAAATAAGATTTCTTAACTTCAAATTCAATGTGACCTTATTAATTATAAAATGATTAAGATAAGTTCTAGTTTTATAATATAAAATGTATATATGATTTGTAACTTAATTTTAAGTTATGATACAGTGTATACCAATGATTTTTTTTTAATTTTGTACCATGTACGTCAAATAATAATAAAAAGTAATTTGATAAAATGTCCCTGTTTTGTCCTCTTTTTGAAATCTGAAATCCTCTCGTTTTTAATTAATTGGTCTATCTGGTATCCCTACACAGCCTGTAGGTTTTCATTGGGATTGGCGTATACTTTTATTTTGCCAAGAGGGTTTCAATTTCAACAAATAGACACCGTTTCAACGAAACTGACAGCAAAATTTGATTTTAGTTTATAAAGTTAAAGAATCTTCTCTGTTATCCTTTCATTGCTGTCTTTACAAAACGTCCGGCACTTGTTTTTATTTCGATAAAAATATTTTGATAAATTAAAAATAGTATGAGGGTTATTAGTTTTCTAAAAGGTATTAGAAAGCATTGGAAGAAGTCGACTTTTGCAGCATGTGCTCTTTCTTACGGTCTGTCGTATATCAATGATAACCGAAAGTATTAAAAGTACAAATATATTTCGTTGTAAAATAACATGCTTTTTGTAGAATAAGACAGGTAATGCGGGTGTATTGCGAAGAAGCTGCAAAGTATGGGGATATAACCATCAATGCGCAAGCAGATCCAAAACGAGTACTTGTTATCCTTAATCCAGCTGCTAATAAAAAATCAGCAGAAAAGCAAGTAAGT
Organism: Empis livida; assembly: GCA_963932195.1. Classification (NCBI taxonomy): domain Eukaryota; kingdom Metazoa; phylum Arthropoda; class Insecta; order Diptera; family Empididae; genus Empis; species Empis livida. The sequence continues at coordinate 18,155,157 of OZ010647.1, forward strand.
TACTTAGTCTTTTACTTAAATTTAAATAACATGGACAATTTTTCCAGTTTGAGAAATATTGCGAACCAATTCTGCATTTAGCAGGATATTTGGTTGATATTGTTCAAACTGACTCTGTTGGCCATGCTCGTAGATATATAGAATCTTTGGAAAGTATACCTGATGCAATTCTAATAGCTGGCGGCGATGGAACGGTATCAGAAACAGTTACTGGATTGTTGAGGAGATTCAATAAAGACGAACAATGTCCTCTTGGCATATTACCAGTAGGTCGAACTAATGCAACACTTTTAAAATATTTTAATCTACCCGAAAATCCAAATAACGTAGAAAAAATTCGAGAATATGCCAGCTCTGCTATTGCAATTGTTCGAGGTAAAACTGAACGTAAGCATATTATGAAAGTTCAGGTTCTTAGTGAATCAACAAACACTGACGGTGAAAACTCAGAGAAAACAATAAAACCAATTTATGCTATGAATTCACTGCAATGGGGTGCTTTTAAGGATGCCCAAAATCTGAGAGATAAGTACTGGTATTTAGGTCCATTGAGAGAATATGCAGCAACGTTATTTAACGCCTTTAGCAGCGAAAAACTGACTTGGAATTGTAACGCTGTTTTAAAATATACTCCCCCATGCAAAGGTTGTAGTAATTGTTATGTTAAGGAAGAACAAAAGAGTCCAGTCCATACTCGGTGGTGGTCACGTTTTGTACCCAAATTCAAATTGGGACAACAATCAAATACAAGTATCGATTATTCGAAAATTGTAAATGAAAACTGCAATAAACAAACAGTCATTGAAATTAAACCGACTGAAATAATCTTAGGTCTGAGTTCGCAAGGGCCGTCAAAGTTGAAAGTGAATGTTACAGAAGCTATAGATAATGGTTTTGATTTCATAAAAGAAAATTGGAAACGAATAAAGACCGGAAAAATAAACACTATGGACTTGCTCGAAGGAAGAACAATTGAATTAATTCCTGAAAATTTGAGTTCAGAAGTATTTTACTTTATAGATAACGAACCTTATGAAGTGCGAGCTGTTAAGATTAGTGTAATACCTAGCGCTGTAAATGTTTTTGTTCCTTAAAAAAATATAGAAATTTTAAAATATGCTAAATGTTTTAATTTCAACAACTTTTCTTAGTAACATAACAATTCTTATATTTAAGCTGCTTCAGGTCCACCAGGAACATTGTCTTCGGATAATACATTCATAAGCCACATACTAGTCTTTGGTCCTAACCATAGGATATTAAGTAATAGTGCCTCTAATATTCCAAGAAGCGATCCAGCTAAAACATCTAGTATATGATGTCTGTATATCAAAAGGCGCGAAATAGAGACACTAAATGCCCAAGCAAATAAAGGTGGCCAAAATATTCCAGATATTGGATACAATAAAGTGAAAAAGCATAATATATAAAACGACCTAGAAGCATGTCCAGAAGGGAAACTAAATTTATCTGGTCCAATAGAGAAAAAATCATCGTTCACCGTTGGCCGGCGACGACGTGTAGCAGCTTTTATTAAAGCCACAATTATAATATCCAAGAAAAGGCCAAATAACATATTCATTTGCATTTCATAAAGATCCTTATTATCTACAACCCAAACAAAAGCTAACCAGCCTGCAAGCCAAGCAATTCCATGGCAAGATATTTCTAAAAATTTACAGTGTGTTTTTAATGATCGAAAAGCAACAAAATTTAATAAAGACGATACGAAGTATTTGGTTATTTTGACATCGTACTCCAAAATTTTCTGCAAATTGGCAGGTACAGAGCGTTTATCGTCCAAACGTGTCTTTGGATTCATCTAAAAACTAGTTGAATTATATTAGTTTACTAATATTTGTTAAATATTAATTATACCTTTATTAACTACTTAACAGAATTAAAAGTGATTTTAACTTAACTTTCTTTGGGGCTCGTTCGGTGACAATAATATCACTAATTTTCATTCCATACAATTTAAACCCTGTGGAAGTTGTTGGTTTAGCAATTCGATTTCGTTTCTATAGTCAAAAAATAAATTGGTTAGGCGCCAAATTGCTGGTTCACCAGATTTGCAGTTTGTGCAAGTAATGTGGGCATATTCTACTATTCGTATTCTATTTAGCGCGTTAAGTATAGTATGCTACTGAAGATTAGCTAAATTTTAACGCGATCTCCAAACTCTCAATATTGTGTAGAGATAAAATATTGTGAAAAAATATTGTGTAGAGATAAATTTTGACGTCTATGTCAATTGTCAAATTAATTTCAAACATTTTTCTAAATAATAATCATAGATAATATTATTATTTATTTCAAATATGTATTTCATTTCAAATAATTTTCTAAATAAATAATAATAAAATTATTATAACAAATAATGAATTCAACAACATTAAAAAATATAGAATTGGATGATGAAATGGATGACCTAATAATCATTGGTGCAGCGTTGGTCGTGAGAAGGCGCAATGAAGAAAACAAAAAAAAATATTCAAAATTAGATTTTTTTTTTCTTGAAACGTCAAAATTTCGCGTGAAATATTTAGTGGAGACTTTTGACAAGGCGCCGATTTTTCTTGCTTTTAGTAATCTTGAGTAGCGTACTACTTCAGCGGAATTTTGAGATAAATCGTAATCTTATATTTAGCTAAGCTAAATTTTGTATGGTAATCTTCCCTAATCGCGAGTAGGATACTGGCCTTTAGATACTACCATGGATTATTTACATTTCCATTTATACTTAGATTTATACACAAAATTTTATTTTACTTTATTTAATTATTTACTTTTTTTCGCAAACTACATGTCTATGATTGCTACACAAGTAGTGTTCAGAGTAGGTAATTGCACGGTATCGCAAACTTGTTCTCACTTACATTTACAGATCTGACGATGCTACAATAACAATCAGTGATAATAAAGAGAAGAAGAATGTCCAACAAAAAATTGTAATAATTTTCAATTTATAGCTTGTGCTTCTTGTCCTGAACTGTCGCTGGTACGTTAAAAATTTGAAGATATATTTTTTTTTTCAGTTTAGTTATTTTAGATTTTTATGACAATTTATAGGTATGATACTTCTTTTACGAATTTGATATCTTTTTGTCGTTTCGGTCACAAGATTCTTGCAGAAGAATTAAATGATAAATTTAAATTGAATTAATAATGCAGCTCATTAAATATTTTGAGTAACACTTCTTATGCGTTTCATCATCAAGCAACATATGATTTCCAGTTTTAACATGGACCAAAACCGAACCAAAGCAAAAAAATTAGGGTTCCTTTTTTGAATCATAAATGGTTTGACAAGAAGAGGCAAGTATAAAAGAGTGACATTAGAAAATGGGAATTCCGTGTAAAATATAAAATTGATTTAATTTTCGTGCGGTACTAGCGTCATCTCTGTCATAGGAACGGCAAGTTTATCTACTTCTATATATTTTCTAATTTTTTAACTTAATGTTTTAACTTTTTTTATGCCTGAGATAATCTCGTCGTGAGTGCCACTGCCGCAGAAGTTCTGAAAAATCAAAAAAAAAGTTGAAATATATTGTAAGTCGCGCCTGTCGCAAAAAGTTCAAACGGTTTCAATTTTTTGACGCGCTGCCGTCAAAATTACATTTTTTTTATTTTCGATAGATATATTATCGAAAGTGCACAAAAATTACTTCATTTATGTCATCTTAAAGTCTAAAACTAGTAAAATGCTACTAGCAAGTTTTGAGTTCATAAATGTCTCAATTCCAATGTAAATATTTTTGGCATTGACATCGCGGCGAGTCTAAGTATCAAACAACGAATCACTCAAAACTATTTTATTTTTATATCACCAAAATGATTCAGAAAGAAGTTCGTCATATATTGCTGACTTCATTTCTGAATCGCTTTGAAATTTGCTGGCATAAAGGGTAAAAAATTAAATATGCAAGAGTGATCTACCGCTTTAACACGCTTGGCGTATGATGCTTTTATTGACATATCATGAGTCGACGGGGGAGAACTTTGAGTACACAAACTGACAGCGTAATGTCATATTTTTCTATTGCGTTTGTTTATAAAAATGAAGTTTGTTAAACTTAAAATATGTTCAATATTATTTTTATAATAATATAAAATAAGTTAAAACTTTTGCAGCACACTTCCAATCTTCAAATCAAGCATTATAATTTCACAATAATGTTAATGACATTTGAAAGCGGCTGCGCGTCAAAATTTGCAACCGAGTTGAATAGTTGAAACCAAGAACTTTTTTACGGCATCGCGTGATTAACGTAATGGAAATATCGAGTTTGCTTAATATCATATATTCTCGTATATTTCAATTTTTTTTTAGAGTTTTCAAACCTATCTAATTCCTTTAATATAGTTTGACTTTTCAAACTATTTATTGCCTAAGAGTATATCAGGACTTTATAAATGATTGTCAGAATTTCAGTAATAAAATTCGAAAACGGCAGCGCATCAACCGTTAAATTCGATTAACAGTTTCATGGAAACGGCGAGTACTTTCATATCTAATGTTGAATTCTTTTCGCGGCGAAAAATTCTGCACTATAAATTGCAACTAATCTGCCTTGAAATCAGCGAATTCTGAACTCTTTTCTGATTCATATATTGTTTGATCACGAAGAAACAAAAAAAAGAATAGAAAAAGTTCCATATTTTTTTTCTTGTTTGCTACCCTGACTTGTTAAATAAATTATAATTGTATAGTGTGCATAGTTTAATTTCTACAACTTGATTTTAAGGAATATATTGATCCCAGAAATAATTACCGTATTATATTCCTTTTTTATTTTATGTTTACTTTCGCTTTGACAATTAATATTTATATTTTATATTATGTTACCTAATTGTTCGTTGGGATAAAAATTCTGCACAGTCAAAAATGTTACATTTAGAGGTAAAACTTTTAAGAAAAGAATATATTCAGTTCAAAATTTATATTTGGTTCAAACCAACCAAAATTTAAAAATGTTTTTTTCATATCAAAATATTTTACAGTGTTGGATTTAGTTAGGCAAAGGGAATCAAGAGTTATTGGTTTTTTAAAATCGAAAATTTTCTTGTGACACACCCGTTATATTATAATAATATCAACGGAAAATCCAATTAAGGAAAATACACAAAATTTACGTTTTCAAACGTAAATTTTGAAATACGACTCTTTTTTTGTCTTGTCAAAGCAAATGACTTTTTTTTTGTCTAGTCAAAGCGTTTGCGGCTAATGTGTCAGCGGCTGAGCGTCACCTTAACTCAGGCATTATAATCATAGTTTCCAGTTAACGCCAACAGTGCACATTGAAGATACACTTCAAGACCAAACAATATTTGTTATTATATTATTCGCCTTTCGCCACGATGAAATCCACGCACAACTGCCAAATAACATCTAAAGTATAGTGCAATAAATTATAAATTAAATCATGTAAATTTATTTTGTAGATTTCTGAAGCCGAAACAACAATTGTTGGCTTGTGTAACAGAGTGAAAGGATTAGAAGATCTCTTAGACAAGCCAGGGCTTCCAGATGACAAAAGAACTTCTATTGAAACAGAACTAATTGAAATTAAAGATATCTTAGAAAACAACAGAAAAATGCTGAAAAGTTTGCACAAAGAAAATACAAAATCATTTGCAATTGCAGCTTGTCTTATATTTCTTTGTTTCTTAATTTACGGTACTTATACTATGGTATATAGTAGATAAATAAAGTTGCTGGTATAATTTGTAAATTCACGTTCTTTTTTTATTAAAACTTGTTTTATATTATGTTCGTTAACCTAAAGATAATAGTTTTTCAAAATTATTTTAGCGTCTTCCACGACCACGACCTCCTCGTCCTCTTGGACCACCTCGACCACGACCACCACCAGCCCCTCTACCTCTTCCTCTTGCTCCACCACGTGATGCATCTTTCTTTTTGGCTTTAGATTTAGGTGTATCATCGATTAGCAAGGTTTCCAATGGTAAACTGTCTGGCAATATATAATAGCGGATATTATTACCTCTTATGCTCAGTGATTCTAATTGAACAGGATCACGATTTTTAATTGTCATTTTTACAGCCTTTAAATGTGTGTTCATAGCAACATCAACTCCTGTAATTGTTCCATGAACCTGAGTACCATTTTTTAATTCAACAGTCACCGTTTCATGACTTAATTTCATTAAAAACCTGTATAGTTTTATAGGTTAGTTTGGAAAATAGTTTAAAATACTATGATATTAATATTTATGACCCAATTACCTTACGAGCTTCATTCTGTTATTATTTGATCTTATGTAAATATTATTTATTCTATGTTCCTAATAAATAAAACGTTTACTCTGCCAAACTTAGAATATTAGCTTCTGTCGGTGTCGATTTTTGAAAAAGCGGCAAATGTCAAAAGTTAATGCGCCGAGTTGTTAGTTCTTTTTTCATTTATTTACCCTATAGAATAGAATATGTCACAGTAGTGAAATAAATGAATTCGATAGGAATTCTGTATTATTTGATCTCAAATTGTGTAAGATTGCAAAGTTACTATAAAATGTAAATTATACTGAACATTTTTTATTTTACTAAGCTCTTAATTTTTGTGTTTAAATTTAAAATAAATACCGTACAGTTTCTTCTACTTCTGAAAATATTTGGTATTATACTATCAGATTTTAATTCTAAATGTTGCACATTTTAATTATTTTGTGAAATAAATTCTTTTATTCTACGATGTCATCATGTTAAGCGACGAAAGATAGGACAAAATAAGATTGGTAAATGATACAATTTTTGTAGGCAAAAACTAGTTTTTTACAAGGTGTAGTGGATATGACCGTTTAGACTCTAAACGGTCAGTTTAGACTATTAGAAATAATATGTACGTTGGTTACTATTGTGTACAGAAATACTATAAATGACAATCATCATTACGTACTCCATTATTTTTATAAATGAAAGTTTAAAATAAAATTTATTGTTGGGCTATTTCACATTAACATTTCTCAATATGTATATGGATAGCTGCAGAAGCCGTAGTGGTCATATGCATGTATAAAAGCTATGGCAAAAGTAGTGATTTTTATATATTTGGCATAATTTATGGTTGTAGGTTCGGGTGGTCACATCTTATAAACATTATATGACAGAGCTATCTTGGCACTAAACTTGTGAGTTGATTAAAAATTTAACTGTTTCAAAGTCCTTTCACATATATCAATCGATTGTGTAACTTTTACTTAGATTGGTTCAATGTTAAAAAATCTTGTACTGTGAAAGTAAAAATTGCGATATTGCAAAAAAATCCAAATGTTGCTATTTTTTATAAGTATTATATTTGTTAGAAAAAACAGAAAATTTAGCAGAAATTTAACTGTAAAAATTGAATCGTTAGTAATAAAAAATCAACATAATTTTCCATTTATTACTTTTATTAGATTTTTGTGATAACTATATTTTGTGATAACGTTGAACAGTGTGAAAATTCAAATTGAATGAAATATCCATAGCTACACGATTCTTAATACAACACATCGAATGAAAAGTTGTGCAATGGATTTGAAAGTGCTTTTATTTGCTATTGGGCAAATAACGAACATGCTCCAAGGCAAATGGTTCCTTAACTATTGTGAATTATTGTCTGCAAAAAAAAAAAAATATTTTCAATATATGTCAAATGTGGAAATAATGCATAGAAATTGCGAAGTATTGCATTTAAAAATAGTTCTAATAAGGTGTTGAAAATCGGTAATATATTTTATAAAAGCCATTATCAGAACGGAGTGAATATTGTGTTAAAAAACTTGAATCAGAGTGACAAGTTGTGCTAAGCAAAATACTAAAAAGTTAATAAATTAATTTTTTTTTTTTTTCTGCTTTTTATATTTGAGCTGTCAAATTTTTTATTTTGCATTATAAATATTTATTTTTTTACAAAATCAAACCTTTACGATAATTAAAATAGGAAACCTTAAAATTTCATTATTTTATTACAATATTACTAATTTGAATTAAATTTGACAAAATTGGAAATCTACATTGATTTCTCCCATTCAAGTTCTTTGCCATAGGTACAATTAGTAATGTTATCATAGATTTATTATCGTTTATATTTATATCCCTTTTCTATAAAATATGTACAAAGTTTTGAGAAAATTTTAAAATGTAAAAGCCTCTATTTTAGGCAAAAATTGTAAATATAATATTAATATTATGTAAAGTATAATAGTAAGGCAATTATTGTAAATTAGATTTTATAAGAAAAAAAAAATAACGTACAAAATGAATATTATCATAGCTGAAATTACGGAATTAACAAAATTGTTTATCAATTATATTACAGGTAAGTAATATTTATATTAAATAGATTTCAATTTACATATACTTTGCAAGATTGTTCTGACATTCTCATTATCTTTTGCAATTGTTCTGACATGTGATCATTATATACATATTATTTAATTAACAATTTTGAATCTAATTATATATTTATGTGTTATATGTTAAAAGGATATGTTAAAAATTACATACTAGTAAAATATGAATATATGTATTCAACTGTTTATTGTAAAATAAATAGTAAAGTTTTAAACGTCACTTTTCAATTTAGTAGATATTTATTATCATTTATAATATAAAATGTTGCTAAGTATTTGAAAAAGGTTGTGATTGAAATTCTTATCTGTTATTTCAGAGAATTAATTAGATCTAATATTTCCGTGTAGTTCGTGAAGGGAACATTTATTTTCAAATGAAATAATAAATATGGTAACACTTTTGAAACAAACACAGGATAAGAAAATTATCTACTAGGACCTTTAAATACCTACCTAACTGTTTTTTTCATAACTAATCACAATTAGTAGTGGATCGATGATTTATTGTGTTTCACTGACGCTCTCTTCATTGGTTTTTAGACTGTCATTTGCACAACAATGATCATCAATATTTTTCTTGTACCGTGTTCCACTGACGTCCATCAATATTGATTCTTACTATTTAGTTTTTTAAATGTGTTCAAGTAATAAAAGTATAATAGAAAGTATAAGACTGGGAAAAATGCAAACAGTGTCATAATCGCCACCTTAGGATTACCACCTAAGGTGACGATTATGATTTCATCACTGGGCATAATTTTCGCAACTGTAGGCTGCGTTCTTACACAGTCCAGTGATGAAATACAATCGCATTTTGTGTAAGAATGCGATTGTAGACAGAAACCTAATCGGGATTAAAAAATTTTATTTATATCAATCTAGTCAGTTGCCACAAAATTTTAAATAATCAACATAATATGAACCGTATAGTGTTAACGGTTATAAAATTTTTTATGGTTAAAAACAAATATGATGTTTTTTGTAGTAAATTATTGAAATAATACAAATTTACGCGCAAATATATACCGTAATATTTTCAAATATATCTGTAGATTTTATAAATTTGTTGTCACAGGGTCTTGCGTTTTAATTTTTGAATATACAAAATCTGATGTGATTATTTCACACATCTTAATGTAAAAAAATTTAAATTCCAACTGAAGTCCTTCAACTCATATATTTCGACGAAAATTTGAATCTTATAATTTTCACGAATTAGCATCAATTGCATAAATATAATCAGCGAAATTGGATTTAATTCACGTATTAATTTCTTTCAATTTAATACGTGAATTTAATCACGGGGCAAAATGGTAAGCGGCATTAAATTATTGCTTAACAATGATTTAATACTGCTTTTCTTCTTGTTGCACTATTTTTATATCAACTACCTCATATCTTTCAAAAATTTGCTTTAATGAGAAGTCCTTCAACTCATATATTTCGACGAAAATTTGAATCTTATAATTTTCACGAATTAGCATCAATTGCATAAATATAATCAGCGAAATTGGATTTAATTCACGTATTAATTTCTTTCAATTTAATACGAGAATTTAATCACGGGGCAAAATGGTAAGCGGCATTAAATTATTGCTTAACAATGATTTAATACTGCTTTTCTTCTTGTTGCACTATTTTTATATCAACTACCTCATATCTTTCAAAAATTTGCTTTTAATTTGGTTTAATGTCATCGAATATTTTGTGGAAATTGATTTTTAATTGTGATTGTAAATTAGTCCAAAGATGCTGGTCAGTCTAATAGGGCTACTGAAAAGAAAATTTAACAATCATTTACAGTTTATACATTGTTCAGAATTTGAAAGGGGAAAGTTCGTTCTGATGAAAATCAAAACATTTCTACCAGAAAAATAATTAATTTTACGATGGCGGCTGCTAAAAACTAAATAAAAATTGAACTGAAACTAACAATAACAAATCACGGGTACAGCAATTTTTGAAACGCAGTATTGACCTGCATTCAAATCAGCCTGATTTTACTGTAATGGGACGATATAAGAGCCGTTAAAAATGTTGAATGATCCTAAATGTTGGTGGTATAGTGGGATGATCTGAGCTGCATTTAGTTTTCATGAAAAAAACAATTACGTCGATTTGTGAGAAAACGTATGGTGATAATATTGCTGTTGTGGAGAATCTATTTTTCAACAAAATAATTGTTACGATAAATTTTTTAATTTTATGTCCAAATCGGAGCTATACATATAATAATTTCTACGAATTTCACTTTAAATATTTGAATAGATTATTTAATGCAATATATTGAGTAGATAAAGTGGTAAAAAGTAGTATTTGTTCCACTTAAATTATAGCACAATTTTATCGATCTCTGTGTCAGAGTATGATTGTTTCGATATTTATATTATTCCATTTAAACTTTATCACATTTTTGTTCGGTATGTGTACATCAAGTTGCTAAACTCAGTATAGGTTATAGAATTTTCACATATTTTTGTACAAGTTTGTGTATAAATTTTATAATCTGAAAATTATTTTTATTTTCAAAAACTTTAAATTTATATAAAAAACAATTAATTCTTATTTCCTGCTTTATTCAATATCTCTTTAAATCCTTATTTCATCCTTTCATAAGGTGGAATATGTAGTGGGTGTAGAGTAAATGAAGAGATGCGATTTTCTGCGTTGTTTTCTTATTGAATTAATTTTTATTATTGAGTCCGGAATGAAGTGATTTTTATACAACATTTACAATATGTGTATAATTTCGCATTTGATTTAGATGTGATTTACGCACATGATTAAATATTTGATTTACAATCCAAAATTGGGCCGCAAAAATATTTCGCATTATAATGTTTTTGTCCTAGGATCAATGGACATTTAAATTCAATATTTATATTGAGTTGATTAATAAACAATTCATCCGCCTGAGTGTGCCTAGTAAGATGACTGCAATTTATTCCTTTGAAATTATAACTAATGTTTGGTTAATATGTATTTTTTTAGAATTTTAATTTAATTGATTTATTTCTATTATTTTTATTTGGATTACTTTTTCACTTTAGAAATTGTAATATATAATACTTAACATATAATTTTTCTGAAAATTTACCATTATATGATTTATTTTCATAACATTTTCCATTTAGTTTCACAAAAGGCATAGAAAAATAGTACATATACCTAAATAATATATTTTTTTTCAATTTATATACACATTTTTATATGTTCACATTACGTGTATCCTTCACCGTATCGCGTGACTTTTAATTGTATTATTTTCAGGAATTTCCGTTCCAGTTTTTTTGGTTTTCATGTACATTTTGAGCAATTAGGCCTACATACTGCCATATACTTATATAAAAATTATATTCGTAAATCTAGAATTTTTTTTTTATTGAAGATTTAAATTGTTTTATTTTGTTCATATATATCTCTACAGTTGATCCAATGTTTATGAACAGCGCTTGAATGTATGGCTAAATAATTTAAAAAATTGAGCCAACATTATGGTGAAATCAATTAAACTATGTTTTCCAACTTATATAATTCTTTTTTGTCATTTCTAATTTTTATAACTAATTTGAAAAAAAGATATTTTTCCGATGCATAACAATAACTTTATATAAATTTTAATTACATAGAAATTTTGCATTCTAATCTGATTATTTTAAATATGTATTAAATATATTTTAAAAAAAACTCATATAACAAATTATATTTAATCCGATGTGTTTTGATTGGCAAAAGAAATCAACCTATTTTAAAAGATGTTTTTTTCTTATCTAGATCTTTTTTCCGTTTTCGATTGACAACCACAAATACATCTTTCTTTTGATCTAGATTCTAGATTAATATTCTGAAATATATATGTTTAAAAAAATTTACTCCCAAATTTACTAATATCAATAGACTTTAAAATGACGAGTTATTATGAGTCTGATAAAACACAAGCCGCACATAATGCAAACAATACTCATATACTAGTAAAGTTATCAATCTAGTCTAGATGATCTACTATTGGGAGAGTCTAGTATTAGTAAGATCTACTATTTGGATAAGAATTGAAAAAAAACAATTACACATAGAGAATAAGACTGACGGTGGCTTAAGTGGTAGTTGTCTTAGCTGTGGTGCATTAGGTCGATGTCCGAGACATCGACGTTTGTCTAAGTTTACTCAGCTTTAAATGAGTACCAGTAATAAAATTACAATAAAATGTAATTTAAGCCTGGGATAAATGCTAACGGTCGAGAATATTTCCTAACAAGAACTTGATTACTAATAAAGCCCTTAGCTTGTTGCAATTAAAAGTTTCTTCACTATAAAGAAATTTATGGTTCGGAATCCATATAAAATTAATAGGTCCAAATTGCAATACAAAATGTTTATCACATCAAGTGCAGATAACTCGGTACTTGGAGCCCTATGCTCTACAATGAGGTGAACAAGGAGAAAAACACATATAGAGAATATATGTTATATGACAATCCTTAAGCCAAATATTTCAGTCTAGTAGAGATTAAATGGTTAGTTCCCCAAGATCGATTTGTAGTAATTAAATCATAATATATAAGTAATGAAAATTGCAAATACATATAATTTTATTTTATAACAGCTACTGACTTAGCGGGACATTTTTTTCTAACCAATAAATGTTAAAATGCTGGCGTTTTGTCATAAAGCTAATTATGTTTCCGAGTTCAGATCGATATGTATATTAGGTGGCTAAAATTGTATATTAAGAGAAGGCTAATGTTACATATTGATCTCTGGCAATTAGAAAAAATTAGAACATTTCATTTTTGTTGTAATTTCGTCTTCATATAAAAGCTATAAAAAAAGCTCAGTATTCTTTCAGCTACAAAAATTTAGATAAAGTTTTTTTTTTGTAGAAATTCCTTCTAAATTCCAAAGTAGTTAAATGTTTTTGTTTAAAAAGATGGTTAGAAAAAAAAAATTTCAAAATCAAAATTTCCATAGTTTTGTTTTTTTATTTTTTTTTCCAAGGAAAGTCATGCGCTTCAACAAGGACAAATATTATTATCCCGTTATTTAGATACCTTTTTAAATACATATACAAAAACCTTCATTAAATATCTTTTTTTTTTTTATCAAAAAAACTTTGTAAAACATCACCAAAAGAAACAACTATAATATATGATTTATTTTCCAGTCTCATAAATATATGTATTATTTTATCCCTTCCCCCCCTTTCAAAGCACCCAACCAATTATACATGTATTGGTTTCTCAACAATCAACAATTTTTTTTTTTTTTTTGAATCATATTCTGAACTTATGAACATTAAATTGTATCAAAAGTAAATTTTAAAAAAAAGCTTTTTTTTTGTTCATATTTCACCTGCACAACTGCACATGCTCTACAACAACACAAAAAAAAAATTAAAATCAATTTGCTGCCATCACAAAATTCAATCGCCGCTATAATTTTGTATTTTTTTTTAGAGCGCTCAGTCTTCGAGTAGAAATTGTTTTGAATGGTAGAAAGAATTTTTTTTTTTTGGGTAAACTAGTTTTTTCTTCAAGAGTAATTAACTAAGTCAAAAAAAGTCTTTTGGTACTCTTGTTATAATTCTTACTAATTTGGTACCCCATCATTAATTTTGAAAAATCAAATTCGTTTATTTTCTTTTGAGCGTGTTTTTCTTCGTGTTATCGTGTTTTCCAGAAATCCGGGCACAAAAATACCAAAAATTTTTATAAATTTTTGGAATTCGTAATAATTATTTAAAATTAATTACGAAAAATTTACATTTCGTGTATTTAATTTGATTATATTTTAAGTCCGTTTCTTATTTGTTTTCACAACTTTTTCGTAAAATAATAAAAAAAAAAAGGAAGAAAAAAAGTGAATAATGAATAAACAATAATGTTATACATAAAAAAATAAGGATACAGATACGATAACATACCTTTATCACTGAAGATTTTTTTTTGTTTTTTTTTGGTTTTTTTTTTTTTAATGTACTTTGTAGCGCAGTAGCCAGTGTAGTAGTGTATTTGTGTGCGTGTGTGTATTTTGTAGAGAATAAAAAAAAAGGAAAACTTACCAGGCATTTTGAAATAAAACAACAACAAAAAAAAAAGCTTATTTTTCAATCATTCGATGAGTTAAAATAAAAATTTATTGTTTAAAAGATAGCAAACAAAAAAAAAAATTAGATATTCATTTTTATGTTTGAATAGTTGATTTATGTTCATGTATTAATTTATTTCTATTTTTTTTTGTTTCATATTAAATAAAAGGATACAAAAAAAAATTTCCATTATAAAAAAATAATAGTAATGAAAAAAAGATAAAATATATTTTAATGTGTTTGTCACAAATTCTGAAGTTTTAAAAAAATATTTTTTACTAAAAACAGAAAAAAAGATATTTTAGTTGTTGTTGTTTTAATAATTACGCGCTCCCATACATTCAAAAACGTGTAAAAGATACAAATATCTACAACTACATAAAAACGACAGAAAGTTTTTTTTTTTTTTTTTGGATTAAATTAAGAAAAAAACAACTCAAGAAATTATTTAAGGTATGAAAAAAAAAAAAAAATTTTTTTTTTATCTTAAAGATATAAAAAATTCTTTTTATATTTTCTTTTTAAATCTTTTGATGTTTTAATGTCCTTTTTGTTTAAATACTCAATCAAATATAATGATTATGTAATATAATACTTTTAAAAGGATTCCTTATTTAAAACAAAAAAATAAGAAATGCTCTGAATTACACCATAAGTACACAAATAAATAAATTATACTTGAAAGTAACTTAATAAATACATAATATTTTATTAATCATTAAAAGTTTTCTTTTATTTCATTTTACTTTTTTATTATTTATTTATCCAAATAAATTTAGTTTCTAAAATAAACAAATTACAGTGAATTTTCGATATCAGATACTTTGATAATACCGACTTTTTTTAATAGCGACTCTCGATTATAGTAATCTTTTTTAATTCATAGTTCGTTATAAGTCATCCAAAATTTATTAGCGATGAAAATTTTGATTTTAACAGGAGCCTTGATACCAATTACAATTATAATTTATTTAATGTAGTTATTGAATCGCTAGAAAAAGGAAAATTCCCTATAAACGATATAATAAAGTTAAGAAGAATTCGCAACAAAGCTGGAATTAATAATTGAAATAATATGTTTTCAAATAAGATATTATTTAAATTATGAAAATCTTTACTTGCCTTTGGAGCATAAGGACTTTTCTTAAAAGCATTTCCAATTAATTCTATTTTTTCGTTTATAGCTACCTTTTTCATTAAGAGCTACTTTAATAAAATAATTAATTCAGCTATGGTCGCTTATATCGAATGTTTACTGTATTTATAAACTTTTATTTAATTTACAAATATATAAATAAAATTTAGATAATCGATAAGATTTGATATTCAAATTATAATATAAAAATAAAACTGTACCCCGCAAATGGCCCCCGGTCAAATTAAAACTTATAATTCAAATACTGTAATAAAAACTTATAAATTGAAAATGTTGTCGGGGCAAAAATATATAACACGTATTATTTTTCGAAAATTCAATTTCGACAAATTATCAATTTATTTAAAAACCGAAACAAATTTGGGAATTATTTTAACAGAAACAAACTCATCTTAACATAATAGTCATAATTTAAAAGAGTAAAAATCTCATAAAATGATCCTTTAAAATAGTAAACTAGTTAAAAAAAATATTTATAGAAACTGCAACCCACTATTTTAAATTATGACTATTATGTTAAGATGAGTTTGATTCTATTAAAATAATTCCCAAATTTGTTTCGGTTTTTAAAACAGGTTAGAAAATTCAACTAAAAATCATCTAAAACAATGATAGCTTCTTAGTATCCAGTTAGATGTTATATCTAGATTTCAGAAAATTATTTTGCACTATATTATAGGAGTATATAATTTTTCTAAACTTTAGTTGGCTTATTAGATGATTTTCCTAATTAAGAATACGCCAATTGCAAAAGAATTTCAAAATTATTGCAAAAGAATGAATGCCAAAAAAATTATTTTTATCTATTTCCTGAAGATACACATTTTTCTTCCTTTAAAAAAAAACATAAAATTTAAATGAAAGTCTTTTTTTGAAATGTATTTAAATCCGATTTTTATTAGGGTAATTTTTCCAGGCTATTACAAATGAAACATTTGACCATAATTTTGTTATTGATATTTACATTTAAAATCATCGATGTAGCCGACTTGAAACTTAGAGCAACATACAAGAACCTGTTGCGCCGCAGTCATAGTACATGACCGCAGTCATAGTACACGGCCACCGCCGGTTATCAGAAAAAGGTTAATTACGATATATTTAAAAATAATCGACGAACTATATTGTCAACGCATAAAAAATCCTTAAATTGTGCTTTTTTCGACACAGTAAATAATCTACAAAAAAAAATAATAATAAAATTATGTTTGTGACTCTAAAGTGACTCATTATAAATATATTTAAATTAACATATAATTACTGTTACGTTAAAAGGTCAATTTAATCCACGTTTGTTTGTTGTACGACATTTCTTTTAATTGCGAGACATTAATGCCGGAAAATAGCCACTGATATTTTAGAATATTTTTATATCAATATTTATAATATGGAGCTGAAATTTGTTACTCCAATTAAAGTTATCATGAAAATGTATAACTTTGTGCAATAATTTAAATATTCTTGCACAGAGGCGAGTAAAACTCTTACGCTGTACGAAACGAAATTCAAATTCTTTCTTCAGGGTTAGTAAAATGACCTCAGAAATCGAGTTTTAATAAAAATATAATGTAATTTTTGACTTTTGTCCGTATTAGCGATCGACTTGATTTATTTGTTGAACGTATATTTATTCTTTAAATAAGTTAAGATAAATATCACTGATTTTTAGTTTTTTTAGAAGATGTTTGTTGACTGTTTTATTACTTTTTACGACGGTTTATTGGTTTTTAGGAAAGATTTTCATAATTCTTTAACTTATCAGTTTGGGGTAATTGTGTTAATTGTATAAGTGTTTTCTTTAAAATTTAAGCTTGTTTTAGATAATTTATTTATTGTATTTCGAAAAACTTAAATAAAATATTTAATTTTAAAATTTAGATAAATATTATAGATTTTAAATAGTTTTTGTTCCCAGATTTGATTTAATTTAATACTTGACAATCAAAACCTATCTCCTATCCAATTATCTTAAAAAGCAAGATAAAAATATTTAAAAAAAGAACGTGGTCAATGACAATTATTTTTCAGGCAACTTCTTGTTAAGTGAAATTTACCAAGGAGTTGATGGCGATAAAGAATGAAGTGTTATTATTAATCATTATATTGTGGTTTTCAATTAGTAATAATGCCAACTTTGAATAGAAAATTTACATAAATATGTTTACCAATAATTCGTAAAAGTATTTGACAAATTGTGATATATCCAATATATATTTATTAACACAATTACCTATGTAAATTACCTATGCAAATTTTGAAATTTCTTCATTTAAAATAATTTTCAAATAAACTATTAAATTATTTTTATATCCGCAATGATATATTTACTAATAATATTGTTAGGATTGTAGCTAATATGCATAATTGATCATTTTTACATAAATATACTGTCATGAACTTAACTGGTGTGAATAAAATCAACAGCAATTTAACAATAAAAGGAAAAGACTAAGATTATATTAAATTAACTTAATTTTTTTCAACCTATGTCAAGTAATTTTCAATTGTTGCAAATTTTCAGCATATTAAACTTTTATAATTTAACTAAAATATCCTCTCGTACTTTTGGTAGTAAAGAAACCATTATTCAATTTCAGTCGGCAAATAAATTAAAGTTGTTAAAAATATTAAATAATTTTTAATTACATGTAAATTTATCATTTTGATGGAAATATGATTGGTATAAACTATGTGTATGTAGTTATATTGATTTAATTAAACTCTCAAGTTATTTTCATTGTTATTCTAGATTACAAATAATAAATAATCTATTTTATAATTTACATCTATAGTTAATGGTTAAATTGGGAATTACTAATTTGCTGTACTGAGAAATAATTTTTATGATACATATTTTATATTTCAATGTTAAATTTATATACGAAGAAAAGCCTCTTTTGTATAATAATAAATGCAAATTATGTGTATAAAATATTGGAAAACTGAAAATTTGAATAATAAAATATTAATAATATATTTGTGTATATGTTGAAAAATTATTTTCACCTGTTGTGAAGGTGTTTTCGAAAACATTTGACCAAGGCAACTAGATATTACGCTATATATAATATAGAGGCAACCATAAACATTACACAGCTAAGTGGTTCAGTGGTTAGAGCACCTGCCTTCCAATCGGAAGGTCCCGGGTTCAAATTCAGTCAAAGGCTCATGAACTTTTCTATGAATTTCTAAAAAACCCGGCTTAGGTACCTTTCGCTCTGTTCACAATATTTGGCTAGAAATAAAATATATATAATATATAGGCAACATTGACTGTGTTGAGCATGGTAACATTAAAACCATATTTTCAAACCACCTTCATTAGTATTACAAAACTTATTATTTTCCTACACACAAAAAAAAAAACGCGAAAAGAAAGATTTCTTTGTCATTCAGTTCTTATGAGCAATCAAGTTGGTGAGTTTTCGAAACAAAAACTCTTGCTTGGCGGATAGAGCATTATTTAATATCAGTGAAAAAGGAGGGAGGAACGAGTCATCCAATAAAGTATTTGGCATTGTTACGCGTAACTAAAATTGGATTTCTGATTCCAGAAAAATGCTTCAATAGTTCGACAGTGAATCCAAAGAAAATTGTGGTTTCGTTTTCTTGATCAATGGTCATGTTACTCAAGAAAAGACCTGAATAACACAAAACCATATGGCAGCCAATTTCAAAATTATACAACTTCAAAAATATTAATACGTATATAACAACATAATTTTTATGACTTATAAATTTGTTCTAGTTATCTGCTTCACAGATAACTAGAACAAATTTTGTAATTCACAGAATCTTTCTTCAAACGAAGAAGTGACAGTTCTGGAATCAATGTCATAGACACGACAGTACGAATATTATAGTACATTCCGTAAACTATATTGCTGTTTGAAATATTTTTAAAAGCGAAGTCAAAATGTTTTTACCACAAGGTGCTTGAAAATTTGAATAGTAATCTATTATCTTTAATGTTTTCTGAAAATTATTTTCACATGTTGTGAAGGTGTAACGTCTCATGAAGCGCAAGTTACCCAAGCGTCTTCTAGAAGGTGGAAAGACGCCCAGTTCTAAATAGTACACAACTAAATATTTGCCGGTTGACATCAATACCATATGCCAAAAATGGGCTAAAAAGACAATCCTTTTAACCAGGATAATGCAAGTCAACACATTGAAGCTGCAACAACTGAATGGTATTGGAAAAAAATGGAATTATTGAGTCATCCACCATATAGTTTTGATTCTGCCACTTTAACATGTTCCCGAAAATCAAGGAGAAATCACTAGGAAAGCGATTTAACACTTCACATAGAGACGTTGAAGAGTAGGAAAAACTGGTTTCTGTCATTCTCTCCCAAGAATGGCAAAAATGTTTTGAAAAATTGTTCAAAAGAATGGGCAAATATATTGAATAAAATCCATTTTTATTGCAGGTTCAAAACTTTGAAAGTTTAATTGAATAGAAATGCCAGTTCTGACTTTTTTTTAATGATTTCAAGAAGTGGCGACTCGTGACTTTGTAAGATGGGCGTTCAAATAACACAAAATTAAATAATTCGGAACTCTTTTTTCATTATTTCATTCACTTTTTATATCAGAAAAGCTTGTAATTTATTTGTTTGATAATTTCGATTCTAAAACATAAAACTGCTGAAAAGGAAAGAGAAATTTTCGGATAATACTTTTATTCCATATTTTTTATCAATGCATTAAAAAAAATTGTATTTTAGAAATTCTAAAAAAATTTCATTCAATACAGGTTTTTTTTTATTCGGTCAATTCAAAATAAAAACCAAAAATATGTAAAATAAAAGTTTTTAAGTAAATAAATATTTCCTTTGAACAAAAAAATGTGAAAAATAAAGTGTTGTATGACACTTGTAATGAAGTTTAATATGAAAGTTGTAACAGCTTAAAAATATGCAAGCAAAAGTTTGTCACTTGAAATTTGGATATAGTGCTGCCACCTAAACTATAGCTTTGAAGAGATATAAAATTGTTAGATTGTGCTATTTTTTAATAAAATAGATGACTAAATATTTAATAAAATAGATGACATGCTTCATTTGGGAAAGCTAATAAAGAGTATAACGAAATGCTAATTAGTATAACTCTAGTAGCCCCTAGACGTTTCCGATTATTTCAGAATTTGAAATAAGCAGAATATATTATTGCATTTTTATTTTATTATATGTAATATGTATGAATTTAAAAAATACATAAATTAACTTCAAAAAATTTTTTATTTATATATAAATTCATGTTTTTTTTAATCTTTTGAAGAGGCAGATCGCCTTGCCAAAAATGGTTCAAAAGCAAAACTAATTGGGCCAGAACCATTCTGCGGCAAACCAAGAGGATACTCTAAATTAATACTCAACAGATGGATAGAGCAAGAGCATAGGCTCTACTGGGGCAAACTTCCTAAACTCACGATATCCAAAAAATTTATCATACCAAATAGGATTAAGGTGGATAAACTATTAAACCTCAGCAAAAAGGACATTCGTACCTTAATAGGTCTTATGACTGGGCATAGCCCAGTACTCTACCACCTCAAGAAAATGAGACTGGCTGAGGAGGACAGTTGTCGCCTCTGTCATAATGACAGAAAAATAACGGAACACCTTCATGCTACTGCGAAGCAGCTGCAAGAAGAAGAATCCATCATCTAGGAAAGGGAATTCTGACCACAGATGAACTCGCCAATATGACTCCCGAATCCATATTAAGGTTCTATCGCTCTTTTAATATAGGCTAGGGAGAAAGGGGCAGTAATCGCACAATAGATCGCAAGGTCGCAGTGATCTCTTACATTCCCCAAAAAAAAAAAAAAATTAATTTTCCCCCAAAACAAATTTTCAATTGTGAATTTTTCCGATCTGTGAATTTATTAAATAACAATTTTAGTGTCATCGACGGATGTGACAATGACTTTTAATAATTTTGTTAACAATCTCTGAATAGCATTTTTAGCATAACAAGCTAAGTGGATCTCTGTAAAGGTCTATAAGTTCTGCCACTTGGAAAATATGGTTTACTTAAATATTTTATTTGACACAGTTTACGTACCAGTAATTATATATGCATAAAGTGCATTTATATAATTACTGTTATGTTAAAAGGTCAATTTAATCCATATTAGTTTGTTGTACGACATTTCTTTTAATTGCGAGACATTAATGCCGGAAAATAGCCACTGATATTTTAGAATATTTTTATATCAATATTTATAGTATGAAGCTGAAATTTGTTACTCCAATTAAAGTTATCATGAAAATGTATAACTTTGTGCAATAATTTAAATATTCTTGCACAGAGGCGAGTAAAACTCTTACGCTGTACGAAACGAAATTCAAATTCTTTCTTCAGGGTTAGTAAAATGACCTCAGAAATCGAGTTTTAATAAAAATATAATGTAATTTTTGACTTTTGTCCGTATTAGCGACCGACTTGATTTATTTGTTGAACGTATATTTATTCTTTAAATAAGTTAAGATAAATATCACTGATTTTTAGTTTTTTTAGAAGATGTTTGTTGACTGTTTTATTACTTTTCACCACGGTTTATTGGTTTTTAGGAAAGATTTTCATAATTCTTTAACTTATCAGTTTGGGGTAATTGTGTTAATTGTATAAGTGTTTTCTTTAAAATTTAAGCTTGTTTTAGTTAATTTATTTATTGTATTTCGAAAAATTTAAATAAAATATTTAATTTTAAAATTTAGATAAATATTATAGATTTTAAATAGTTTTTGTTCCCAGATTTGATTTAATTTAATACTTGACAATCAAAACCTATCTCCTATCCAATTATCTTAAAAAGAAAGATAAAAATATTTAAAAAAAGAACGTGGTCAATGAGAATTATTTTTCAGGCAACTTCTTGTTAAGTGAAATTTACCAAGGAGTTGATGGTGATAAAGAATGAAGTGTTATTATTAATCATTATATTGTGGTTTTCAATTAGTAATAATGCCAACTTTGAATAGAAAATTTACATAAATATGTTTACCAATAATTCGTAAAAGTATTTGACAAATTGTGATATATCCAATATATATTTATTAACACAATTACCTATGTAAATTACCTATGCAAATTTTGAAATTTCTTCATTTAAAATAATTTTCAAATAAACTATTAAATTATTTTTATATCCGCAATGATATATTTACTAATAATATTGTTAGGATTGTAGCTAATATGCATAATTGATCATTTTTACATAAATATACTGTCATGAACTTAACTGGTGTGAATAAAATCAACAGCAATTTAACAATAAAAGGAAAAGACTAAGATTATATTAAATTAACTTAATTTTTCTCAAATTATGTCAAATAATTATTAATTGTTGCAAAGTTTCATGATACTGTTGCAATATTGAATCATTGACAAATTTTTTTGCTGAATTTTGCCGAATTCGACCCCATCTTTTTTACCATAATAATATTTTTGGTCATTTATATCCCATTGTTACACGTAAACTAAATAAGATATTTTTTTTAGGTTTTCTGTAGAAAGATTGAGAAAGTGGATAACTTGATTAGACTGAAGAAAGTACAATGCAAAAGTTGTGCAAAAAGTACTAAATGAAATAAAAA
This sequence comes from Empis livida, assembly GCA_963932195.1. Classification (NCBI taxonomy): domain Eukaryota; kingdom Metazoa; phylum Arthropoda; class Insecta; order Diptera; family Empididae; genus Empis; species Empis livida. The sequence goes on from OZ010647.1 coordinate 18,178,366, forward strand.
AATATTTTATAACCACAGATTATTAAATTTGATCCTACTTGATTGGATGCTCGCCTTTTTGCACAATTTGCCAAAATATTTTCCGCCAAATTGAAATGTTGTTTTATAAACTCAGCCAAAATCGTTTTTTGTGTTTGATTTATTTTATTAATAAGTAAACCAACTATTTTATTATATTACATTGACCATAAATTAATAAAATATACAATTCATTTATTAATATTTTCAAGTGGAATTAAATTCTGCTCTACTCTAATGTCATCATGCTGGAGATCGATAACAGGCTTCATTATGCTTTACAATATGCAGGTTTCATTCCGCCAACCTTCTTCATCAAAAATACAGTAAACTCAGTAAATCTGGTTTTCTGAATTAGGTACTTTATCGAAAAATAATATTATATTGAAACATACTACCGTAGTCCTAAATTTGTGTTTCAAGCTCATTATATTTGCAAATATTAATATATAAAAATTAAAAACTAAAATATGATTTATTTTATGTGTTATCGTTAGAAGGCAGAGCTTAACAAATTTATACTGTGATTACAAATGACCCCAACACATTTAGTGTTTGAACTAGTCCTCGTGAATATATCCTTCAATATTTTTTAACTCAATAAGAAAAATAAAATGACAATAATATTTTCGTGATGCAAAATTCTAGGTGAGCAAAGTGTTATTGAAAAAAAAAATTCCAGGTTTCTATTTTACCCTGTACTGCAGGCGTAAACTGAAATTTAGTGTCTAGTTTCTCCAGCTTTAAGCTCTATCCAGTAATTGCTCTATCTACACAAAATTTGTATAAAAATTTTATTTTATAATTTTCAAGATGCCAGTGCCAAAACAAAAATATATGTACAGAAGATAAGAAAGATACATACAATTTATGACTTCGTAGTATTATCTTCTGTATTTTCTCCCATAGACCAAAATGTAAAATATTATTATTCTCCCCTCGGGTATTCATATCCAAAGAGAAAAAAGGAGAAAAAATTGAGATGGATACATCAAAATACAAAAATACAATCCCTCAAATTCTTAAATTGCTTTTTTAGGCGCATCAATAATTTTGAGGCAATCTAAATTTCTTTATAATTACATATATGCTTTTGTATACTTACTATATCTTGTCATAGTTTATCTATGGCTATGATATAAGTCTGAACTAAACTATTTATTCATTCTTATTTACCCCTCCATTGGTTTTCTTAATAAAAAATATGTATACATAGTGCTTTTCACGACCATTTTTTTTCATATTTTCATATTTTTATAACAAGTGGTTCTGATTCGTCAAAAAAAATCAAAATATCACACTTTTGTCAAACTAGAAAATATCAAGAATCTGAACTACTTTTCTATAGAATGTGCATAACCAACGCAAAATTTATCGGTATTATGAAAAACAATCGAATCGAATCATGAATCGATATATTTTTTATTCGCAAGTATTTGATCGAGTTGAAAGTTATGAAAATTCAAGTATCTAAAAAAAAAAGTCGATACATAAGTCTAACTCTTAAATATGTTTGTTTTCTATTTTATAAAGGTTGGTAAAGGTGCAATCCTGCGTTAATATCTTTTTAGATTTTAACAAATCCCTAGCTTGATAATTTATATATATATATAAAGTTGATACATATGACTACTAAAGCTATGTGACGGGCAAGTTCCGCAGTCGGAACAAAATATATACAGTAGCTAACACGGTATTTACTAAGGCTTTACTTTTAGTAGTAGTAGGAAATTGAGAAGAATACACATATACTGACTGTTCGTTCTTAAAACTTAAAATAATTAGTTACTTTATTATTTTGATGAATTTTGATTGAAAACAAAAACATAAATTTATTTCCAATAAATAAGAATCAAAAATTTAATATTTGACGTAAAAAGTAATACAAATCTATTAATTATTTGTTTTGATATGAAACATAAATCGAATCGATAATACAGTTTAATCGATTGTTTCTCAGCATATTATATTTTTACGTTAGATTGAAAGTGAATCCTCGAAGTTAATTGAATTTCATTTACGACGTTATTTAGAATGAATAATACAAAAATTTAGCTATATACACAAAAATATGCTATTTTCTACTATAGTTAGTTAGAAATGTACTTTGTCCGCCTTAGTTATGAATGTTATTGGCTAAATCGCTAAATAAACCGTGCTCTGTTTTTTTTTCTTAGTTTGTACTTACCAGCTTCAATTTGCATATATATATATATATATATATATATAGATGGTAGTTGTATTTTAACAAGAAATTCAAATTTAAAAGAAAATAGTTCGTAACTAAAAAAATGGCAAATAAAATAATTTTAAATAAATTAAATATATTTTTAAACCAAAATATGCTTCACGTCAAAAGTAACAGAATATCAGAAATTTCAGATATTTTAGGTTGACGGTTATTTTCTAAATGACAACACAATTGACAACGCAGAACCCGACTTCTAAACTTTATTGAAAATCGTAAAGTTTCTTTAAAAAAGCAGAAATAAACGACATTACTACATTGACAACGCAGAACCCGACTTCTAAACTTCTGCGTTGTCAATCCTTAATTGACAACGCAGAACCCGACTTCTAAACTTTATTGAAAATTGTAAAGTTTCTTTAAAAAAGCAGAAATAAACGACATTACTACATTGACAACGCAGAACCCGACTTCTAAACTTCTGCGTTGTCAATTCTTAATTGACAACGCAGAACCCGACTTCTAAACTTTATTGAAAATCTTAAAGTTTTTTTAAAAAACAGAAATAAACGACATTACTACATTGCTTGCAACTACAGTTCTTTACTGGTAATCCTGATTTACTATGCAAATGTCGTATTTATTAGAAAATTTTTTATCACTGTGGAATAGCTTTGAATAGGTGTCGAGTAATAGATGAGATGTGGCGGGAACTTTTTCTATTTTTTGAAGTGATCCCTTAATTAATTTTTTTTTGTGAATTTCAAATCAGATTTTCATTACATTTGGATTATTTATTAGTATATTTTGAACATTTATTTAAAAAGTATTTAAAAAAGTCTCTGGTAGAGTTCAGAACTAGAATAAAAACTGTAGAAGATACTTTTTAAATAATTATAAATAAATCCAATAGGTAACAAAATCGGTATCTAGAAAATTATTGTAGAAAAAGTATGTAGAAAATCATTGTATTATATTATACATCTTTTAAAATTTGTGTATTTTGTGACAATAAATTAAACGAACACTAACAGTTATTTGTTTAATTTAATTTGATCTAATTTTGAAATTAAATGACCTCACATAATGTCTCGACTTCTTACTTAATTGGACATTGCTGGTTTATGCCGATTGTTTAATTAGTATTTATTACTAAATATTGTTTCAAATTTGAATATTGGGTCAACTATCTATATTTCGATTTGTACAACAGGCACATTTTTTTTTTAATTGTAAATGGAATTGCATTGCAAAATAAAATTTATATGTTTATCATTTTAAATATTTATTTAATTTAACAATCATTATAAAATTTAAAAGAAAATTTTTACAACAAATTTATTGATCCTAAACCCTCGTGTCTGTGTATTTTTCAACTTATTTAATTATAAATAAATAAAATTAAACTCAAATTGTATCAAATTAAATTAAAGGTTTCTAAATCAGATAATTTATGTTCAGTCAACACATTATAACATTTATATTAACGTACGTTTCTTATTATTATATATCAAAAATCATTCGAAATATTCTATTTTCTAATATAATAATTAATTTCAAGTTTTTGAAGAACCACATTATTTCAAATTAACTGGTTTTTATTACTATATCTAGTATTTTATTATCGTCATTGAGCCAATTACAAAATGTCATAAAAAAAATTATATATTCTGTTAGTTGTTAAATAATTTTTAGTTAATATATACTCGTATCTAAAGCGATTGAATTCGGATTAGAGTGAAATATTTCCATAACAAAATTCTATTTCTGATTGCGCGCTGAAGTACACCCAACTCTTTTTTTACACGGTAGATACGTTCGAACTAAAATCGTGTAAAAAAAATCGTATAAAAAAAAACATACTAACCATACTAAAATTGAGGATGTGTTCAACAATTGTAAAAAACCGTGTAAAATAGAAAAATTAACCATAAGTTGTTCTAAAAAACCGTGCAAAAAAAGAATAAATATTTAAAATATAATTTTTCCACGAACTGAACACAACAATAAAAATTTAAATAGAAAAATAGAAAATGCGACTTCAGTTTCTTGATTACACATCATAAAATAAAATTTGGGTATTCCCCGAGTAGTACATAAAAAAAATTAATAAGAATTTTTTTTTTTTGAAAATCGTGTTAAACCAAATATTTCGTATAAAAAAAGAAGATTTGTTCTTTTTTTGTGGATCGTGTTATTTCAAAATCGTGTAAAAAAAGACCGTGTAAAAAAAGAGTTGGGTGTACGCAGATCCATTGGAAAAAAAAACTTAAAATTTACACAGTCAGTTTTTCAACTCAGTCAACTTTTTGATGTATCTCTTGTATTTGTTTTCTTTGTAAATTTAATCATGTTTATGTTTCATTAGTCCATATGTACAATTATTTATTTTTATTGGCTAAATAAAAATAAATTAAGAAAAATAAATGATTCTGTAGTATGTTCTAAACTTATGGCTGTCTAAATGTCACTAAAATATTGTAAATAATGCTTTCACACTTCATTCACTAAGCTTAAAAATTTAAATATTAACTTTTCGTTTTTCAATCTTCAAGAATGGAAGTTAAGTTAAAGGCAAGATTTTCTTTTGTGTAATATTTTTAATGTATTTTCCAAAATAATATTACTAAATGTTAAATATGTAATTACTGGGCAACAAAATATACAGTCAGTGTAAAAAGTTTTGGCACAAACTCATATTTTGAAAATAAAAATTATTTAAATCCATTAATGTAGAACCAATCCTCTACCTTTATATGAGTTTTCGGGGAACTTATCTATCACGTAAAAACAGAATTAGGTGTATATGAAAATAAATTTGCCTTTTAATTTTAATTGCGTTTTAAGTTTTAATTGCCTGAATTTTAGGATGGTGTCATTTCAATCTCGAATCCGAATTCCGGCTTACTGTGGATACGTATTTAAATACATAATTTGAAATAATACGGATATTTGATGTTATTCAAAAAAGGATATAAAGATATTGAAAATGGATATGTTATCTTCTATTATTAGGTATTTTATTTTTTAAATGGTATTAGGTTTCGATTCAAACAGATAGGCAAAATGTAGAAAAAAAATGAAAATGAATTAATAATCTAATATAGAAATTGGTTAGCGTCTTGCTTTTGCATCTGTCAGTACAAATGTCAGAGCCGCGATTATTTGTAATTTCGTTGCAAACTTGGCATCTTCTTGGTAACGCTATTATAGACCATTTTCTTAATCTTTCCGTAAATGTTCTGGCTTAGATGAAAGAAAAATCCATTTATTTACAGTCTGGCAAAACTCTCTACACTGTTTATAACTACTAATTCAAAATATACCATGACACTCGTTGGCTTCAAATTGCTATTTAGCGAAGTTAATTTTTGAACTGGTATCAAAAGTTTTATTTTGTAATAAAACGAATGGTTCGTCTACTAAGCAGCGCATGAATGGGGTTGAAAAACGAGTGTAGGAGCTGTTTTGAAAGTACCATCTATAAAACAGTGGCATGTTATTTCCAACAATCTGAGACTGCCACGAAGTGCAAATTTTAATAAATTCCAGTATTATTTTCTGAACGGGAATTGAATAGAAAACATCTTCGAAGAAAATAATCAAATATCAAGTAAATTTCAAATTCAATTGTTCTCACAATAGTAAAAAACAGTTCCACTTGACCCCATTTTATGCTATAAATGCTTAATAATAGAAGTTAACATATCAATTCCCAATAGGTTTACTTGAATTCTCAAAAGCTTAATTTGAATAATATTAAATATCCAAAATATAAACTAAATAATTAGCATAATTTTTATGTCAAAATATTTAAAAGAATGTTTAACTAAAAAAACCTGACTTTATTCATTTTATCAGCAAGTAGCAAGTATAACTTATATTCTTTCGCTATAAAATTCACTAAATTTAACTTAACTAAATCTGACCCACGGTGGCTTAAGTGGTAGTGTGCTAAGCTGTGCTGCATTAGGTACTGGGTTCAACTCCCGTCCGAGATCGCTGTTGGTCTAAGTTTACTCAGCTTTAAATGAGTATTAGTAATAAAATTATAATAAAATGTAAGTTAAGACTGAGAAAAATGGTAACGGTCGAGGCATTTGCTAACAACAAATATCTCACTAATAAAAACATTAGCTTGTTGCAATTAAAAGCTTCTTCACTACAAAGAAATTTATGGTTTGAAATAAAAAAATAATATAAAATATTTAATAAAAAATATTGCGAAAAACGAGAAATATTAATTAATTTCTATGACTACTTTTTGTATACATTTGTACACTTTATATGAAATGGTTAAATAAAAATTACTGAAAACCTGGTTGTTATTTAGAAAGTGTCAAAATATCAAATTAACGACATAACCAGAAACTTAACAATCTCTGAATAAGATTTTTAAGAAATAGAGCTGAATATTTATCGACAAGCTAATAATAAGTAGATATCTGATATAAATTGCATTAATGTCTTAAAATCAAGAAAATTAATTATTGTTACTTAATTAATGGTTTAATTAAGACAATACCATACGAATGGTTTACTAAATTAATTATGTTATGGAAATTTATTATTTCTTGAGTTTTGAAGTGAAGTGAATGAAATTGACAAGAAACTAGTCGTGATAAAGCTATCGTATTGTCAACTCAAAAAGTCTAATTTCGTGGCAAAAGTTTGCCGGCTGTAATTGTTACTGTTTCAAGAATTAAGAGTTCTCCGGGAAAGCTCACATTGGAGATAACTTAGTTAGTTTCGCAGGTCTGAAACCTCATTAAAGTTAACCTTTAATGAGGTTTCAAACCATAAAAAAAATTAACTAGTTTAGGAAACAGTAGTTCTTAATATGAAATGCTGTATAACTTTGACATATAAAACAATTTTAAATTCCATCAAAATTTAATTTTATATAATTTAAATATTTTACTGAAATGTATTTTTTTCGTAAAAAATTCGTAGCTACGAGTTTTTTTTTCTTCAAATTTTTTTTTAAGAAAAAATTATGAAATGAAATAGACAAGTGCTCTTCACACTTGCCTATTTCATTTTATTTCCGTCTGAAACAAAGTTTCAAAACAATAATATAAACTAAAATCTATTTTGGATACTTAAACAAAAATTATGTTTTATATTTAAACATAATTTTTGTTTAAGTATCTAAAACAAATTTTAGTTAAAAATTGAGCTATTACTTTTTATTTGACAGAACGCGCAGCTAAGAATTTGTGTTGACAGTTTTGAAGCTAGAGGGTGGGCGGAAAGTTCCTGCGATGCTGATAAAGTTTTAAAAACTATCCTGTATCGAGCTGATAATTTTTTTGTTTGAATGTTATTTATTGATCGGTATAGACACTCAAAATTCTTGCAATTGGGGCCAAGCTAGGAAATTTGGCGGTAAATCTTTCCATGGTTTATTAAATCAAGTTTTTGCCACATTAATTGTTAGTGCTGCTGTGTGATACTTCCTGCTCAATCCTGCATCAAAATTTATGTTGCGCGCACTTGTAGGCACTTCACACAGCAATTTACATATATTCGAAGCAGCTGTCTGATTATAATTAAGTCAAATATATGTGAATTCAGGTACTGTCATTATTTTCGACCCTTCCTTTAGGTTAGGATGATGTTTTTAACGCTTTGGATTGTTCGCTGTAAGCGGTTTCGTATAATTTTTTCTGAAAGATGTGATCTGTTTATAGCCATTTGTGATTTATAGCCATTTGTGATCTGTAATGTTTGGTTTAACATAAGCATGGTTTTTCTCTTGATGTACGTCGTACAAAACCAGTTAGTTTGGTTTGGTGTGTTTCTCATTTACCTTGATGGCAACTTTCTCGTTCCGACGTCATACAAAAGAAACATCAGTTGTTGCCTTGACCATATCTCTTATTTTTCTTTTCATCCTGGTCAATGCAAATTAATTTAAAATCAGAAATTTTTAAAGTATGTATTACTTTTACTTCAAATATCTTATATACTGAATTAAATAAAAATCATTTTGCATTCGGCATGAATTTTTAAAATTCTATTTTTTACTGTATTCCGACTTAATTGTAAGTTTCGAATTTTTTCGAAAATTTTATTTTAGTTGCAAAATCTTCAAATAGTTTGAAAAGCTTTGTCATTTTATTAGTGAATTGATTGTAAACTTTTATGTTGAAGTGCTCCTGTAATACATTCTTTTTGCTCTTTCTTAGATTTTATTAGTAATGCTTTATGAACAGATTCAAAGTGTCACTTCACTTATATTTTAAATATTAATATTTATTTCAAATTATAGAATTGATGTTTTTGATATCATAGTTTAAAAATAAATTGAGGACACCAGTGGTGTCAACTGAAAAAACAAATAAAATGATTGCTAAAAAAATGCGAGTTCAAGTTAAGGATGAAGCTTTAACGCTAACTCACTTTCAACGGCAAATGAATCCTAATACACAATAAATTTTGAAAAATATATATTTTAAAGACAAGATAATATTAAGAATTGCTAAAATAAATTAGAAAACTTGTTAAACATTAATTAAAAGATTACTAAAAAAATGAAATATTAAAAATCGAGTGTGCCAGCAAATATTTTGTAGTGTGCCAAGTTTCGCACACGTATCGTCGATTGGCCATCACTGTTCTATATGGTAAAATTTTTATAGGTTTTTTAGGTTTTGTGTCATATGTGGCGATCAATACTCCTTATAATTTCGTATATGTACATTTCTTAATAGCAGTTTTCTGTTTTTATTTATTGAGCAGGAAACGTTTTTAGGCGCCGTCATTCGTAGAACTAATTAGTTTTGTCTTCATAAATATTTTGTTTCCCATTTCAACATTTTTGTAGCCATTTGTGACCAGACTATATGCATTCATTTTTGCAATTTCAGTAGTAGGAGGTGATAATCGTTTAATAAAAACAATTTTGTTAAATAATCATTTAATACGGCATACTTAATTTGCTACTTTTTAAAAAAAAAAGAAATTTACCTGAACTTAATCAATTTTCACTTGCTGTATGAGAAAATAAAAATCGTTGACCATCAAAAATATAAATAAAATTTTTATTGTCTATGGTGGGGAATAAAATAAAGTAGTAATTCAATTTAATAATTTCATCAATTGAAATTCAATGTATGTAAATGGAATGGCACATAATTTATATATATAGTGATTTCGTCTTCACTTATAGAATTCGTTATAAAAATGTAATGATGAATTTTATATTAAATAAATACTCCTATAAAAATAGAAACAAGATATTGTAATTTACTGCACGAATTACCCATTGACCAGAAAACGTGACGTACATTATAATATTTGTAAAATATCTGACGTCAAAATTATTAATGTTTTTTAAGTGTTTACTTGAACTAATTTATTATTATGAATTTTGACTTTGAAAAAAAGTATGCACTTATTTTACAAGTAAAATTGACATCACAGTAGCGTTGTCATATTTAATTCCAATACGATATTGTTATATTTTATCTATTTTGCTGGCCGACACCTACACCTTGAACAGCTAAAAGAATTTTTGTCATAGACATCAAATCAGTAGACTACAGTAGTGTTTCAAGGGAATTAAATGTTGACATTTCCTGCTATTACACTCTACTACATTGTCAAAATATAAAAATGGCAGTTGGAATTCCTAAGTCGTACAACTAAATTGAACTTGAAAATAAATGTGTTAGATAAACAATTGAATAAAATAAAAGTTAGGGTAATTGTGGTTTTTGTCATTGAGGGCATTACATTAATAAGATATATTCATTTTAATTTCTAATACAGATTCATAAGCAAATTGTGCAATTGTAAAATGCTTTAAGAATGTATGTGATTGCCGGCAGTAAAAAAAGCCCAGAGCAATTTTATCTAAAACTCAGCAATTATTAAATTTTAATATGCCATCTATTTGATTTTGTTTATATACCAAAAAATAAGAAAGTGGCGTATGGGCCAGAGTTAGTAGTCAGCCGATTTCACATATAGGCAATTCAAATTTATCAATGTTTCCAAGAATAAAAAAAATTATACTTGGATTTTTAAAATTTTTTAAATTGATTTTACTTTTCATAGCATTTGTGAACTGAAAAAAGTTAAAGGTTTATTAAAGTTAATTGTAATTATCTTAATAAGTTCATATATATTACAATGTTATTCTAACAGTTCAGAATAATACAACAAATTATAATATTTATAAATAGCATAATTTATTTTATTATTTATGTTCAATTTTTTTATTTTTATATTTGAAAGAGCCAAAATAGAATTTTCATATATAATAAAAAAAAAAAAAGAGTATTTTCGTTTTAATCTCGAAATTCCATCATTTATTAATACTAAATTCCAAATATTCCAAAAGATATATTTAAATTTTTTGTTGGTTAGATACGCACTTAATTCAATTTACTATAAAAATTTAATATAATTTAGCTATTTATAGATTTTATATATTTATTTACCTACAGAAATTCTCATATTCAATTAATATAATTGAAATTTAGCCTGAGGGGTGATTAAAATAAAAGTAGTTATAATAAAGACATAAATATTTGTGTAAGATTTTCGAAGAATATTTTTTTATAAATTTATGTAAATAAATGTTTCACATTCACATATTAACACTATAGATTTAATTTTATATTCAAATTAGATTAATGCCAATTTTTTTTTTTTTTTTGGAAATCTAAATAAATACCAAAATGTATTTAAGATTTTCAATTTGGTGAATTGTATGAAATTACTACAAAACAAATTATTTTCAGTCCTTGGAAGTGTTAAAATAAAAAAATAAGTAAATACAAATATAATATATTCAATTGTAATTTAATTCTCATACCCACTTTGTAAATTTTACATAAAAAGTAAAATATTAATTTAAGATATTTTTTTTATTACAATGTGTATTTGTTTTACTGGTCCTGAAATGATTAAATACGCCTGCGTATCTTCTCAAATTTAAAGTTTATTGAAAATTTAGAGTTTGTATTTTCTTATATGTATGGATATGTATATACATATTTAATGAGAACCTGTTCAAATATTAATCTTATGAATATTATGTTTTTTTATTTGTAAGTTTTAATGCAAAAGTTTGCTCAATTTTTATATATAGAAGTGTATGTATAAGCAAAACTTTGATATAGCAAAAAAAATTAAATTATTTTACTTCTAATAATGCTTAAAGTTAATATAATTCGTACAAATACTTATTGCTGATATATATATACATTATATATTTTTTTTAAAATACAGTATGCAACTATAACTCAATAACGCGATAACGTAAACATAAAAATAAATACTCGTTAACGTGAACACGATCAGATTTACATTAATTGTAACTCGAATAAAGGAGTTTTGGTAAGGCTAACTATATCAACTAATTACATTGGTAAATTAAATTACATATGTGCATATTTTCGGCTGAGTAGTACATATTTTCGGCCAAGTATATATTTATAAACTCAATAACTTCAGTTCACAATCAAAATTTTTTTATATAACTCAGTTTTTGATATTTTTTCAATTACTGAAATCAAAAATACGATTTCAGTACGACCTGTGATGCAGGTAATGCCCAGGTATGAAATAGGTATTTCATACCTATAATACCTATTTCATACCAGGTAATGCCCAGGTATGAAATAGGTATTTTTTACCTCTAAAATAATTTACTAGGCTATATATAAAATTTCTAGTGGATATCTTATTTTAAAAGTCTTTTAAACAAGTGAATTTTTAAAAATGGATAAAGACGAATTTCGTGTGTTGATAAAACTATGTTGAAAATAATAATAAAAAAACCGAAAATACTGTGTTTTCTGTGACAGTCCACGTTATTATCTAAAATGCAGAATTTCAGTTAATCAGCCCTCGTATCAACACACGAAATTCGTTTTTATCCATTTTTAAAATACTGTTACACGTAAACTAAATAAGATATCGACTTGAAATTTTATATATATCCTAGTAAATGATTTTAGAGGTACAAAATACCTACTTCATACCTGTGCATTACCTTCATCAGAGTTAGTCCACGTAATTATCAATCTGCCCTCGTATATCATAATAAAATGAACGAAAAACATAAAATACTTTTTTTTCTCCAAAAATGCGGTTATATCTACTTTCTGGTAAAATGCTCATAAATTCAACTTATATTTTTTTCTTTTAAATTATCTCTATCTCTGAAGCTAATAAATCAAAAAAAATAACACATATAACCAAAGAAACTAAAACCCTCTTAACACTCGTATATATATAATTTTATTATCTTATTTGAATATATCACTTTGAAGCTGCATTCTGGTCTTATTATTATATTACTCTATGAACAGTAGAGATTTGAAAATGAAAATATTTTGACAAATCTGATATCTGTTATTTTTTGTAATATTAAAAAATTACTGATATCAGATTATCACTTATTTTATTACAAAAGCATTTTTAACTTTCTTTGAATTTGTGATAAAGCTGCCAAATTTTGTGAGCATAATTTTGAAAACGAAACTGAGTAGCTATATTTTTATACTAATATTTTCTATAGAGTCTGGGAAGTGCAATAATATACGACTGAGTTATAAAAATTCAAATGCGCTGTTAATGAAATTACGTAAACTGATCTTATAAAGAGAGTTTTAAATTGGTTAGGAGCTTTAGTGGATTTTTTTTTAAAAAAAAGGTTGTTGAAAATTTCATAATTTTTTTTAAGAGTTAAAATAGTTTTCAAAAATAAATTAAATTAAAAAATATTATTATCTTTGAAATATTATTAAATAAATTTATGAATAACTCAGATAAAACCAGGAGTTAGTTTTAGGTAAACATTAAATTAAGGTAATAATGAAATTTTGGTAAAAATAAAATAGAGGTAAAAGTTATGTAGAATAAAAGGTTAAATAGGTAAAATTTAGATCGTATTTTAATTTGCATAATTATGTTTTAATTTGTCAGAAATATTTTCTAAACTATTTTGATAAATATTTTATAAACTAGATTTTTATTGTCAGAATACAACACTAACACAAAATTTGTGAAAAATACAGAAAATAAATTAAAATAAATATTTTGTATCTTTAATCGAATTGACAATTCTGGTAAAAAGAAAAACAATAACAAAGAAGGTTGCGAAAAATCGAAATTTTATCGATTATAATCGATGGTTTTTATATATTTCATATTACTCGGGTATTTCCCATCTTTAACTCTAATTTAAATCACAATATAATTTTTGATGAGCAGTGGTATGCCAAACAGGCTAATCAAATTTTAAAACTACTTTTAATTAAATCTAGTTTTAAGAAGGGATTTAAATGGCGAGATGAGCATACGGCCATGTGTCCCATAAATAGTTTAATATAGCAAAACTGTAAAAGCTTTTATTGAGCTAACATAATTTGGCTAACGATAAGAAAAGAATGACCGTTTAAATAATACATAGCTGAAGTTTTTAAATTTTAATTATCAAGTATGACAAAAATATAAAATTCGAAACGTTATTTTGTATATGAGGGATTCAGAATCATATTGAACTAAACTACAATTTATTTATTTTTGCCAAAAGCAGTGTGCCGCACTCTCATTCTGTGGCCAGTTTAGTTCTTAAGGTATGATAATCATTTGTTAATATGCATATAATATTTAAAGAATAAGATTTAAAAAAATTTATTATGACTTAATACTGCAACGATAAATTTGGCAATAATTGAAAAAATCTAATTTACTATTTATTAATCTATTGTTAATCTTATTTAAGTTAAGATTTTAATTTTTAAAATGTGCAATATTAATAAATTGTTGTGATTAATTATTTCAAAATGAATTCTATACCTTTTCAGTTTCAAAATGAGAATAATATACCTTAATATGGGAATAGTAAATCTGAAAGTGGAATAGTAAACTTCAACTTGAGAATAGTAACCTTCAAAGTGGAATAATAAATTTCAATATGAGAATTGTAAGCCAGATTTTCTACAAATTGTTTAAATTAAACAGAAGAATTGCAATTGTTCATATGTGTTTGTATAGAAAGCCTTATGGAAGAAGGTCTGCAGACAATTACACCAAGAATATGTGCCAATTGCATCGCAAGCATTCAAAGAAAATTCACTGCGGCTCTTAGCTTAGAAAATATACAATATTAATAAATTGAATTTAAAATATTTTGTATCAAAATTGTTTTAAATCAAAATAAAATTTCTCATATTGAAATTTACTATTCTGATATTGAAATTTATTATTCTCAAATTGAAATTTACAATTCCTATATTGAAGTTTACTATTCCAATTTGAAGTTTACTGCTCTCATTTTGAAATTGAAAAGGTATAGTTTTTCGTCATGTGAAGGTATTTATATAAAAAAATTAAATACAAAAAATAAAGCTTTTCTCTGTTATTAAAATTCGGATTTGCTTTTGCGAATTATGAATCTTAATATCTTCCATCTAATCATAGCCATTCTTCTGAAATGTCATTATTTCAATATCAGTACCAATTAAATATGTAGCCACAGCAGTAACCACAGCAGACGCACCGCTGGCGAAAACAGATATGGAAACTACGGAAATATGAAACCTGATATGAGGTTACTGATATTGCCGTGGATAATAAGAGTGACTACCTGCACCACAGCAACATCATCGTGATTGAAAATGCACCCAGTGTAAACGACGAGGTGTCCAAAGCCATTGGTTGTTTGAGAGTCAAGGAAAAGAAGCTTAGTGGTGCTGCTGAAACAGGTTTAAAAAGCTAAAAGGGAATGGGCTACCATATGAAAAAATGCTGCTGGATAAACAGACAGAGGAGAAGAGCGGTAAGCCGTGTAGTGCTCTAAAAAGCCATACATCGGATGCTATCACCCCTACGACATCAAAAAATCGAGGGTTCAATCAATACGAGGTTGCTGGTAGCTGCAAGGTTGGCAGTTTACTCGTCCGCTACCCTGGATATACATTTTCCGAAGAGCAGGCAAATAGCATACTGAGTACAGCAGGCGCTTTGTATGTTATGCACCCATTGGTAAATCCATCAAATTCATGGGCTTATCTCATAACCCCGGATCGCCAATGATGTCAGCCAGAAATGGCATTTCCAAAGCTGAGATCGTATGAAGGAGCACTGGTCAAAATGTGAACTACCCAAACATTCTGTTTGTTCTGCATTCTTTCCTCATGCTACTTATAGGGACAGAATTAATCACGGTCGGGGACCTTGTAATGTTGATCGGCAGTACTGCTATGAATACTCCAAGATATGGGTTTCAGATCGGTGTTCGGCATCGACAGTCAGTCTCCATCTGAAAACAGAGAGATCAGAGCACTATTTCAAGCTGAAAAAGAAAGAATATGGAATAGTGTGTCTGGTCGTAACACTACGACATGATGACAAGAAACCACAGGAAAGAAAAAAAGACAGGGAAAGTCGAGCGTGGGCATACCAGGTATGACGTCAGACCCGCCTCCAAATAATGTTAATTCTTTAAGTAACATTTCTTATAAAATTACTTTTTAAAATAAATTCATGAACTAAACAAGGTTTTTTTTTATTAAATTTTCAATTTATTTGCAAATGGCCAAACCCACAAAAGATGTAATTTTTGCTGATGATATGGTTTTTAAAAAATTAGAATACATATACTGAAAAAACTTAGTAGAAAATGCTTTTGTTTAAAATCTATAAACATTTTAAGAATATTTCAAAGTTTCGTATTTTCTTAAAATGCGTTTTTGGTTCTGAGCCCCTCATATGTACTTTATAATAATAACATTATAATGAAATAATTTTTTATACGTTTGATATATATCGGTCTTTTAAATCGGATTTTACTTCTGACATGTAGCTTACAATTTATAAGTGATACTTTAAACAATTATTTAATTAAATGATAAAAAGATCTTCGTTCTTTTGATAGTTTCCCATTAAAAACATTATTTTCCTTATAAAGTGGTGTTGTCCAATTGATTTTACATTGTGTTTTTTTATTGAAAAATCATGATGTTCTTTCATCAAAAATATTAAATTTTTTTATTTGAGGTCAACATTTTTGAAAATTTATAGAATGTAACAATATGAATGGATAAATCTCTAAAGAATAATAAATAAATACTATTTGGTATTCACATAGTTAAATTAAGTAAATTTTCCAAAATTTTTAATTATGATACTTTAATATCTTTATATGTATTATATTTTCATTCTGGATTTATTATCACGAAATAACATAAATTTACTATTAGGTTTGTTACTTTGTTGCGGTACTTTAAGCAATTATAATAAATAATTAAATTTATTAATTAACTCATTTTTTTAATTAGATTTCTTAGATCTCAGGGGCCCAAGACTTTATGTTGGCTTTATTATAGTAATATTTATTATAATTTATAAAAGCATAAAATAAAATAGATTTACTACAAATTAAGGGTCTGTTACTAGAGTCACAACACCAACATGTAATTTAATATTGCACATTCTTACCCAAAATAATGTTAGAAAAACTAATAAAGATAGAAGCTAATTTACACTTAAAAAATATTAAAGTTGTTAAAAGATATCAGTTTTACAAGCGTAATTTTAGGTACTAGGAAGGCCATTCAAACTACTGTTCAGTATGTCTGCTGCTGAACTTCTTTCTATTTTAAATAAATGTTCATATGGGTTTAAAATAAATGTTCATATTTTTAATTATAAATTTTGTCGATTGGAAAAAGTTATGTACTTTATATTACACTATCCCCCAGAACAAATATCGTTTTTTTTTGGTTTCGTAAAGTATGCCTGGGTATTATAGTAAAACTGGTCTCATGGACTGACCATCAGTTTAAGTTTGAAATCTTAATCTAAAATTTTTTTGTGTAAATCACCCAGTGGTTCACTAAAATTCTCCCTGTTGTAATTGAAATATTGTCTTTCAGGTGTTCAGAGTATGTCATGAGTTCTTTTTCGTTTAAGTTTCTCCTTGTCACTGTTTTTTATACTATTGCTGCAATTCGAAATATATGCATATGAAGAAGAATGTAGAAGATATCATTGAATGATATTAATATTGCTTTTTGATTACAGACTAGAATCTTGTTTCAAGTACTTAGTTTTGAATTACGTCCTATAAGCCAGTGTGGTATTCTGTATTTTATATGTATTTCGCACCGCTTTATTTTTATATGCTCTGTCCACCTAAGCTTTACGTTTACTGTCATACCTAGATATTCAGCTGAGTTTGTCTGTGGAACCTATGTTACCATTAAGGTAAACTGGTGTTATTTGTCGGATTCTTTTATTTGTAAAAAATAAGTGATTGGACTTCGCATCGTTAAGTTTTATATTCCATTTTTTTGTCCATGTCTGAATAGCATTGTTTGCCGTATGTATTTTATTAATAGATCGCTTGTGAATAGGACATACAAACTCCCTTGATGTATTCAAGGCATTTATATCTCTCAACTCTATATAAACATCTTCGTGCTTCATGTTTGATTGCTAAGTAAGTAGTTGATTTTGTAAACAAAACCTTCTTACCAAACCTTATCAAAAGCTTGAGCTATCCCAGGAATATCACAAGGGACTCTTTTAAGTCAATGGAGAACAAATATCGTTAATAGTCACAATTATTTAAATTTGTATACATATAACAAATAATGAGTTTAACATCTTTTTCAGAATGGGTTGTTTGGGAAGTAAGGATCGTTTAACGAAAGAAGATATGGAATTCTTAAAAACGCATACCCGTTACGATGAAGCCACAATAAAAGAATGGTATAAAGGCTTTAAGGTAAGCAAAAATTTGTGTATATGGTATAAATATTTAAATCATGCTGCCCAATATTGGTCACACTAAATTTGTTACTCTCTCTTAACTAGCCTTACTTTTTAATAATTTTTTCAAAAATCGGATTGGATATATTTTACTGATCTAATTAAGTAAAATGTCTTAATTAAGTAAAATGTGATCCTTTAATTTCAATTGTGAATTATATTAAAATAATATTATATACTTTTGAAAATTTCAGCAAGATTGTCCAAATGGAAGATTAACTCCAGCTAAATTTGTTGATATGTATAAAATGTTTTTCCCATCTGGTAATGCGGAAGAATTTTGCGATCATGTCTTTAGAACGTTTGATATGGACAAAAATGGATACATCGATTTTAAAGTAAGTCGAACTATTTCATTTCTTTTATGCATTTATTTTTCCACAAAGTAGTTGTAGTATGATTTTTCTTCCTGTTTCACTCCAGGTTTCCTTTATTTGTAAGCAAATTAGGCAGGATCGCAAAAATTTATTTTATAATTTAGCATATATAGCTCAATTTAATGAAGACAATATTTGTTTGATGAAGAGATTATTTTTGAAAATTTACATTATTCGCACACTAAAAATAGGTTCGTATAAGGAATATAATTTTTTCCGTGTATTAGCAATAAATTCGGTTTCTACTCTCATTTGGATTGTTTGGGTTGTTGTATACACTGTACTAGTTTAAATTTAAATACATTACTAGAAATTTAATTCATATAGAAAGCAACCAAAGTTTATATTACAGTCAAGTCTCCTATAACGCGATTAATTTACGCGCGGTATATGGAAACCGTGTTATAAGAAGCTCAAATTAGGAAATACATTTTATGGAAATTGCGTTATGTGAAACATAGAAATAACACAAATCATATTAACTTATATCGCGTTATATGGAAACCACTTTCGCGTTATATGGAAAACGCGTTATAAGAAACACAGAACTAATATAAATTGAATGAATTCGTACCGCGTTATATGGAATCTCAGAAATAAATAAATTGTACATAA
This sequence comes from Empis livida, assembly GCA_963932195.1. Lineage (NCBI taxonomy): Eukaryota > Metazoa > Arthropoda > Insecta > Diptera > Empididae > Empis > Empis livida. The sequence continues at coordinate 18,197,362 of OZ010647.1, forward strand.
ATAAACCTATATAAAAACTGCATTGTCAAAATACATTATCAGGTTGTGATTAACCCCTTCGCCTCAAATGACGAGTCTGACTCGTTATGTTTTTTTTATGCCAAAATAGATAATGACGAGTTATACTCGCCATACGGTCTGAAATATGCTATATTATTATTAAAACATTCAGGCCAGTGTGACCCACCGGTGGGTCACACTATGATTAGCCCATGCGACGGCGGGACCCACCGGGCTCACAGTATTATGCTTTATGCGATGGTGTAAGCTAGTGATGGCTTTGTAAATATAGTTATTTATTTCGTTTAAATAATTATTTTAGTATTCTGGATGAAATGATGAATAGTCATATTTTCATCTGGGATTTTCTCTAGCACCTCTGGTTGGATTGGTCTGAAATTTGGTAAGCACATACCTTATAGTGGTCTCTAGCAAACTGCCCTAGTGCTCTAGGGCAGTTTATAGTGGTCTCTAGCAAACTGCCCTAGTGCTCTAGGGCAGATTTGTTCTACTTGGAAGATAGTTAGAGGATGAAAACGTGGTTTCTGGGATTTTGTGGGGAAGAAACGGGGAGCACTAGTTCGGTTTACTAGAGACCACTATAAGGTATGTGCTTACCAAATTTCAGACCAATCCAACCAGAGGTGCTAGAGCAAATCCCAAATGAAAATATGACTATTCATCATTTTTTGTTTTATGATATACTGCAAATTAAATTAGTATAAATATGCACAAAAAATAACAAAAAAATCTGAGGTCAAGGGGTTAATAGGGTTCTTAAAGGAATTCTATAAAATGAAAATGAATATATAACTTTTTTTTATATATTTAAATGTAAATTTATTGCATGTAATTCATAATTCATAAAATTAAAAACTAAATTTTAAAAAAATTATTTCAAACAAAACAATTAAATTGATACATTGTAGATTGTATTATTATTCATCATCACTGTCAAATATTAGCCGTCTAACTTTTTTTTTTCTGAAAATCCTCCTCACTTTGCAAATTTTCTTCCTGGTTTTCAAATGTAGTTTTATTTTGTAGTTCTTCCAAAACCTCTTTATATGGAGCCAAGCAATTTTGAAACTCTCTTTTAAATTTTTCACTGCGTATCGTTCAAGGGTCATTTTGAGTTAATTGGCATATTAATTCCTTAGCCAACTCTAGCCCTTTTTTTAAATCTGAACTGAAGTTTAAAACTAGTTCTTTATCAGTGTCCTCTTCCACAAGTGCATTGGAGGTAGACTCATCAATTAATTCTACCAATTCCTCCTCATTTAAACTCTGTTCCTGAAGTAGTTCTTCTATATCTTCATCGTGTATATCTGCAAATCCTTCGTTGCCAAATGTAGAAGCAATCTGTACTATTTCTGTTAGTGGATCTGAAATATCATTTCTGTTTTGAACCATTTGAGGTAACAGAGGCCTCCAACATGTATTAAGTGTTGACTGTTTAATTTCTGCACAAGGTAATGAAACAATTCGAGTGCAATCTAAAATAGAAAATTCTTTCCAAACTTCAAGAACAGTTTTACCTTCCTGATTTCCTAATCTGTTGAAAATGGTTTCAAAAAATTTCCGTATGTAATACATTTTAAAAGTTCGGATGATTCCTTGTTCCAGCGACTGTATTAGTGAAGTACAGTTAGGAGGAAAATAAAGAATTTTCACATTTGGGTGATTCAGCTCCGTTTTATGACTGCTGGCGTTATCAAGTATCAACAATACTTTGAAACTAAAGTTTTTTTCAATCATAAAGCTTTCCACTTGGGGGATAAAGCAATTATTAAACCAATCCTTAAATAATTCTTGAGTCATCCACGCTTTTTTATTAGCTCGCCAAAATACAGATAACTCAGATATATTAATATTTTTAAAAGCTCGAGGATTTGAAGAACTATTTATGATCATGGGTTTTATCAACAAACTTCCTGATAGATTGCTACACATGTGGAGAGTTATACGTTGTTTAGAAGCTTTAAACCCTGATGCCCGCTTTTCATTTGTGGAAATGTAGGTCCGAGATGGAAGTTTCTTCCAATACAATGCTGTCTCGTCCGCATTAAAAACCTTATCTGGTGCATATCCCCCTTTATCGATATTATCTGAGAGCTCCATTTTAAATTTTTTGGCAGCCTCGGCATCCGCTGAAGCCTGTTCTCCTTGAAATTTGATGTTGTGCAAAGAATATCTTTTTTTAGCTTGTCTAGCCATCCTGTGCTTGCAGTAAATGTGTGGCTGTGTCGGTCTGAAGAATTATTCATTGATTTTAAGTGCTCATAAATTTTAAGTGATTTCTGCTTAATAAGATTTCCGCACACAGGTATCTTTTTGGCTATACAATCTTCCAACCACATCATCAATGCTTGTTCCATTTTAACCATATTAACGTTTCGTATACGAGCACTGCGCTTTGCACCTGATGAACAACCATCTGCAATAGTTTTCCTAATTTTCTTCTCATTTTTCTTTAAAGTCCGAATTGTAGATTCATTCAAATTTAACGATTTTGCAACAGACGATATTTGTTCTCCATTCCCTAAACGATTTAAAATTGCGATTTTCTCCACAAGAGTTATCATTTTCTTTTTAACTGTTTTCTGCTTTTAATTATTTCAGACATTTTACTAACCTACGAAAATTATTTTTTTATCTAAATACATACTACAAAAAATAAAAAATTTTACCTATATGATCTCTAATGCTTTATAGCTCCAATAACGTAAATTTAACAAATCACTTATTACTTATTTATACGTCTAAACACATTTAAACCCAAACTAAAATAAAAGGATTGGTTTATTGTTTGTTAACTGCCTAATAATTGAAATTGAGAAAAGGGAAATACCCTAAAAAAGCCTATTATGTACAGACAAAAATTTAAAACATCAAATAATTGTTACTATAGATATATTTTTAAAGTCATGTGAGTTGTTGGAAAGTTCTTGTACGAAAACCGCGTTCTAATGAGACCGTTATAGGAGAACAGTCCCAATTTTCACTCCGCGTTATATGGAAACCGCGTTATAAAAACAACGCGTTATAGGAGACTTGACTGTATAATTTTCCATTTCCATATTTTTATGTAAAATATTCAAATTTCAATTTTTTTTGCTAATTTACAAATATTAATATATACTTCTTCCACAAAATAGGATGATTGCATTGGTATACCTTTCTTAAGAAATTGTTAAAGTTATACAAACTTACAACATATATTTTTTCATCGTATAAATTATAAATAAAAATAACTGAACTAAGCTCTATATGTGGCATTTGTGAACTAATTAGGAAGTCTTTGATGAAACTTATTTAGTTTCTATTATCAGTACTACTTATTTCCTTTTAAATTTTTTTATACGTTTCTAAATCATATTAATTTTTAATTGAAATTTCCTTTTTATCATAAATACAACAAAAGGATTTTATCGAATAAAGTTGTAGTAGAGAAGGTCAATAATGAAGGTTTTTTGTTCTCTTGTAAACCTCTTCATATATTGTATATTATATAATAATAATTTTAAATAGAATGCTGCAGTATATCGGGAAACGGCTATTGGACTAAGTATGTATTTGGTATATGTCAATATGTATTATATAAAATAATATTTTAAAATATTTTAAAAACTGTCTCATAAATTACGGTATAAAATCAGTATTCTCAGTTGATATTATAAAATTACCTTAATTTCAAATTCTCGTTATAGTGCAGCTTAATTTTACATTTACGAAAAAATCAGCAATAAATTCCGTACTGAAGTGGTTATTGATTTATTTGATGATTTTAATTATTGTTGAGAAAATTAGAAATTTATAACCATACTAAATATAAATAACAACTGTCGTAACAAGGAGACATAAAAATGATATTCAGAGAAATGGTGAATATCAACTTGTTAAAGATTGACTTGGTGAATATTGTTTGTTAAAAGGTGAATGAAAAGTTGGTTTATTGTGAATAATTTTTGAAAAAAAAGGAATATGTTTTGTATACTAATTGTATATTTTATTGATAAATGAACAGAATTTGAAATATTCAGAATACAATTAACTTTTTAACAACGGCGCGGTTTCTTAGAACAACTGTTGCAGATTAAGAAAAACCAAAAATTAGAACACGGTGCCATTAATAAGCTCCATTTGATATAAGCCGTTTGTCCATAACTAGAATATGGCACAAGTTCAATGTTACTCTGCAAATTTGGCTGATATAAAGAATATGCTATTAAATATACGGGGAACGATTCGGAGTCTTTCTTTCGCAATTGAAAACAATTCGTAGGGGTTCTTACTCCATTCAGAAGAAGCGCTGGACAAAGCCAGATCATACTTCAACTAAATTTATTTGTATTGGGTTAGCAAAATTATTTGAATTTTGTTGTACACTAGATTCTCTTTTTATGCGATTTTGAAATAATGCGGCGCAACAAAAAACATTTTTTTCTACTATGTAATTTTTTTCTAATAAACTTAGTGCGCAATTGATATATGTATGCTAATTCTAAATTTTTTATTTAAAAACGAAGCTGTCTATGAAAATTTTTCTAATGTACGTAAAAGTATGTATTTGTCTATTGGCTATTTATTAATCAGTAGAAAACAGAACTCTGTAAAAGAAAATTTTTACTACTTCAGCACAAATTTTTTTAAAAGAATTGTTTTAAGTTTTTCTACATTTTTTTAAGCAAAATGTGTGAAAATAATAACAAAAAAAAAACAGAAAAGGAGTGCAATTTCCTTATAAACAAAAATTACGATTCTAGATCGCTTGGCGAAAAGAGAGGGATCTACAGCAATAGGTAAATGTTTTAATTTAGGCGAATCTACTGTTAGAGCAATTAAAAAAATGAGGTGGCAATAAGAAAATCAATTATATCTGGTACAAAATTAAGCGCTAAAAGTTCGTCATATTCAAGAGACACCTTGAAGGAAAAACAGAAAAGGCGCTCATAATTTGGATTGAAGATTTATCTCAAAAAAGAATTCCAATAAATGGGCATTCAATTGAACAGAAAGCTCTTCGATTTTATGAGCAGCTGAAGAAATCAGAGCCATCTATATCTTCATGTGGAAGCAATTCGAAATTCTCGCCAGCACAGGATGGCTAACTGGTTTTCTAAAAAGATATTCTTTCCATAATCTGAAGATAAAAGGTGAAGAAGCTGCTAGAAAATATCCCGAAAAATTAGCCAAAATTATTAAACATGGCGGATATTCTGCCGATCAAGTCTTTAACGCTGACGAGACAGGATTATTTTGGAAAAAAATGCCGAACCGTACCTACATCGCACAGTCCGAAAAGCTGCAAGTGGTTTTAAAGCTGCCAAAGATCGAGTTACTTACTTGCTCTGCAGCAATGCTTCTGGAGATCGAATATTAAAACCGCTGCTTGTAAATCGATCTTTAAAACCACGTGCATTAAAAGGAAAAAATATAAAGCAACTACCTGTACATTTCATGGCACACAAGAAAGCCTGCGTAACAACCGCTATTTTTACTGAGTGGTACAATAAATGCTTTGTACCAGAAGTCGCAAAATATATGAAAGAGAAGAGTCTCAAGTTTAAGGTCTTATTAATTGTTGATAATGCACCAGGTCATCCAAAGTTACAACATCCAAATATAGAATTAATTTTTTTCCCTCCAAACACAACCAGCCTTATTCAACCATTAGATCAGGGAATTATTTCGATATTCAAAAAATATTATATAAAGTTCACTTTTCAATTCATTTTTGATAAACTAGAATCTGAAACAATCATAGTTACTGAAGTTTGGAAAAAATTTTACATTTTGGACTGTATAAACCATGCTGCATTAGCAATTGCTGAACTAAAACCACAAACACTAAAAGCATGTTGGAAAGCAGTTTGGCCTGAATGTGTATTAGAAAGAAATGAATCAAATCAAATAACAACCATATCATTAGAAATTATTTCACTGGCCAAACAAATTAGTGGGGAAGGTTTTAATACATTTGACGAAAACGATATTCAAGAATTGCTTGTGGACGAAGCCTTAAGTGATGATGATATTTTGGAAACTATGGTTTTGGGTGCTATCGAAGATCGTGAAGAAGATAGTGAACCAGAAGAAGAACCAGTCTCACTTAACGCAAATTTAATTCAGGAAGGCCTTCAACTTGCCAGTAAATTTGAAAAAAATTTCCTAGTAAATGATAACAATTCAGACCGCGCCTTCAAATTCCAACGTGATCTGAACTGTTGTATGTCAGGCTACCGAGAACTCTATAAAGAATTATTCAAGCCAACACAGTGTTTAATTACTGACTATCTTGTCAAAGAAAAAAAAGCAAACGAAATTTCTGAGGAAGCGTTACCATGCAGATCTGATGAAGTGATTATATCTTATGGTGATTATAGATTATAAGCGTTACCATGCAGATCTGATGAGGTGATTATATCAAAAGTAATTTTGCACCAATCCACAAACGATTTCGCACATTATCAGACAGCGAAGAATGATAAATACAAAAATATTATACGTATGTACTTTTTTTTATGTTATTTTAAATGAAGTTTAGCTTACGTTATTTACGCTTTCAATGAAATGTTTTGTTTATGTTATTTACATATGTATTTTTTAATTTCAATAAAATATAAGGAAAAAAGTTTCGATCGATTTACATCTACTTATGTAAATCCTAAATATTGGACAACGATCGATTTACAGTTTCGATCGTTGTCCAATATTTTCAGCAATTTTCCATAATTTTTCAGCATATTTCTTAATTTTTTTTGTGCGATTTTTGATGCATTTTAAGTCATTATTTAGGTTTTATGCGATTTTTTGAGTAAATGGAACGTATCTATCATTTTGTATATAAATATATGTTTTTTTTGTGTGATTTTTTTTTGTGCGAATTTCCATGGTATGCATGTACCGCATTAAAAGAGAATCTAGTGTATTATGTTAATAAAATTAATTTAATAATTCAACATTATTTATTAATTCGCAATTCTATACCATATTTTCGGACAGAGGGAGTATTTAAAACAAATGATAGACCTTTCTTTAAAAAGATAATGAATCTTAATACAAGCTATTTTAATTGAGCTTCTGTAGGTGACGCATATTTTAGTGCATACTCGAAAACGTAATTTTATATTAAAACGATTTATGCCAACGCGTTTGCAAGGTAATAAAGGGCTGAAAAATTGGAACATATCGTTACTTGAAGCGTTACATAGTAGAAAATATTTATATTAAGCCTTTAATTTTCCTCATAGATTTCCCAAGTTATTAGTGGAATATTTTTTTGTCGACGGTGGCTTAAGTTGTAGTGTGCTAAGCTGTGGTTCATTAGATACTGGGTTCAACTCCCATCCGAGACATCAATGTTGGTCTAAGTTTACTTAGCTTTAAATGAGTATCAGTAATAAAATTATAATAAAATGTAATTTAAGACTGAGAAAAATGCTAACGGGCGAGACCATTTGCTAATAATAAATGTCTTACTAATAAAACCATTAGCTTGTTGCAATTAACAGTTTCTTCACTATAAAGAAAATTCATGGTTCGAAATCCATAAAATTAGTAGGTCCAATTGTAATAAAATGTTAGGAGACCCTTTAAGGGAGGCCTAGGCTCTACATAAGCTGTAGTGCCAAAGAGAAGAAGAAGTTTTTGACAAACAAATATTCGCACAATTTTTATTTAAACATTTTTTTTTTAAATTTGGTTTTTTTAGAGGACTTAATCGACGTGGTAAAATCCAATATAATTTGACGCAATAAAAAATGTGGTGGTTAAAAAAATATAGCAAGAAAAGCATAAATTTGGAAGAATATTTTTAAAACATTAGGAAATAATGTTTATATGCAATATTTAATTAAATATTACCTAAATAGCATATACCATATATAATAACTAAATCATTATCTGCAATCATTTTATTTAAATCGCACTGTTGTTTTCAAACAAAATAAAAAATTAACCTTAATATCTGAATTTCTTAAGGCCAGGATTCAAATTCCCAATTGAATAAAAAAATATTTGTTATCATTTCAATACAGCGAGTTTGTCTACTCAAAATTGTGTTTAGCGGAACAGTCGGAATTTGACACTTCAAACTGTCAACGGCACGAAAACGGCCAGACTATCTGAGGCATTACGAAAAATCTCAAAATTAACTTTTTCTCGGTTATTCAAAAATGCAGTTACTTTTACCCAAATAACTGAGATATATACGATATAAAAATGTTTATATTTATGTCGAAGGAGGTAAAAAAATGAAATTACTTGACGGTTTTAGGGCCACACCCTAAGGAAAATTAATTAAAAATATCTGTACATATTTTCTCTGAAAATTTGTAAAAATTTTTACCGTATAATATTTGTAAAAATGTTTATGAATTGTAATCGATTACATATAATTTAATCAAATCTAAATAAACTCATATACATATTTACATAACTTTTTAGTAATCGAATCAATTATATCCTATTAATTAATTCAATTTTTTTTTCTATAGGAATTTCTTTTAGCAATTGATGTTACGTCAAGTGGAACACCAGAAGAAAAATTAAAATGGGCCTTCAGAATGTATGATGTAGATGGAAATGGTGTGATAGATATTCAAGAGATGACAAAAATAGTTCAGGTAAAAGTAACAAATATTAATCAAAAGATTGTTTTTTTTTTTTAAAACAATAATGAGAAAAATAAATTACTCCTTTATTTGATTTTAAAATATATTTAAATTATTTTTTTCAGTTCAATGGAGTATGTAGATTTCAGTAAATATAAATATAATAATTTTTTAATCAGTTGTTTATAAATAATTATTTACAGAAATTAAACATTATTAGAATATGATGACATACAATAATGTTTCATGATGATATATAATCATGTTTAGGAACATTTAGTATTTTCCAGGTCTACAAAGTGCTATATATTATTGAATTCGGTGCTTCAATAACTAAAATTGTTTTAATACTGAATATCGAAAGTTTTTAAAAAATCTAAAAGCTTAGAAATGGAAACTTTTAGCAAGCGCATGTATTTTTTTGGTAATATTTATCTGTGATTGAATATTATGAAACCAGCTTTCATGCAGGTCTATAATACCAAACTCACATAACATAATCTTGGTGTGCTTATCATGAAATCGCCTAGTTTTGTTTCGGGACTGTTTAATATTACAATGGCATATCCAACTTTTTTTTGCTATCGAGCTCATATAAACACCAGTAGTTGTCATATCTCAGTTGCTTATTTTTTGCCAAATTGCTGAGATATATGTGGTTTATTGAAATTGAACCACTATATACTACGGTATTCAGATGCATTCTGAGCAAAAAATGTTACCCCCTTACGGTTCGATATTAAAATAAGCAGTAGAGTAGTGTATGTAGTTTTAGATAATCAAGATGTATTGTTTATGTCATTAGGGTGGTAATAAAATGTCTTTTAAACCGAGCTACAGAATATTTCTTATTTCTATACTTTATTTACAACTTATACTTTTTACAACTTAGTTGTTTATTTACAACTTATAATACTTTCTTAATACTGGAAACACTTTATTTATTTTATTTCAAAAGTGACTTATAGTTTAAAATAGGTGCATATATTCATCTCCTTGTATACTCCTTGAGACATTCCTTCTGTTGCTTTAATTATATCAGCTGCATTCATAATTCTTATCCTCAATTCTTCAACCGATGACACTGGCGAACTTCTTTTTTTAAAAAATCTACAGATTGTAGTCTAATGGATTTAGTCTAATGTGTTTTGGTGACCATGGTACAGTCCTCTACGTCCTAACTATTTCTCTGTGTAAGTGTTATTTCTAAACCAAATGCAATCTGACATTATTGTGGATCCGGGAAGTCACCGTCAATAAATATCACTATATAATATTATAATAATAATAATGTTATTTTTTCTCGTAAACATGCGTCTTCTGCTTCACGACATGACTACCTAAATGGTGAGCATGAGCCACGACATGCGGTTATTTGCGACTTAGGAATTTTAGTCAATTAAACTTCCACTCCCTTGTTGATGGTATAGTGAATAGCGCTAACTCTTTGCTTGGCTCTTTTCTGATCTGTGAGGACTGATGCATGTAGTATCCTTTTAATTAAAGAGTTATTTTCAACTTTAGGACTTCTATTACTGTTCTATTTTTCATTTTTTTATTGCACATATTTTAGACTAAATGAGAGTCCGTAACCTGTCAGACTGTTGAAAATCGTTAGTTCTATCAAATTAATTCAATGGTGAATCAAACTAAATTACTTGCTGACCGTGAAAAGAGGTAGTAGCGTTCTTTTGAGGACTGTGAACCCCAAACAAAGTGGTAACCTGCTAAATCATGTTCCCGTGCTAAAGTTTTATTTTTTATTAATTCTTTTTAATATTTTACTCACTTCTGAATTTCATTTGTTATACTGCTTTCATGAAGCAGTTGTTCTAATTATTATTTGTATATGTTTGTTTGTTTCGGTGGCGGAAACATCAGGTATGTTTAATACACTGCGAATTGTGAATTTCTTCTCAGCATGTGGAGTGTGGAGAAAGTACAAGAAAATAAGCTGAAGAGTAAAGGATATTTTTATTTTCTTTTTCTATAGTATGTATCTTTTTTGTTCTATATTTCTTTATTATGAATGGGCAATATACCAGCTCTCCCCATGCTTATCTCCCCTCATTCGCTGATAAAAACAAATCATTGGTATCCTTCTTCAGACATCTTTACATGAATATGTGTGTTTGGATTGATTCGGAGGTGGATTAGATAATCAATTATTAATTACTAATTATGGTACTGGTACCCCAACATACTTATACCATATTCTATGTCGAAAATTTAAAGGTGCCTGCTTATCTAATAAATCTTCCAAAGTATTCTCCAAACACTCCAAATTATGTTGACTTACTATTTGTGGCAAAATAATTGAGCATAAGAGCATATTATTGCATATTCTGTAACAACTATGTATTGTGGAAATTCTCTCACTCTGTAATGTCCTGTAAGGTTTCTGGTAGTCCAATGATGCAGGTTATGGAGTTTGAATATACCATTTTTTGTAAATGTTGCCTCAACTGTAAATAATGTGAATTTTTTTAATTTGGTATTTTTTGTTCCATTTAAAGCAAAAATACTGTATTGTATTAAACGTATATCACTGTATTAAACGTGTTAAACGTATATGATATGACGAAGACGTCCCATATCGTGCTACGGTATTCCGCTATTAAGCAGAATTCAAAATGAGCCAAAGAAAGGACAGATGAGTCAAAAGAAAGGACAGAACAACTTTTACCCTAAAAGCGACAGTCTATGTAAAAGCCATGATTGACGAAAATCGAAGATATTTTTCTGCTAAGATAAGGTCTGTTGATATTATCACAAGATCTGTAACCTCTTGCGTAAAATGACAACTTGCAGGTTGTTAGTGGTAAAATTTGATCGATTTTTTTATCGACTTTTTGTTATTGACTTTTTTATGTACTTTGGTATCGACTTTCTAGGATTTTACACGCACATACGTTTCTGGGATGTTATTACTATGATTTGAATTGAAAGCTTCAAAAATAAAATTTAAAAAATTATCTGAAATTTTACTTTCAAAGCAGAATATTTTGTCTTATTTAAAAAAACGCCTGAAATTTTAGTGTCAAAGAAGTAATGTTAGTGTCAAAGGAAAAGTTGTTAATAAATCTTTCAAATGTAATTTTAAAGATTTATTAGCAATATTGGGTACCTTATGTTAGAGACTTCGTTAGAATACAGAAATACGCTATCTTTCTAACGATATTATCTTCATGAGAAAGATAGATCTAAATGCTACATAGTTTAATTCAAGATTCTGCGCAGAGGGGACGCAAATTGTTATATTTCCACTGCACTCTGTTGGCAGAAATTTTAATTAAATGAAAGCACTGCGTTTTTATTTTTATACATTTTCTATACGATTGAAGAATATTACTATCTTTACTATGGCATTTTTCATTAAAATATTTACTATGGTATTTTTCACTAAAAAATTACTTCGCTTACGGGATGGTCTGAAAGTAATTTTAACCTTCATATGATAGCAAAGTCTTAAATTTTTCCAATGAGGCGCCTGGCAACATTTTATGTGTACATTTACAATGCTAAATCGTAGTCCGAAAAAGTTTACACACTGACGGACGGACAGTTTTAACATAACGATTTATATTTTTAATTCGTAATAAAAACACGGAGCCGTTTTTAATTTTGTTTTCAATATCTTACAATGTCATATTTATAAAATATATCTTTTTTTTATTTTTTAGGCAATTTACGATATGTTGGGAGCTTGTTCCTCAAATCGTCCTGCTGATTCTGCTGAAGAGCGAGCTAAGAATATTTTTGCCAAAATGGATGAAAATAATGATGGTCAGCTGACTCAAGATGAATTCCTCAAAGGCTGTCTGCAAGATGAAGAACTTTCTAAAATGTTGGCACCATAAGAAAGAAATCACACAACGTTTATTTTCAGAAAGTTTAATATAAAAGTTTGAAAATCTTCTTATACATTATGTATTATTAATATTTACTTTATTTTGGTTATAAAACATAAAATTGTATATTCATAAAAACTTAAAAAAAACATCTTAAAACAAATCACTCTATTGCACAAAAATTTAAAAAAAAATATTTAGCCGCAATACTGGTTTCTGATATCATAAAAAGTACCTTATTTAGCAATGAAAAATTTAGAATGCTAATGGAGCATTTTTATTCAAAGCTATAATAAAATTAATTTATTATAATTGGCAATAGTAGTTATAAATAATAAGAAAAGAATTGAATAATTTAATACAAATTTGGTATATTTTGCAATGTTTCAAAACGCAGTTTTAAAGCAAATTGTAGAATTTTCTAATTTTTTGATATTTCTCCATTTCAAAATAGAATTATACTAGAGAATGGAAAATCTGTCATTTTAAATATAACAAATGGCGCAAATGTAAAACAAAACTCTTTAATTTACTATTTTATTTAGATTTCATTTATTTTTGATATATTTCCGAATTTAAATATCTTTGTTTCAAGATTAATAATATAAACTTTTCAAAAGTTTATGTGGATTTCATATGAAATGTGGATTTCAAAAAATGATATTGAGTAAAACTCCTTTTAATATTCTAAATAAAATGCTTACATAATAAATTAAAAAGATATATGATATGATTATGATACCTTAGACTGTTTATTATTAATATGAGTATTAGAAAACAGTTCAATTAATAATTGTATTCTCAATTAAATTTTTCATGGTATAATTTTATATTGGAATTGGAAATATATGTATATTTATTTTTGTATGAAAAAATATACATTAACATTAGTAGGGCAACTCAGCTGTTGACTCTAAAAGCTATAAGGATTTTTATCTTTTAAATGCCATTCTAATCATATTAATTGTATTCATTTCAATTCTTTCAATGTGTGTCTTATTATAATTTGGTTTTCAGTTAATTTCATTTTCAAAAAATGTCCATTCTGGTAAATTTTGAACTTGTTCGATTTTGTATTATATCTTATGCATTTACTGCTCAATTTTTTTTTTTTTTTTTTGTGAAATTCTTTTAATAAAAAGTTAATTTTTTGATATAAAGTATAGCCACATAAAAAATTAACTAATTATGCCTAATATTTAAATTAGTATAAAAAAATGGAATATTTTTATTAAAACTGGCTGCATAATTTAAGTAAATTGATTTTTTAAAAATTTTTACTACAATAAATCCATCATGATTTTCGTTAAATAAATTAATTTAAAAATAAAATCTCTATTTATAAACTTTTCTAATTTTTCTAATTTGATTAATTATATGATTTTATTAATGATGCTATTTTTTTTTCATTTGCTAAATAAGTATTTACATTCAACTAATAATATTTTTAAATTTGAACAAAATTGCATAAATAGCAAAATCTTTTTTCATTATTATATAAATTTTACCAATCTTTTAGATAATTTTCGTAAATTAATTATTTTTTTAAATATGGTTAAATTAAAACCTATACAAAAAACTCGTTATGAATATAAAAATTCCTAATTAAAAAGTTTTTAAATTAAATAATAATAAAAAATTGATATTAAAGAAGAAATATTTTTAAAAAATCTCGATGTTAGTACAGATAATTCAATATTATTACTAAAATTGATATATAAAAGATTTGAGCTAAATTTGGAGGTTTTAAAAAATAAATTTATTTATTAATAATATATCTAATGAACATAAGCTTATCAAAATAAAAATTGATAATTTCTTATAAGCTGGAAAAGTCTCAAATGTACTAAATAGTATTTAAAAATGCACAAAATAGAAATTATTTTGATCTGCATAATATTTCAATATGATTAATGATATAAAGATTTATATGAAAAAAAAAAATTAATATGTAATTATATAATTTTATGTAAATGTGATTCAATTAAGAATTTAAATCGCAATTATATTTTAAAAAATAAGTATTTTAATATACTATACACTTACTATCTTAGACTAAATTTGATAATAATGCTCACTTAGCAATGTAAACTTATATTGTAAGTTAAATTAATTTTTGTAGATACGTACCTTGGGCAGTATTCTTGCATACCTACTTCATTGAATAATATCGAATTATGTAAGAAATAATCTGCGTTTGATCTAAAAATCTCTGGTAAATACTAAATAGTAATATTTGAAGTAATAATTTATTTTAATTACAGGGATTATTTCAAATATTTAGTTAGTAGCAGGTATATTATTCTAATTAGGTGTTTATGCTTAAGACTCTTAGTCAACTAGTTGTGTTTCCAACGGACGATGTGACAAAATAAAATTTGTATTCGACTGTCAAAAGAACCAGGCCCACCACAATTCAATACATTTGGTAACCTATCGATTCCATCAGAACAATTCTCGCCTAATTCCACTTGGTATAATTTCACTTTGAAATATTTAATTTTAATGTTTGTGTATAATTTTTATCAAATTAAATATTTTATTTTTTCATTACTGTCAAAATTTTTCAATTGTGAGAGTGGAATTATTCTCTAATAAAATAATACCAATTGTTCCCTTGTGAAATTATACGAATTGGAATTGTCGGAGTTAAATAGTTGAATTGTGTCTAGTGGAATTATTCTATTGGAATATGCTTAAAACATAGTTGTACATATTTGAAATAAAATCTTATATTTTATATCACTGGCAAGCGATGTAAAATATAAGATTTTCTACCAACATATATATTATTACAATTGCAGAAATGATGAAACATAAACAACACATTTTGTCCTTGAAACTCTTTCTGGCAACCTATATAAATAACTGAAAATTAAAATAGTAATTTCTTTTAATTTTCAGTGAGTTATATATGTAAATCCGATTGGTGAACATAAAATATATTTTTTTCTCTTTTAATGTTGGTGGTAAAACTTACATTTCGTACGGCCTGGGAGAATATCTTTTTGCAGTCCATACGTAGCGAAGTAACTCCAAAATTTCGGTTTGCGTCGTTTTCGAAGTTGCGTTATTCATAATTTTTCGTGATTTCAAAGTCGCGTAATTAAAATTTCTATTTGCGTTGCTTAAGTTTATATAAAGTTTTTATTATTAATTGGGGTTTTTTCCCAATATATCGATGGTTTAAAAGTAAAAATCTCTAACTACGTTTTAGTAAAAAAATAAAATTTTTCGCAATATGATCATAAAACTTACTAATATATTTCTTGAAATTGAACAGGTAAAAGTAAACATTGCGTTTAGTGAGTTTTTGTTGAACATTCAGTTAGTGACTTTTACTTTTGAACCAAAGATATTTGAAATATTTCAAATATTTTATTCTAGTCCATTATGCCGCCTTTCTATGGTCCCGATTAACGACGCAAATTGAGGTTTTGGTGTATTCGAAGTTAAAGCCCATACGACTAGTAGAATAGGCCCATAATAGAATTCTAAATTAATCGAATTTGTTTCATCATAACATATTATTTTCTTCTTATAAAATAATTAGATTTTATTTTCAAACTAATGAAATAAATACAAATATAAAATTTGTATATAACTTATCCATAATTTAATTTTTATTTTTTATTTTGCCATAGTTTGTTAGGATTTTTATTTTGAATTAATTAATGGAAACTTTGAACAAATAAAATTATTTAGTTTAGCGCAAAACAGTTGGCAAACTAATGAAATTTCTTGGATAGCTATTTACTTCTTTGACTATATAATACAGTCAAGGTTCTACTTAGAATTAAAATTATTGTCGCAGTTTGACTGTATTATATAGTCGAATTTAATTTTATTAATAATATTAATGAACCTGCCCTAATATGAATAACATTTTAATGATCTCTAATAAGGTACTGTCCAATATATTTCGAAGAATATAAACATTCATTTAAAATTTTCGTTATGCGTCTTCCAAGTTTATTGGATAATAATTTCAAACTTGACCTTCAAAAATATTAAAGAATGTCAATTATAAACAGGAACTACTTGATTTTAAAGTTTTAGTTGCTGAAAAAACATGTTTTTTACTGTAAAGTAATCCATTGCATTTTATAAAATTTAAATATACATATTTACAACAATCAAATTAATTTTGATGATAAAATTTTAATCTATTTTAAAATAAAGTTAAAATAATTCCTGTCTGTGTTTACCCAACTAAAGCATTTCTTTACATATTTAAACCTTTGTATCTGTCATCTTACAGAAAAATTATTTCCACTAAAAAAAAAATACATAATTTTTTTTATTGCCTGACTTGTTATTTCTACAAAAGAAAATACATATGTTTGAAATTTTTGTTAAATGTATAAACTAATAACAACAATGTCTGCAAAACTATGTTTTTGACTGTCATATTTTTCATAACATTTCATAAAACTTCTTTGGAATTGTATCATATAAAATAAAAACATTGTGAGTTTAACATTTAAATCGAAATAATTTGTTGATTTAATTTCAAATAATTCTATTTTTATTTTGTTTACTAAATCACCATTTTTAATAATTTATTTTTACACGTTTAACAAAATAATTTTATTTCAACATAACAAAAAATATATATAATTTTTCCTATAATATCTTAACATGAAACGTGAATATACACGTTTATCTGAATTATTCTGTTAATATCGTTAAAAAAAAGCTTTTTCAAAAAACTTAGTCTTAAAATTTATTTGTCTCGAATCATTTATATTTACAAATAAAAATTGTAAGGAGAATTTAATTAAAAATAATAGTCGATTTAAGCAAACGAAGAACAATCAAACTATAAGATTACAAAAGTATTTTTAGTTTTATTGGTTTTTTATCACGTGTGGAAAATTAGAAGCAGAATTATATATATATACTTTCTCTACATAATTTATAAAACAGGTATAAACTATAGTAAAGTTATAGTTTTACTTGTTGTAATTGGAATTTTTAGTTATATTAATAAAATAAAAAATTTCTGCTTAGGATTTTTCGCAAATATTTTTTTACTATAAAATTATACTATAAATTTTCTATATATTTAAAGAACCTGGTGAAAGGTCTGTAAGAAAATGTATGAATAATCTAGAATGTGAATTTGAATTATACAAACTAATATTATACGCTTTTAATTAAATATTCTAATACAACTATGGCCTATATGTTATTATATAATCACTAATATTTTATTTTGTTTCCTTGTGATTTATTCATTCAACAGCTTTTCTATTAGCTTTTAAAATATATCTTTTTGCTCAACTATAGCTAATGAACTTAATTATATTTTAAAGGAACACCATATGATTGTGAATTGAATTTGTTAACTTAAGCATATACTGCTTAATTTAAGAATAATACTGAAACATATGCAGTGCATATGTTTCAGTAATATTTTACATGTTTCCGAAGGAGCAACAACTTATCTTTAGAACTGATGAATTCGACTAAAAATTCGCCTCATAGTTGTTAGTTGCAAAATAAATGAAGTGGTATTTTATCGATATTCTGTTTTCTTAATTACCCCAATGTTCTATAATATAATATAAGAAGCATACTGAAATTTTCATCTCCTTGAACACTAAGAGCTATACTTTGTTTTCATTTATGCTGGACCGTACATAAATAGTTTTGAGTGCCTTAATCTTTCTCACCCTTTTAATACTAATTTCTGAGAGGATACGATTTCATTCATTAGTTACGTTTTCATATAACACTTTGATAATATAGAATGATTACAGGACATACTTTATGACCGTATTGTTCGTTCCCTTTTCGGCAGAAGATTGGCCTCCACTATACAAGCATCTTTTTGCCCAGGGCAGATCTATTCTCGCGAACAGATCTATTTATAATTTATATGAGTGCAGAGCTCGTAACACCGTTGATTATAATTTTATATAAATATGGAATTAAGTCTGAAACATCTTAGCACGAGTTATACTTTCGAATCGTGTAATTTTGTTGTCCTATTTCATATATTTCAGATTCGGTATGTTTGTTTTTTTCTTTATAAGTTCTGAAAACCTGTGCTATAATAGTTCAGTATGTTAGTAGAGTTGCCTTTGGAAACATTTTCAAAATAAAGTAGATCAGATTTAACATTATCTCTATTGCTGGTGTTGGTGCTGCCAGAAAAGACTCTGTTATTTCTGAACGCACTGATGTTTTGTGGTAAGATTTTTCTCAGTAAACTTCTTTTACGCAACACTTGCTTCAGAAAATTATGTCATTACAAGCAATTAGATATTTTTATAGTTACACCGTAAAAAAAAATGAGAAAAATATTTTCATTTTAGAACGAAAAGCTGTAGAATGAAAAATTGTTAAACAAATTTAGTATCTACCTGTCTTTACATTAAATATAACAGATATACTATTCTTATGCAAAAATTTCTTTTATATTAATGAGCCATAGTTAAATTTTTATTTGAGTAAAAATAAGTTTTACAATTTTTTCCTTATTTTTTTTATAAATATATTTATATAATCACATAAATATTTTAAAAAAATAAAAAACTGCATTCCAAAATTAAAATATAATTAAAATATTTTCAAAATCAATTTAAATTACTTTAAAAAAAATATTGAAAAAGAAAAATGGATGAAAATAATAAAAAAAATATCCAAGCAAATATCGCTTTTGCTTAAATATAAAATTAAGAAAACAAATTATCTCTACTGACCAATTATATAACTTTTTAAGCTTTTATTATTTTTTTTTTATTAGAGACCACATAAATATTTATTAAGAAAAACTAATTGTATACTCCTTACATTATCTATATATACAAAATATCTTAAATATAAAATTTACATATGCCAATAAAATGCATTACATAAAAAATATCACACATTTTTTTTTTTTCCAAAAAATTAAAAAAAAAAAAAATTATCATGTAAAATAAAAGATACATATATTTAAAAAATCATAAAATATGTAAAAAAAACAAAAAAAAAAAACCAAAAAAAAAAAAAATTTAACTATTTAACTTTTAAGAAAAAAATTAAAGCACCAAAAAAAAAAATATATACTTTTTTGCATAAAACAATTTTCATTCATTTTCTTCTGTCAAATACACCCAAGTCTTTTTTTACACGGTCGATACGTTCGAACTAAAATCGTGTAAAAAAAAATCGTTTAAAAAAAGACATACTAACCATACTAAAATTGAGGATGTGTTCAACAATTGTAAAAAACCGTGTAAAATAGAAAAATTAACTATAAGTTGTTCTAAAAGACCGTGCAAAAAAAGAATAAATATTTAAAACATAATTTTTCCACGAACTGAACACAATAATAAAATTTAAATAGAAAAATAGAAAATGCGACTTCAGTTTCTTGATTATACATCATAAAATAAAATTTGGGTATTTCCCGAGTAGTACATAAAAAAAATTAATAAGAATTTTTTTTTTTGAAAATCGTGTTAAACCAAATATTTCGTATAAAAAAAGAAGATTTGTTCTTTTTTTGTGGATCGTGTTATTTCGAAATCGTGTAAAAAAAGACCGTGTAAAAAAAGAGTTGGGTGTATGTAGAACAAAATCACAATAATTTATATTTAAAAAAAAAATTTTTTTATATAATTATTTAATTTAATTTAAAAAAAAAAAAAAATAAAGCACAAAAAGTTATGTTATTACATAAAAGAAAAAAAATTGAAAAAAAAAAAGAACATATTTCAGAAACTTAAAAAAAAAACATACTAATATTAAATATAGTGAGAAAAATAAAAAAAAAACAAATCTTATGTATAAAACAAAAAATAACATATTATATGAAAATTATATGAAAAAAAAAAATATATATACAAAAGTAAATTTTTCATTTATCCGGAATAATTAAGCGTTTCCTTTTTTAAAATTTCTAAAACACAACATAAAAAAAAGGCATTGATTTTGTAATATTATTTTTTTTTGTACATTTATTTCTTTTTTCATTTCTAAATTTTAATTTAATAAATTTAATATCTTTTTATTTCCATGTTTTTTTTTTTAGAATGGTGCATATTTTGTTGACTTAAACAATACAAAATTCCATTAAAAAAATATCTTCATATCGACATATCTATCGTCTTACATAGCATATAAAGGTGGACTTGAATAATTTTGTGTCATCCAAAAAAAAAACTGAAAACTTTAAAAATTATAATAATCGGAAAATTAAATTTAAAAAAACAAATTAATGAATTTTTTTATCTGACACGTTTAGATAAAAATCAATTTTTTTTGTCCAGTCATTAACTTTTTTTTCTGTATTTTGGTATTTTTTTAATAATAAAAATATTAAACTCAATTAACAATCAACAAGATTCTATTTAAAAAATAATAATAAAGTGGAATGGGAAAACAAAATAGTAAATTGAAGCCGGAGGTTCTGGAGGATCTCAAACAAAACACGGAATTTACAGGTCTGTTAACGATTTTTAATTATTATAATTTAATTTAATAAATTATATTTTTTATTTACATGTGCCGGTGATTATGAAAGTGGTGGTCTAAATCATATATTTTTCGTTTCAAGTTACATATTTAAAGATTTGTATTTGGATATATTAAAAAATATGTTTTCTGAAACTTGAAATGACTTAGAACTTAGAGCATTTTCAAAATTAACTGACTATATTTCAAGTGACTTACAATTATAAAAAAAAATTATTAAAGTTTTCTGATGTCATATTATTAAAATATTTTACTATTTTATACAACAATGGACTTTGAACACTTTCAAAATAAACATTAACTGAATTCTGTTAAACTAATCCAAAACTAAGTCAATCTAATGGTTCACTTTCTACAAATTTTTTATGATTGTACTTTGGATAAAAACATTGTAAAAAATCGTAAGGAAAATAAGTATAAAACGTATTTTTTTAGATTCATGACTTAGACCACTTTCTTAATCACCGACACATATGTTTTTTACAATGATGAATAAAAACATTGTAAAAAATCGTAAGGAAAATAAGTATAAAACGTATTTTTTTAGATTCATGACTTAGACCACTTTCTTAATCACCGACACATATGTTTTTTACAATGATGAATATTTTGTTGACTTATAGAATTAAAATTTTGAATTATTCTAATTTAAAATGAATAATTTTTTTCAGTATAATAATTGCTGACCAAAAATAATAATCCAAAACTAAGTCAATCAAAAATAATAATCCAAAACTAAGTCAATCTAATGGTTCACTTTCTACAAATTTTTTATGATTGTACTTTGGATAAAAACATTGTAAAAAATCGTAAGGAAAATAAGTATAAAACGTATTTTTTTAGATTCATGACTTAGACCACTTTCTTAATCACCGACACATATGTTTTTTACAATGATGAATATTTTGTTGACTTATAGAATTAAAATTTTGAATTATTCTAATTTAAAATGAATAATTTTTTTCAGTATAATAATTGCTGACCAAAAATAATAATCTGCTAAGCAAAATAATGTGGTTACAAAATTGCAATTTGAATTAATTTCATTTTCTACTTTTAAATTGTTTGATTTTAATTATAATTTGGAAATTAGTGCCACAATGAAAACCACCTATGGTGAAGAATCCAGCCGCTCAAAAATTAGATAAAAAATTCAGACCTACTGTACCGTGTTGGAGATGACATACGGCGTGGCGTGGCGCCATATGTCATCTACATATAACATAGAAATGATCTTTGTTATATCTTTAATTAAGAATAAGAACAGTTGTGTTATTTCTGTAGATTCTTTTTAAATTTGGATATGGCAACTTTTGAAAAAATTTGGATAATACGGTTTTTGAACTGAGGTTAAGTGAAAATGCTTTGGATATTATGTTTTTTGATACATTTAGAAAATTTTGTTTTAAATGCACCTAACATTTTTTTGGATATAATGAGTTTTGCATTAAATCCGTGGTTTTTATTACATAAAACATGGTAAATAATGCCTTTTCCGACAAATTGATTTAGTACGTCCAAAATAACAATTTGATTTAGTGCTTCCAACAGATAGTTTTCATTAAATTTTAAACGTTTATAAAAAAAATTATAGTAGTTTTCGAATATATGATAGTTTAACCATTCAAATGGCTCTAAAAAATATTCGTTATTGGAATTTTTTATTCACTGAGGGTTAGTTAATTATTTAGTTAGCCTTACTCCCCCTATCTCTCTTTTGGGCTACCGCTCGTGAAGAGCCTGGGTCTTCTTAAAGGTAGTCAAAAATTGCAAATTGGGCCTATCATTTATTGATTCCGAACCACAAGTTTCTTTATAGTTCATAACTGGTAGTCATTTGAAATTGAGTAAACTTAGACCAACATCGATGTCTCGGAAGGGAATTGAACCCAGAATATACTGCCCAACAAATTAGTAAAATACCATGTGTAACATTAAATTATTGTTTGCATATTTTTTTCTATGGCAAAAAAAAAACAATTAAGGTGGACAGATTTCAGAGTAACATGTGATGTCTACAAATCTTTTCGGAAATATAAATCAATTTGATTTTCAGATAGAAGAAAAAGTATGGAGTGGAAAAAAATTCGAATAAATATTTTGCATTAATTTAATTATATATGAAATGTAGTATAGACAAAAATATGTGAAGAGTAACAGACAAGCTTCATACATATTCAGGGAAAAAGTAATTTTGTATACAAATATTTGTATGGATAAAGCAATTAATGAATATTTATATAGCTTAAAATTGGTGAAACTGGGCACCAATTTCCAGTTAACGCTTGAGGGCAGTACTTCAGGGTAAAGAGGAAACAACATTTAATTTTTTATTTTGCTATCACACTTTGCCTTCCCCAAAATTTTACATCTTGAACCGAGGTTTACACACAAAAATAAATAAAACAAAATGTTTCATATATTATAATATTATTACAAAGTTAATCAATAAACTTGCAGGTTGTCCAATTTATTCAACATATAAATAAATACTGCCTTTGTTAAGTTAAACAAATTTGGCCAATTGACAGCTTGAATCTCTTATCGGCCTTCTTACTTTTTCTACAGAAACACTTATGCCATCATCTTCAGAATGATGATAACAACAGCCATAAAATGGAAAATAATTATAAATGTTAATAAAATTAAAATTACCCATTTTAATTTTATTAATATTTATAATTTTACACAATATTTCAGAAATTTTAAACAAATTAAAATTTGAAATGTCAAATTACTACAATTGGACATTTCAAATAGTATTAAAATCTATTACGACTTTACAATATTTCTATTCGATTGTCGTGATTTCAATTTTTTATCGTGATCGCAATGTTTACTCGATTATCATGTGAAACGATATCTATTCAGGGAATTCGCCCCCGTGTGTTTTTAGTTATATAATTTTTTTTAAATATTATGATCTTTCTTTAGTTTATACTCATATATCATGTTTTTCAAATAAAGGATATAAATTAATTGAGAATTGGTGTGTTAACTTCTATTATTAAGTATTTAAATTTTATAATGGTGTCAGGTTTCGATTGTTTTTTACTATGGTGAGAAAAGTTGACTACAAAATTTTGTTAGTATTTGATTTTTTCTTTATTCTGATAGATAAGCAAAATTTAGAAAAAAAATAAAATGAATTAATAATCTAATATTGAAATTGGTGGCGTCGTTCACGCCCTTGTGGCCTTCCAATTTAAAAAGCTGCAACTGGTGTGCGTTCTGGTAATAGAAATTTGGACAATTCCTTAAAAGCACAGTTTCACCTATCGGTACAAATTCTAGAGCTGGGGTCATTCGTGATTTCGTTGCAAAATCGGTATCTTCTTGGTAACTCTGTTGCAGACCATTTTCCTAATCTTTCGGTAAATATTCTGGCTTAGATGAAAGAAAAATCCATTTATTTACAGTCTAGCAAAACTCTACACTGTTTATAACTAATCAAAATATACTTGGGCTTCAAATTGCTATTTAGCGAAGTTAATTTTTGAACTAGGTTAAAACTGGTATCAAAAGTTTTATTTTGTAATAAAACGAATGGTTCGTCTACTAAGCAGCGCATGAATGGCGTTGAAAAACGAGTGTAGGAGCTGTTTTGAAAGTACCATCTATAAAACAGTGGCGTGTTATTTCCAACAATCTGAGACTGCCACGAAGTGCAAATTTTAATAAATTCCAGTATTATTTTCTGAACCGGAATCAAATAGAAAAATATCTTCGAACAAAATAATCTTTGTCCGCGTGTTTTTGTCCGGGAATGTATTTTTTGAATCTATTTATATTTAAAAATAAAATTGGTATTTGCGTTTTAAATATTTTAATTATACATTGCGTTACCAGTTTTCCTGCCCATGTACCAAATACAAAACATGTACCAAATACAAAAAAGCAAAATATTTAAAAATATTCTCTTGTAACGACTACAATTTACAATTTGTTTAATTAGATTATGTGTTTTTCTCGTTTAGATGCAGAAATTCAAGAATGGTATAAAGGATTTTTGAAGGACTGCCCAAGTGGACATTTGTCTGTAGAAGAATTCAAAAAAATATATGGAAATTTCTTTCCTTATGGAGATGCTAGTAAAGTAAGTAACTGAAATTGTACAATAATGATATCGAAAAATTAAAAAGATTTTTTTTATATATTAATTTTTCAGTTTGCTGAACATGTGTTTCGTACATTTGATGCAAATGGTGATGGTACCATTGATTTTAGAGAATTTCTTTGTGCCCTAAGTGTAACGTCACGTGGTAAACTAGAACAAAAATTGAAATGGGCTTTTTCAATGTACGATTTAGATGGCAATGGTTACATATCTAGACAAGAAATGTTAGAAATAGTAACGGTAAGCTTAAATATGTGAAACTTCACCCAATTTTTAGGTGGACTAATATTATTTAAATTTCATTCTTTATGGCCTAAAAGTAAGAACATATTAGATTCTTATCTTCAAGCAACAATATTACTTTATTAGTTTCCAAATGAAGACGCACCTTTTAGCTAATGTATAACTACATTCATGTATATATATATATCTTTAAACAACTCTCCTCAAAAAACGCGAAAAAGAAGAAAATATAGCTTTTGTTTTTATTTTATTTATAGCAAACAATTAAGAAAATTTTCGCCTAACGGTGAACACAGGATTTGGCTATGGGTAGGTATTAGAAAGTTTAGGAAATTAAAGGACCATGGTTAACACGGTTTACATTTCTGTTACACTCATTTAAATAAAAATGTGATAGAAATACATCAGATGGTAATCGGTTCCATAATTTTGTGGGTTCTAGAACCAAACCCCCCGGACAAACGCCCCGCCCCCCATAAACGCCCGGACAGATCTTCCCTGGCCAATAACTCCCCATTTAAAATATTATTCCAAAATTAGTTCAGTTAAAATGAATAAGTATGGAGTTTTCAATTAAACGTCCTTTTAAATATTTTTGAAACAAAAATTATGCTATTTGTTTAGTTAGCACATAAAGATATTGAGAATTGGTATGTTAACTTCTCTTATTAAGTATTTAAAAAATAAAATGATGTCAGGTGTGGATTGTTTTTTACCATGCTGCGAAAAATTGAATTCCAAATTTAATTAGCATTTGATTATTTGTTCATTGAAAAAATCGGCAAAATGTAGAAAATAATTTTTTTAATGAATCAAATATGTAATGTAATATTGAAATTTAGTAATTATTTAAAAGTCATATCTTTGAAAATAAAAATATTTTAAAATTTAATATTTGGTACTCCATTTCAAAATTTAAATATTTTATATTCTAAAGATATATGTCTAATTGACGTTTGGGTTGGTTGGTTGGTTCTTAAGGAGGGGGATGTCGTTTTCCCCACGCACTGAAGCCACATTGGGCCCGTTGTACACTCCCGCCGATGGCCAAAGTTTACAGCTCATCGACCCATCCCACCTCCTTTAAGAAATTAATCAGTTTAGAGGGCTTAATTTCTGCTGCCTCTTCAAGGTTATTTAGAAAGTGACAGTCTAAATTTTTCAGTCTCCTAAGGCGCACCGATGGACAGTGGCATAAAAGGTGTTCAAGTGATTCCTCTTCTTCTTCGCAGCCCCTGCATTGGGAGTTGCTTGTAAGTCCTAGCCTGGCCGCATGTTTCCTTAAGATTATGTGTCCCGTGACAATACCAGTGTATAGTCTAGCCGTAGCTTTATTCATTGATAAAATTGACCTAGTTTTCTTAATGTCAGGACAGCCCCAAAAGAGTTTTGTATTAACACAACCATTGAGATCTGTCCATCTAAGAGTGTTGCTGTGTTTAGCCCAGTTTTCCAGCAACATTTTAGAGAATGTTGCTGGGTGTCCGATCTGATAGACCTCAAGGGAGTCATTTGTGGCCCCGTGCCTAGCCATTTCATCAGCTGTCTCATTTCCTACGATCATACAGTGACCCGGTGACCATAGGATTTTTAAAACATTCCTATTTGCCAAGAGATTCAGGTTTTCCCTGCATTCCTGAACTATTTTCGATTTGACAGCCTTATTTGCAAGCGCTTTTAGCGCTGCCTGACTGTCTGAACATATAACTATACGCTTGTCTGTGATTTGTTGCAGATTTAACGTTATTGCAGCTTTATTTATTGCCGCAATCTCCGCTTGGAAAATAGTGCAATGATGATCTAGTCTGAAGCTAATTGCCAGATCTGGATCATCTGCGAATATTCCTGCACCGCATCCTGTCTCCATTTTAGAACCGTCGGTATAGATCACCATGCTATTTCGGGGAATCGGATTTCCATTTTCCCATTCCCTTCTTGAAGGTAATCTTACCGTGTATTTATCGTTGAATTTTACCTGTTTAATGATGTAATCACTTACGTTATCTATATTGTAGCCCGCTGCAGCGATGATTTCCGCGATCTCCTCGTGCGGCGTGCCTTGATGTGTTTTTAACCATTTCCCGTTCAGGTTTAAGCGAATAGCAGTGTTCGCAGCTACCTTCCTAACGTGGATATCGATTTGGTGAATGTTTAGTACAGTTTCCAATGCCATTGTAGGCGTACTACGGATTGCCCCCGTTATGCCTAGGCAGCATTGGCGTTGTACTCTTTCGTAAATCTTCAGATTTGAACCTATGCTAAGAGAGTTCCACCATACTATGGCACCATAAGTTAATATTGGCCGTATTACGCTAATATAAATCCAGTGGATTTGTTTAGGTAACAGGCCCCACTTCTTTCCTATTGCACTTCCGCAAGTCCAGAAAACTTTGATAGCCTTCGAAGCTTTCTGTTGCAGATGATGCTTCCATTGCAATTTCTTGTCCAAAATGACACCTAGGAATTTGACCCGATCTGTCAAGGTTAGCCTGATGTCATCTATCTTAGGGAGGTTTATGTTGGGAATCCTCCTTTTCTTTGTAAAAAGACATAACTCCGTTTTACCCGGGTTTATTCTGAGTCCGTTTTTAGTTGCCCAGCGACGGACAATAGTCAACGCACTCTGCATAAGCTCGGCTAGTGTGTTTTCAAATTTACCCGTTGCTAGTATAGCCAGATCGTCCGCATAGCAGACAATATGGTAACCGGCTTCCGTGAGTTCCTGTAAGAGGTCATCCGTTACCAGAAGCCACAGAAGAGGAGATAAAATGCCTCCCTGTGGAGTACCATTTCTAGCGTACCCGACCTCCGAGGAGTTTCCGAAGTTTGCGTGTATTACTCTATTTCTTAACATGAAGGATATCCAGTTAACCAACAAGGGGTGTACTCCTTTCCTGTTAAGACTATCTATCATTGAGTCGGTTTTGACATTGTTAAAAGCGCCTTCTATATCTATAAACATTCCGAGTGTTGAATTTTTTACCGTGAATGCTTTTTCGATTATATGTACTACGTTATGCAAGGCTGATTCGACTGATCTGCCTTTGCAATAAGCGTGTTGGTATCGTGAGAGCGTTGAGTTCGATATTTTCGATCTAAGCTCGACTTCAATTATTCTTTCCAGTGTTTTCAACAGGAAAGAGGTTAAGCTAATAGGTCTATATGCGTTAGATGATGCATAGCTATTTTTACCTGGTTTAGGGATAAAAATAACCTTGGATTCCTGCCAAGAAACAGGGATATAGCCTAATTTGAGACAGGCTCTATACGTGTCGCATAGTCTGTCGACAAAAGCCATACTCGTGTTCTGCAGCAGGGCTGGGTATACACCGTCTTTACCTGGAGATTTGTAGGGCTTGAAAGAGTTAATTGCCCATCTAACCTTTTCCGTTGATACTAGCTCGTTTATTTGCAGACCGGTTTCCGCTGGTATCCTTGAGGAAGTATTTTCGAGATTTGCTCTGCTTCCTAGACACCCCGGAAAATTCGCGTTTAGCAGGATTTCTAGTGATTCTTTCGTCGAATCCGAACGCCTACCATCAGCATATTCTAGTAGTTCAGGTTGCGTATGTGTTTTTGCTAGAATTTTCTTAATTCTGGCCGTTTCGCTTACGCTGTTAATCTGTTCCGTGAAGGATTTCCAGGATTCTCTTTGGGCTTTCCTACATATCTTTTTGTACTCACGTTGAGCATTTATGTAGTCGTCCCAGAGTGAATCCGAATCATTATTTTTCGCCCGGTTATGAAGTCTTCTGACTTCTTTTCTTTTGTTCAGGATCTCGCCTGTCATCCAAGTTTGCCTAGCATTGCTGTTAGGTTTACTTAGAGGACATGCCTCTATGAACGATTCAACTAAGGATTGGGTAAGAAAATTTGCCTCTGTCTCGATATCTTGTGTAAGTGTTAGCTCACTAGGAGCGCCTACTATATCTAGTTTACTGTCTAGTATTTCTTTGTATTTTTGCCAGTTTGTTTTATTAGGGTTTCTAAAGGGTTCAGCTATTTTCCGATCCGAACTTACGTCGAAGCAGATCCATGAATGATCCGATAGGGATAGCTCGTCTGAGACGTGCCAGTTCTTGATTGATTCATGAATCCGCCCCGATGCAAGCGTGATATCGATTACCTGTTCCCTGTGCCTATTTCTAAAGGTAGGTTTGCAACCTTTGTTCATTAAGAATAAATCACTGCTTAGTAAAAAATCAAGTAATGACTTACCCCTTTCATTTGTATTTGTGCTTCCCCACACTGTATGGTGGGCATTGGCGTCGCATCCTATAACCAATTGTTTTTGTTTCCTTTTGCAGTACTCTACGACATTTACCATATCCTGTGATGGAGGTGGATGTGGTGAGTCGTAAGGGAGGTAGCATGATACTAAGATCACCTCCGTGGAGTACTCGTGTTCAATTTTGTGCCACAGAGCCGCTACGCAGTCGTTACTACTAATCTGTGGAATATAAATCAATTTATCGCTTTTTTTAGCAATTATACAAGACCTAGGCCTACCTTCTCCAATATTATAGAATAATTGGAATTCATTTGCGCTCCATCCTCGAACCTCGTTGTCCTTAGTCCAAGGTTCTTGTATTAGCGCTATATCGGCTTTGCCTCTAAGAAGGTGTTCTTTCAGTTTGCACGTGGCTGACCAGCTGCGATGAAGGTTGATTTGGATAACCTTCATGCTAATTATCTTTCGATTTGGTGTTTGTGCTGGTAGTGTCTTCTGAGAGGGACCCTAAACCTGCTTTATCTGTAAGAATAACCGTGTTATTTAGTGCTTCGTCCTCGGTCAGTGTGTCCTCGTCAGATAAACTGGCGAGGCTTGTACCAACCTCAGATTCGGCCATATCCAATTCATTTACCGCACCCAATAAGGAGTCAAGATCTTCGTCTTCCTTACTGGGTTTGGTTACCTGTTTTGTGTTCATCTCTTCTGGTTTTGGGAGATTAATTTGCAGTTTCCTGGATAGATAGTATATCCATCCAGAAACACTTTGCAGAGCCATCAGAGACTCGTTTCCGACTCCCAGAACCAGTAGCTGCCCTTCTTCCTTTATCTCTCTGTGAAACAAGTTCCAGGACTGCGCTCTGAGATTCAGGGACCTGTTTAGAAGGTCAATGAATTTCAGAACTTCCTGGGGTTCTCTTGTTTCTTCTGGTAGCCATAGAGTGACCTTTGTTAGCTTAGGGACATCGTTCTTGCCTACTACGTCAAGATTAGAATCTTGCCATAATTTGCCTTTTTCCCTAACCATCTTCTTGACAAATTCTACAGTGTCCTCGTCTTGGCAAGTGATTCTGAAGACATCTCCCGAGAAACGACTCCACTCAAAGTGGGGTATGAATCCCTCAGGATTAGTCAACAGAGCCTCTATTTGCCAAGACTCGAATGTTTCTTTTAGCAACTTTTGATTAGCCCCCAGAATTTTACCTTCTGGCTGCGTTCTGTCAATGATTGCTATCTTCAAAGAATCAGCTGCATTGCAGGTCGTTTCAGCTCCCGCTGCAACGGACCTGTCGCCTCTGATTCTCCTTTTTGGATTAGGTGCATCATCCTCCGCCGAACGTATGCGTTTTTTATTCGGACTTCCAGTCCGAGCTTTGACGCCTTCGGTAGAGGAGGATGCACCTAATCTTCTTTTTTCCCTAAGAAGGGAGTAAGCCTCATCCCTAGACTTCCCTTCTTTGATCCATCTTGTCAACCATTTCTTGTCCGCGCCGCATAACTTCCAGCGGTTGCCTGTTTTTGCCTCAATATTGAGGTTTACAGGAGTTTCTTTTTCCGTTTTGTCTAATCGTGTACCTTTAGTCGTTCCGTGTTTGTTATCATTTTTTCCTGCTGGCGACCTATCCCTGAAGGGGAGAGGCCCGCCGACAGCCGCAGTCACTGTCGACGTTTGGGTAGATATCCCTACCCGTTTTAATTTATTTTTCTCCGACATTTATTTTTTTTTAAAGGAGTTGCGTTTTATACCTGCCGCCAGGTGTGAAAAAGGGCCGCCCCTAACCTGGGGAACAGACGCCCACCTGCATGCCGACTGGCTGCCAGTTTGGGATGCAGGATTTTATGTTCTTCCCCTCTCGTTTGTTGACCTGACCTAGCTTCCCGTTTGGTATCAACCAACCGGTCCACTTGGCATACCAGGCTCCGGAAGGCCCCACGTGGAGGTGAGAGTAGGAATTGAGAAAATATGTTTGCAGAGTCTAAGCCGAGAACCGACAGAACAAAGCCGACATACCTTCCCCATTAGCCTTCCTCTAATTGACGTTTAATAATATAGATTAAAATTTGTGGAAAAGAGCTTGTGGGACGGTCGAACGATCATTCCCATCGTCCAGATCGAGCACAAAAAGAACTCCTCAAAAGACTTCAAAAACTAAAAAACTAACAGTATAAACTGGAGAAACAGCACAGCAAATAGTCACCAAGTCTGTTTCAGCAATAAGAGATGATGTATATGTCAAGTGGACTACAGTTCATTATTTAAATAACAATATCAGACATAACCGTCAAGCTGTAAATTAACTATTATCAGTTTTGCCGAATGTGAATGAGATCGTTATTCCTGATCTTTATAAAGTAACACATGATTCCGAATTTTTTTTTTTTCTATTAAGAAAGTTGTTGGAAATACCGGTTCAGAAAGTTGTTGGAAATACCGCGCCACTAGTTTATAGATCGTATTTTCAAAATACCTCCTGCGCTTTTTTTTTCAACTATACATCGTTCAGGGGCTGGCTAATGGATGAACCATTTCACGTCTTTACGGATTATCAAAAAATAAAACACAAAATTCCTATTTTAGGTTGTTTCAAAAACTAGTTTCGCTAAATAGTAATTTGGAACCAACAAGCATCATAATAGATTTTGAATTAGCAGTTATGTAGAAAATGTTTTTCCAGTTATAGTAGAAAATGTTTTTCCAGATTGTGAAATAAACGGATGTTTCTTTCATCTAAGCCAGAAGATTTACCGAAAGTTTAGGAAAATGGTGTACAACAGCATTACCAAGGGGCTTTCGAATCTGCAACGAAATTACGAATAATCCCAGCTTAGCTTGTGTACTGACAGATGAACCTGTCGGTGTATTTTAGCAATTGGCCGCGTTTCTACCACTAGTTGCAGATTATTTACTTTCTGTAAATAATCTGCAACTGGCGGTAGAAACCCATTTAGGCGGGTTTTTGTCCAGAGGATTAATGGCACAGGGGGTTATTGTTCAGCTGGATTTTGTCTGGAGGATTATTGTTTGCGGAGTTTTGCCCGAGGGATTATTGCGCGGAAGGTTTTTGTCCAGGGGGTGTGTGCCCTAAGGTTATTCCCCCAGAGTTTTTGTCCGGTTTTTTTGTCGTGTTTTCAGTTTTGTGGTTCTAGCAATAAACGAGCTTCTAAACTTCAATGTATGATGAAAACTTACCTATAAAACCTATAAATAACGTAGGAGACAGAATCAGCTTTAATGCCGAACACGTCAGAGGTGATTCCATCCAATACAACCTGTATTTAAAGCTTCGGAAGATCCCCATATTTAAAGTGTCTCCAACTCCGATAGTCGTGATTTTATTAACCTCTTCAGTCCTAATTTTAAATATTGTTAATTTTTTTGGCATGATATGCATAAAAACGGATGACATCTCTTTAAAAATAAGTTTATGCACATATATGATGACATTAGATACCGAAAACAAATTTTAATTCATTATAAAGCTAAATTTAGTGTCTTAAGTACCCATTATGGGTACTTGATTTATCTGTAAGATTTTTTTTCTTGATATAGATTATTCACTTTTTCTGTACTAAAATCATCATTTAAATTCAAGCGGTACACTAGGATATAGTTGTTGTTACTAATTCTAGATTTAATTTAATTTTAGTCTTGAGATTCCCAGTTGGCCAGGCTACAAGCAGTACTTGTTCTAACGGAACTAGCATAGGGAGAATTCGTGTTGAGGCGGAAAGGGAGCATTCTTTGAGAATAAATTATTCTTGGTAATACCGCTGATTACTAAGGATATTACAGAAATTATGGTTAACATGATTTATCTGAACTGGTTGAAAGGAATGAAATACACTGAGATCAAAGTGATTCTAACTGAACTACTGGCTTCACTGATATACTGATATACTTATCAGTTATTAGTATCCTATAAGAAATGTCTGATAATTATTCTTTTATTTTTAAAGATTTGTCAGTACTTAATAGGACAAAACCTTTATTTATGCGTTGCTCATAGCAGAAAATTCCGTCTGCGAATAAATTATATGTACAACATACGCATATGCGTATATGCAGATAACATAATTTTCTTTTAATTCTTTTAAGATTTTTTTCGAATGCATAATTATATTTCTTGTTTTATCCATTGTCTTATTACCCTTTTATTAATAATTAATCCTGTGTTTTTGATATTAATTTTTTTATCATATTAATACAATATATCTTCTTTTTTAGGCAATTTATAAAATGGTTGGTTCAGTTATGAAAATGCCCGAAGATGAAAGTACGCCTGAAAAACGAACAGACAAAATTTTCCGACAAATGGATCGTAACAAAGATGGTAAATTGAGCCTTGAGGAATTTATTGAGGGCGCTAAAAGTGATCCTTCGATTGTCCGACTACTACAATGCGATCCGCAGGCACAGTGAATAATTAATATAATATTAAAAAAGATATTTAAATATTTAAAACAAGAACAATTTAAGAATTAAAATAATTGATTATTGAGATAAAAATTATTTAAATATGTATAATCTTATAAAAAAAAGTTTATAAACTGTTAAATATTATTTAACATACTTTCCTTTTCACTGATTAATATTTATTAACAATTATTATGACACTGATTATTCAAAATTTTAGGATATAAATTTAATTATATCTAAAATAGTTTCAACTTATTTAAATTCAAGCTTCAATTCACCATTTTGGATGTTACCTTGTTTTAATTTTATGTCTTAAAATTGTAACCAAAATAAAATCATTTTAATGCTATTATATTCTCTAATATTTTATATAAATAATAATTTATAATAAAATATTGCAAATAATGAATCTTTAATGATTTTGCAACAAGTAATGTCTCCCTAATTATTATTCATATTTAAAAAAATGAAATTAAATTATTTTTCTAATTAGGTCTTTAAGTAAAAAACTTTTAATTAAAAGATATATCAATTTACCTTTAAGTATTTCATAAAACCTTTTTATTTGTTTTTCTCGATTTTTCAAAATATACGTAGTTTTAAAGTTTGTATCATTTTCGAATATATGCGGTTTTCTATTAAATTAAAATTAATATGAACAACATTGTACTCCTAATGCCTACTTGACAATTTTGACGTGTCAGCAGCTTTTTACGTACCTGCTTGCTCACCAGCTGAAACTGTAGAAGTTGACATATTTGCTATGAACTTGCATTAAATTATATTTATAATTAATAACAAAAAAACGCTCAAATTTTCAGAAATATTTAAAATTGTGTTTACAATTTGCCTTATTAAAACAATTAATTTCAATACAAGAAATCTACTTGCAGAGAAGCAAACACTTTAATTCATTTTCTTATATGTATTTGAAATAATTGAACTATATATTTGGGTTATACAAAATAATTGTCCCAAGCATTGCAGGGATACAACGAAAAATTACATCAAATTACTTATCTCTGCAAAACGTGTCTTTTTTGGTGCCAATAGCAAAATGTTAACATAGTCTCCAAGCAGAAAAGATATTCGTAATGCTAAATATTTTAAATTGATAGTGTATAAAGCAATTTTTATTTTAATTTTAATTGTGGTCTCTAGTTAAATATCGCTACTACGTCCCAATAAAATATTGCGATAAATGTTTTTTTTTTAGTTGATATATTTTGGTAGTAAAAATTATATTCGATTCACTTAAAAATTGTCACCTAACGAGTATTACAATTAAGGATAACTAAATATTAGTTTAAAAATAAATTAGCCTCATAAAATTTTTTTTTTTTGAAAAACAACGCAAAGCCAATACGAAATAAATTCGAGGCTCCAGTGATCTCGTTTTATATTTAAATCGAGAATAAGATTAATTAAGTTTTTTAATTTATTTTATAAATCAAGACAAAAAAAAAAAAAAAAAACTAGTTAAGATATTAGTTAGGGGATCAAAAAATTGCTAAAAAATAAGAAATGAAATATTATCATTGACTTCAAAAATATACCAAGAAAATCAAATTTAAAATTATAATTCAAAAAATTATCATAATTCATTGATTAAACTTTTTCAAAGATAAAAAAAAAAAAATATAAATAAATCTTTTAAATTAAAGTTAATTAGTGTTAATTATTATTTAATATAATATTTAAAAATGTATTAAGCAATATTCTTTGAATATTGTAAGCAGGTTCTTCCTTCTCTCTTAATAATAATAATAATAATAATAAAAATAAAAATTAAATTTAAATAAAATATTTGCCTCTACATTTCAGTTTTTAGTTTACGTTTTGTAATCACGATTAGCAAAATAATAAATAACATAATACAAAAAACAAATAATTATTCGCTGCCTCCGCGAATTCGCATAGCATGTCGTAGTAGTCGGTATGTCGAAGATTATTTTATATAAAGAAAAATGAAAATAGTGAAATATAATAACATTAACATAAATATCATTAAATAAAATGTATAACTGAAAACAAAATATTAAAGTTAATTCAATTTATATAAAAAAAACCTATGTAGGTAAAATATATTTAATAAATTTAAGTAAACATAAAATTTAAATTGAAAATAATTAAACAAAAAAAAAAAAGCAATTAAATAAATTATCAAGTTAAATTTTTCAAATATGTATATTAAATATAATGTTTTTATAATAAAATTATCTTTACATAATGAAAAACCACGATATAATTTTAAAATAAAACAATGTACTCGCTACAAAATATATTTAATCTAAAAAGAAAAACAAACTTCTTAAATTATGTAATTCTCTCAGGTAAGAATAAGACACTGTACCTATACAAATAAAAAAAAGTTTAATTAAAGTTAAAAAACGATTGTCTTTTTTCAAAAAAAACACCAACTATGAATAAATTTTCAATATTTTTTTTTGATTCCTTTAATTTAGAATACATATTTACTATTCTAAATATTAAATATGTATTCTAAATTAAAGGAACAAACAATGCAGGTATGAAACAGGACGAAGCAAATAGTTACCAATTATCATCGCTGTAATAAATCAGACCTATACATAATGCAGAATCTGCTTTATGTAATTTTATACTACTGACAACACTACCCAGCACACTATTCGAATCTCACGTTGGGTTTCCATACTGGTACGTGGCATTACTCTTCTTACTGTCCAATGTATGAACATAAATACTAACCATTTACTGTATCTGCTTTGTAAGCATCTTCGCTAGCGTTGTTTACGAAGAAAGAAACGGGAAATGCTTAAAACGAATTTAATAATAAGTATTATTTAAATTTATTCTTTGATTCTCATTTGGGGTTGCCCAAATGAGAATGCAGGATTAAAAATATCCATAACGTTATTTGATTTTTGCTGGTTATAAAACTTTTTTAAGAAATATAGGATGGCTACTTATAATTATTGAATCTACTGATAGCTCTATTATCTCAACTCAACAAAAATAATTTTATTGCTCCCGTTTTAAGGAATTGGACTCTGGTGCAGAAAGAGGTACTTTTCAGTCTGTGCGTACTGAAGCTATTGTGGAGATTGTACGACAAAGAGCGTAAACAACGATCCATTTGTTTGTACTCGTTATCGTTCTATTCAATTGAGGCTCTCCTGAACATCCCTACAACAACAAAAATTATAATATTCAACCGGAGAAGGAACTTTTACCATACTGATGATTTAGAAATTACCACATAAAATTCAATCCGTTAAGTATGAATAGATCTTCTTATTCAAAAAATCAGGAAACATTGTAAAAAAAAATCTGGAAAACATAATTGAAACTAACAGAATATAAAACATTTAGATCAAAAAATTAATCAGATTAATCTAATCAGCAAGAAGAAATAAGTGTCAGATTTTCCAGATCATAAACCATCACTACAATGAAATTCAGTATTTCATAGATGGTCGATTAGACAAACTTTTACTTGACAACAAGAAAACTCTAAGAAAATATATGTTTTAAAGAAAACTCTTGTCTGCCATATATGGATAAGTGGTCGTCATTAGCCCTATTCTAAGCATGGCTATAGCAACGGTTATGGACAGTGGAAAAACTAAAAAGATCGATTCCTATGACGTTTGCACGTGTAGACCGCATCTAAGCGACAGATTTAGATTGATCAGATTGAAAACAAAAAAATGATTTGAGCAAAATAAGAAACGAAGCTATTATGTTAATATTTTTATTAATATTATTAAAATATAATATAAATACATTTTTACTTATTTTGTTAATCTTTGCTGCCATATCGCATGCACATTATTCAGATATTTGCAGAATGATTCGAAAGACACCGTTTACTCCTCTCAATCTTGTTTTAATTAGAGCCACTGAATATATTTCCAACTCTAGCTCAGAAAGGCGGTTGTGCAACCTTTGTGCTTTTATGGCACAAACCATAATGTTATTATCGCTCCATTGCTAAACAATATCTTTCAGATCATCTATAATTCTTACGGGTCTTGAAGTGCATTTCAACTTAAAGTTCATATTTTAGTCCTTTTCCATAAGAGTGTCTGTTTTTTACTTCGGTTGTCAAGCATCTAGCAATTTGCCATGGTACACCATGACCACATTAGTCGTAGTCGTGATGTACCACGGTAATCGTAGTCGATACTACGACCATATTAGTCGTGGTATCGACTTCTAGAAATTTTTTTTAAAGTATTCGTACGTAATCCTAAAAAACAGCAGCCATTTTTTTAGAATTTGTTTTAATTGATTAAGTAAGTTTCGCGATGTTTTGTGATCTTTCTTTAATTCGCGGATGTCTAAAAGTTTGGGAATTTGCCTGTTGCATATAAAAACATGGGTCGACACCAAAGATTTTCAATTTTGACATATTTTATCTTGTGACACTTTACTACCACTGGGAATGTTGTTACTTAAATAAATTCTGAACCTAAAATAAATACAGTTCCTGTTTGAAAGTTTTTATATTCTCTTTTGAAATGACTTGTTGCTATCCTTAGCAATTTTTCTGCTAAAATTAAAAGCTTTTTATTACTATCTATTAATTATTTTCTCATTTTCTACTTTAATTATAAAAGTCACGGCATTTGTAAAGCATACACAATATTTTTTTTTATTGAAAAACTAAATATTAATAATGAAAATTTAAATATATTGACCTATGTTCATTTTTTAAAGTTTTCATAATATGCGACAAAAAG
The DNA here is from genome assembly GCA_963932195.1 of Empis livida. Classification (NCBI taxonomy): domain Eukaryota; kingdom Metazoa; phylum Arthropoda; class Insecta; order Diptera; family Empididae; genus Empis; species Empis livida. Next base: position 18,236,032 of record OZ010647.1, read on the forward strand.
AAATAAAATCACTTTTTGCACACATTGATGGCGGCGGCTTTACTCAAAATAAAATTTTTATAATTTACAAAACATGTGAATATTTTTGATTGATATAAGCTTTTGTGTGATAATTGTGGGTTTTAATTGACGCAGGAAGAGTTATTATCAAATGGCTATCATCCTTGTGCTGATATTGATATGGCTCTAAAATCCTCCCACTGAAAATATAATATTTTATTTTTAGTATGATAATTATTATTGCCATTATTTAATTTTAAAACATCCAAAGAACATACAGTCAAAGTAAAAAGTTTGAAACATATGTTAATTAGAATGTGTTATTAGAGTTTTTAATGGAGTTATAAATTACTTTAATTATCACATTAACAAATAATTAGGCAAACTTGAACCGGGAATGCAGGGAAACACAAAATAAATATAAATATATGATATTATTTTAATATGAATAAAATAATAGTTGTTTTTTGAAGGAGAGCTTATTAGCATAATTTCAAAATTTCAGATCGTTCATCCAATTTTTTAAAACTAATAATCGAGTTATACGATCTGAAATTTACTTTATCTTTTATACTTTAGTTTAAAAGATAAAGATTTTTACTTTAGTTCAGTAATTAATATAGTATTATCGAAAATTAGCAGCGCCATGAGTAAAAATAGTTACTATTCTGTAAAATTTTTATTAAATTATTACCAAATATTGAAATATTTTGAGTGCTATTTACTCGCACTGAGAAAAAATAAACTTTTACCCAGTCATTTCATTTAATTGCACTGAGGAAAAATAAAGTTTTTTAAACAGTCATTTCATTTAGCAAAAAAGTGTCAAACTTCTTTTGGATTAAAAGTTATGTATGCGCCGATTGCAAAAGAAATTTTTTTGCTGGAAATGAATGCCAAAAATTATTTTTATCTTTTTCCTGTAGATATACATTTTTCTTTATTGAAATTTATTTAAATCCTATTGTTATTAGTTGAAACATTTGTCCATTAATTTTATTATTGATATATATATATATATTTTGAAGTCATCGATATCGACGAAATTATTCGAACCAAGTACCTATTGCATCACAGTCATAGTACACCTATTATTTGTCAATTTACCTTAAATGAATATTGGTTTTCGAATATTCTCTCTCTTTGGCGCTACAGCTCGTGCAGAGCCTGGGCCTCCATTAAAAAGTCCTCTAACATTTTATTGCAATTTGGACCTATTAATTTTATATGGATTCCAAACCATAAATTTCTTTATAGTGAAGAAACTATTAATTGCAACAAGCTAATGGTTTTACTAGTGATACAGTTCTTGTTAGCAAATGGTCTCGGCCGTTAGCATTTTTCCATCTCTTAAATTACATTTTATTATAATTTTATTACTGGTACTCATTTAAAGCTGAGTAAACTTAGACCAACACCGATGTCCTCGGACCGGAGTTGCTTGCAAATGTAATTTGTGCACTGATAATGACTAGAATTTACATGTCATATTTAAGTAGCATAAAATGTTCTGAGTGCGTTCGTTATAATTCCCCCGTTTTTATAAAGTGATACTAACTGATTATTTAATTCACTTAATACAGTTTGCGACATTTTACTTCAAACTTAGCTAAATCTCTCACTTCAAAGTTAATATATAATATTTATAAAGAAGTAAGTACAATACCTAACATGGCATTTCTTGGTCTAATTTTTTTGTTAAAAATTATAAATTAAAACAGTCAAAATGTCAAAATATAAAAAAGGACTAACGATTAAGGATTATGAAATATTGTAGGAACTACAGTAAATTCAAAATAATTATGAAATTTTCTTATTTACAAAGAGTAGTTTTAACAATGAATTTGATAATTAATAACATGTCATTATAATCTGTAAAACCTTCTGTGATGTGATAAATTTTTTTTCCTGGAAGTGTATTTATGTACCGCCGTAATAGGAAGTTGTGGATCTGATTAAACCCAATTCTTATATATTTACGGTCTGTCATAACTATACGATCAATTATCTATATTATAAATATGTAAAATTAACTATTTCCTGATGAGAAAATCTAGAACTTCAACAAAATGTATCTAAACCTCTTTTTTATATATTGTACTAAATCTGAAATTTATTTCAAATTCAATTACTTTACACACTCTATGCAAATGTGACATTAGTAAAGTTTAGATTGTGGCTAATTTTTATTTTTTAGGCAAATAAAACGATATGGCTTGTTAAAAATTACTTTACGAACGATAGAGAAAATTGCATGACACTCATAAAAATTTAACAGGCGAATTACATTGCAGAAGTTTAAATTTTGAAAATTTTAACTTTTTTTCTTCTTTTAATTTTATAATTTTTATCTAACCTTTTTTTTATAAAAATCACAACAATATTTTTGTTATAAAACATACTTTCCAATTATGGCACAAGCGCACAAGATAAGAGAGTAAATCTTGTGCTATAATTCGACGTCATGAATCCGAATTCGGATGTGCAGTTTCGGATAGTGGACGTCTTAAAAAGAGGGTGAACCTTTATTGGACAATATTGCTCTTTCCACCGCACCTATTCATAAATACACTTTAATTTTTTTTGTTTTTAGAATCTAATTTTCGTCACTGTATACGCAGCCTTCAATATACATAATCGATAAAATAGTTTGAAGCAAAGTAATATTTTCTTTAGTTTTGAGAAAAATTTAATAGACTAAATTCACAGAAAAGCATTACCAAAGCATATGCGTTTGCGAGAAATTTCCTAACAGTTTTTGAATTGCATCAAAGTAAGAAGTAATGCCAAATTTCTCATTACCTAATTCGTTTTTTTGTGATACTTTTCTAATTATAACAAGAAATGTTTGTAAGACAATAAAACCTAAGTAGAAATTTCTGAACTCATATTCTTATAAACTGTACATTGACTCACACCTGATTTTAATGTCTATTTTGTCGCTAAAGTAATTTGGTCTATATAGCTAATTCCCAACAAGATACTACAACTACATAGCTTTTCTTAGAGATAGTACATTGTCGAAGCAATTCCCCAACTATTTTTGGATGGGGGGAACAATGTGAGAAGAAATGCCAACATTTGGCGAATTTGTTTTTTGGTGAGAAGATATTAGAAATTTCTACTCATATTCTTGCAAACTCACATTATTCGGCATGTCCGTTCTGAATCGCAATTGATTTTGACAGTAAAATATGCTCTCACTCACACTTGGTTTTGAAAGTAATGTAATTTGGTATATTACTGGTACAAGTCAGTAGAAGTAATTTAAATGGAAATACTCGGGTAGTACATAAATGATATATTGTATTTGCTAAAATATAAAAATCGCAAAATTCGCATGCACAAACAAAATAATTAAATATCACATAAATAATTTTACTAAAACATTTAAAATCTTGGTTCCCAATTTCTTGGACTTATTGCTACATGAGGATAAACATCGAGTAGCCAAGTTTCTCTTCTATACATAAAGAAACATTAAACATTGAGATAATATTTTGAAAATATTTTTAATCTACAATATATTCTATTGTAACCAAAATATACCTAGCAGCATTTGTTCTTAAAACGCGTTCAGCCCATGTTTGTGGTTGTGGAATTTCTCTGCTAATTCCTCTTTGCTTCTTATCCAAATAATCGATTACATCATCATAATAATTTGTTCTATAGTTGTACATATATTTATATTGCAAAAATTTTGGTCTGGTAATTTGTAATAAAATGAATTTTTTTAATAAATTCAATATTGCAGAATTTTAATATCATTTTACCTAACCCAATGTCTATATAGTCTTACTGGTTTCCTATAACCATCATCTTCTGGGGGTGGTGGAGGTGGAGCTTCTTCTTCGGCACCTGAAGGTGTTCCTGGTTGTGGGGTGCCAACTTTAGATCCTTGTGGTGTTGCCGCTTTAGATCCTTCTTTCGAAGCTGGTTTTGGAGTCCCTGCTGCTGGTGTTGGTGCCTTATCGCCTTCGTCGACTGCCCATGGATCTTCATCTGCCATTTTTTTTTATATACTTGAAAAAAAAAATTAATGAAAAATTTCATTAAATTGTTTATTAAATTTAGCTAGTAGTTTGCTAGGAAGTTTAAACTTAAAACAATATATTTATGACGTAGACATGTTTGATTATAAATTTTTGTTACGAAATTAAAATTCTATTTTGATATTAAAATTTTAAATTAATATTAAAGAAATCTTGGAATAAGCTACTAGTAATAGTCAATTATGTTAATATTAAAAGATTTACATTATATAGCTTTACTACAGCGTTACTAGGTGCTTTTTTTTTTATAAAAGTTAAAAGAAACAACTTGTGGACACAAATTTGAAGGCAGATCGACAAATAGACAAAAACAACTTTTTTCAGGACGCAAAATCTCGGGGATTTTGCCAATTTTGAAAGTTTTATAATTATATACAGAGTAAGAAAAACTAAACACCTCGTGAATCTTGAGGGGGGTTCAATTTACGCTCATTATATCTTCACTCAGTTTAAAATCACTCAGTAATAAAATCACTCAGTTTTTTTTTTTCATTATAAAGAATATTGAAGCTTTTTACTTTTTTAATAAATTTGCACATAATTTATTATTACGCTTCCAAAATCTAAATTCTTGAAAAAATATAGTAAGACATTACCGAGAAATTACAGAGAAGAGACATTATAAAAATTAAAAATATTAAGTAAAATTCGTGTGCTCCTTTCAGAAAATTAACAACGCTTTGTCGTATAAAATGTAAATATTAAAGGTTTCGAATTCTAGGGTCAATTTGTAATAGAAAGTTTCGAAAGCTATAGAGGAGGCCTTCATTGACCTGTTACTCCATTGGAGAAGAAGAAAAATATTAGCTATAAACATTACCTTGGAAAATCCTTGGAGTTTGTAAATCGTATAACAAATTGCAATAATATGGCAAAAAGTCGTACATTAAAAATTGTTTTATATTTTTATGATATTTTAATAACTTATTTTTTTTTGGTAATTTCATAATAAAAAGTACGCAGTAATGCACATTTAAGTTAAATTGAACAAAGTCAGAAAAATAACGTTTATGTTGCTCATCCGAAAATATAATTTGTTAAGATGAAAAATAGCTTCATATTTCATTAACATAAAATATTTCTAGATCTAGACAATCAAATTCATAGGAAGAGATGCACATCTGCAGTTTGAATTAACAAAAAATACAACAAGAGTGCTAATATAATTTGCTTTATGAAAAGTTATTTTGTTCACTTTACAGGTTAGCTAATGTTAAAATAACCGTGATCACGGTGGTGCATACATAGTTCACGTTTGTCGTCTGTTGGTGTTATTGTCACTGGATTGTACTACTTTTCTGAAACAGTTCAAGCCAATTTAATTTTAATTAAGAATTTTAATTTAAATATACTTTAAATTATGATTATAACATATATTTTACCAAATTATATTTTTTTTTTCATAAAATTAGTTTTAATATTTCTAAATTTTTAGTTAATATTGTTTAATTAATTAAATTTTTACTAGAAATTATCATAAATTTCTAATTAGTTTAGTTGAATTTTGAAATCTATAGTAAAAAAAAATTATTGCTATATCTAAATTTTTCGGATTAATGTAACAAAATTCAGGTTTCAAGTCATTTTTATTTTAGACTTAAACCAAAAGTCTTGAAAACAATTTAATTCCAATTACAATATTAATAAAATCTGTATAATAATCCTCGTTTTTCTGCAATAATATTTTTAATGTCAGCATTAATTAAATTTTAATAATACTTTACAAATAATGTTGAATACTTTTAAAATTATATGTAATTGGAAATCTAAATGTGAAGAATAAACTATATAAATTATTAATTCTTTATAATAACTTAGGTTTTTTATTGAATAAATAATTTCATTGAAGAATTGTTACAGATTATAGATAGATATTTATGATTAAAAAACAAGTAATTTTGCTATACTTTCAATAAAAAATATATATTTGAAGGTTATAAATGCAAGAAGGATAAAATTTCGAATTAGATTGCATAACCTTTATTATTCTTATGTAAGAAAATGATTTTTATGTTTCAAAATTTTAACGAGTTCCTTACAAAGTCTAAAACTTTTATAATTTTTTTTTTATATATAGTTAATTAATTAATTAATTTTATTGAATTCACAACAATTAAGTTCGAGATCACTTTTCGTTATTTATTCAAATTTCTATATTCTTAAATATTAATTTTAGTGCACACAGTCAAATTTAGTGATAAATCTTAGTTTACAGATATTAACACCGTTTTTTTTTTTTTTACTATAATCTAATAATCCTCGTTTACAATTAAATACAATTTAACGTCAAAGTACGAATATTCCAAGTTTCGATATTTATATTTATTTTAATTTGAATACTTAATTATAAATCTTTACCTTTCGGTCGATAAAGATCTTTACTTAAAGGATTCAACAAGACGACTAACCTCTTATTATTTAAATATATAATTAACTATTCACGTTTATAAAACCTGAAACACTTACCTCAACATAAAAATTTTTCACTATAAAATATCTAATTTTTTATAGAAAATTAATGTTCCCGTTTGATTAAAAAAAAAAAAAAATACTCTAGTTTCAATTTAATTTATATTGTTATGTATCTTTAATTGTTGATTGCGAACATTTTCTGGCAATAGTTACATCAACATATTATTTTTATGGCACATCTTTTAATTATCAAGACAAAAAAAAAAAAAAATTATAAAAAAAAAGTTTATTGTCTCAATCACATCATTTTAAAGTTTATTTATAAAATTTTCTTCACTAATTCTATTTAGTCATTTACATTAAAATATAAATGAATTTAAACTCACAACAAATTCATTTAATTTATTTTCTAAGACTCTTGTTTAATTTACCTTAGTATGCAAAACTTTTAGATACATATTTTAATAAAAATGAAATTTACATAAAATAAATACTAATTGCTTAGTTTTAGACATACTATATAGTTTTTTCAATTAATATAGTTTTTTTTTTTTAATTCAATTAATTTCTTTGAAGTGTTTTAATAAATCATAAGAAAGTGCTTTTTGCAATACTAAAGAAGGTGACATTCTAAATTAGATAAAAAAAACTCCAAACTTTTTAATTGCGAAATCCATAAATCTGTGTTTAAATTATGCTTTGGGTCATAGTTCTAGAAGTCATAATTCAATCTTGAAATTATTGACTACTTTTTTCCGATTTTAATTAACAAAGATTACTGACATGCCAGCAAGATTACCAACATTCGCACAAGATTACTGACATTCCAGCAATAGCAGACCAAGTGGAAAGAATAGTATACAGTGTCAGATTATAGATTGATTAAGAAAACCAAGTCCTTGAGAACAAACAAGGTCAGCAAGCACGTAATCGTACAACAGCCAGTCGAATAAGTTGATAGTTTCTGTTATCTGCGAAGTATACTGATGATGCAAAAACAGACGCTATAAAAAGCCTCACAAAAACGAGAAAAGCATTCGGACAATTACAACCAATATGGAGAAGTTCACGTATATCTTGATGTAGTAAACTCATAAAACTAAAAGTATACTCGAGTACAACTCGGTTATACAGTTGTGGTGAACGTTGAAGATGTAGGTTATCAGAAACAACTGCCAGTAATAAAAAAAAAACATTACAAATAAAGCATCGCGTAAATCTATGGATGTTAAAAATTGCAGTATTTTTGTAAACTTATTCAAAAATTTGAAGAATTTGTCTTTTGGACTTATCTATGACCCAAAACTATTTTGGAATTTTTATGATAATCTGTCACTAGGTCCAGGATGTGGTACATGAATATATTCCTAAAAAATAATGTACTTCCTTAACCTTGTACTTCCTTAACCACTACAAACGCTCTTAATTTACAGGTATATTTCCTGAGATATGGAAAAAAAAACACTTAACCTGTTCATAAGAAAGACGTAAAAAAATAAATTGTGTATTAATTATCGTCCAATAGCTAAATTATCGAGTAGATCAAAACTATTTGATTGAATTTTATTTGATAAAATATACATGTATAATCCTTGCAGCAAATTTACGCTGATATACTGTGAGCAACATATTTGAATCAGTCTCAACTTAATAACAATGAAGATATCAACAAACTAACGTTTTATTTAGTAATTTTACTAAAGTTTTTGACCGTTTCGTTTACCATATAGTATTTAACCTTAAAAAACTACGGTTGCGTATGTGTTTTGTAAAATGGATGAAATTAAAACTAAAATGGATAAAATCCGATTTATCTAACAGAATCTATAGAGGTCCTTTATGTCCTTTGCTATTTATTATTTCAATAAATGATGGGATTTACCTAATACAAACAACCTTAATGATGACATTGTAAATAGACTACAGTCTTTTAAACATTTATGGTTGTATGCACATCTCCCCTTTTAAATTCCTTAAAACTAGATTTAACTAAACGCCCTTTTGAAATTTGATAGGTCTGTTAAAAACTTCGTATGCTCATAGAAAATTATAGAACGATTTAGTTAAAATGAGAATTAAGGATGGGAATTTTACAAGTAATATTAAATATCGCAAAACTTTCGATTTGAATCCATAAAATTACGATTTTCGCAACCTTCTTTGTTCAGAAGTGTAAAATTACCTTCTCAGAGAAACAAATAGCCTTAAGAAAAATATTTATTTTAATTTATTTTCTGTATTTTTCAAAAGTCGTGTGATAGTGTTGTATCCTGACTGAGAATATGAAAAGATCTAGTTTATAAAATATTTATCAAAATAGTGCACAAAATATTTCTGAAAATTAAAACATAATTATGCAATTTAAAATACGATCTAAATTTTACCTATTTAACCTTTTATTCTACACAAATTTTACTTCTATTTTATTTTTACCTGTATAATTCATTTTATCTGAGCTACATTATTATTATTCATGGATTTATTTAATAATATTTCAAATAACATTTTTTAATGTAATTTAGTTTTAAAAGTATTTTAATTAATAAAAACAATTATGAAAACTTCAAAAAATTTCTTTTTTCTTTCATAAATTCCACTAAAACTCCTTTTAAATATTTAAAACTAATAAAATTTCCTTTAAGTTTTCCTTAACAGCTCATTAGGAAAGTCTCTTTTGGAGATTTCACTAACAGCGCATTTAAATTTTTAAAATTCCTTTTACGTAGATGAGCTACGGCCATTAGGACTTTAATCAGACCAAAAACTTAACTTCAAATTTTACTTTGGTCACATAATCAAGAAAACTGGTCCAATAGGCTTCATAAAAAATGGTTAAAAAAATATTTACAACTGAATATTTCGCGTTGTAGCATTTGTAAAACTACTCATGTAACTATAGACAGTATTCCACCATTTAATAAATCTAACGTGTTAATTATTTTACAACACATTGAATACTTTTCGCAGAATTTTCATTTAAAATCAATTATTCAGGCTAACAATTGAATATAAGAATACAACAGATTATGATACTAACATATATTCTTATGCAGAATTTAGCTGATAAAACATATTTTCCTGAACATTGGTTAATAAATTGTAATTTTTATTACTATTGAACAAATCTGTTTATGGAAAATATTATAGGAATCAGATTTTCAACTGTAACTGAATTAAACACAATTGAAAATTAAATTAAACAATATTTTGCTAACTAATTACATAACTATTTTACTTCTACTACACAATAAAAAATTTGAAAACGGAACAATATTTATCTTATCTATAAATATGCCTTATACATAAAACTATTATTAGAATTTATAAAATTTGCAAAGACAATAAAATAAATCCTATACATATTCGTTTTATTTGTTCGGTTAATTATAAAATTTAGTTAAATCTCAAAAATAAACTTGTGACGGAATTTTCTAATCAGACCTCATTAATTAATTTATATTTATTATTGTCTTTATGTATTGATATATAGAACGATTATACTAAAGTGTAAGTTCAATGTGGGCCAATGCTTATAAATGGATTGTGAAATTGATTACATTAATTTATTGTTTTTTTTTTTTGCCAAATTAACTTTGAAAATCTATTGAAGATACAAAAAAAAAAAATTTTAAATCAAGCAATACTTTAAAATATTTTAATAGTTTTTATGCAGACTTTAAATAAATTAAAAATACGATTATATAATATTTTCTTCTATAAATAAAAATAAAACAATTAATAACAAATGCAAACTATAAAATAAATAATACAATCATAAAAGATGGACAATCTGAAAAAGGAAAGCATGGGGAGTATTTATGAATTAAGCTGAATGTATCTTAAATTATTTACTAACATTATGGTATGAAATCATAAATCGTGCAAGTTATTAATTTTACCAATATTTATTTATTTCGTCACTATAAGGCAACAGTGTATTATAAATTATAAAAAATATATTTCAGTTTCTATATATAACATCCTAGATCTTCCTTTCTGCTGTGATCGTCTAGTCTAGATATCTGCTTAATTTTACCCTTTTAAATAAAAACCACTTGTTTTCTTCACGATGTCTTCAGTATTGGGTAAGGAATTGAACCGAATTGTAGTTCTGGGAGTTCAATTTTATACGACGAAAAGGCATCTTTCTTTAGCTAATAGGAAGTGTTGTATGCTGACCAAATTTTAGCGGTGATGGATTTATTATTATAATATCATACACACAATTGTTATTGCCATATTATAAGCAATTGCTTTTCCATATGAATTTATTTATTATTAAAAAAAGAAACCTTATAAAACTTATAATTCCCTTAATGTTTATACAAATAGATTTCCTTAATTTTGGTTACAATTCTCTTAATATTTTATTAAAATTTTCAAATGCAATTTTATATCTAATAGGAAAAACTATTAAATATATTAAAAAATTTTACATATTTTTTTTAAATACATAATTAAATATTTATATTAATTTATATTCATTATGTAAAAAATTATATAAATAAAATTAATATTCCTCTAAATCGTCTAATTCCTTCATATTCTTTATTTTTAAAGTCATTTCTTGTAGAATCAATAGATTAAATAATTTCCTAATAGATTCTTCATATTTTTAAGTTTGTAATTTTTAATTTCGAACAAAAAGCTATTTTAAGTAATTAGATTTGGGATTTTAATTACTAGTGGATTTTTTACCAGATTGCAGCTGTAACGTTCATATGAAGTGAAGCGTCCATTTTTTGTTGAATGGTTTTAATTTTAACTTTAGCTTTTTTGTGGATCAGCTGTCTGATGTTTTTCCCGAAATCCAAATTCTTCATTTGGTAAGATATTTTTTTCGTATATGAAATAATTTATTCTCGGATTTTAAAACTTTTCCGAATACATTACCTAAAGAATTTAATAGATTATTAGGCCTATGCTAGCGACATCAAAACGCGATTCCCTGGTTTTAAGATATATATCACATTGGATTTTTCCAATTGTCTGGGAAATAGTTGAATTCTAAGCCAGTATCAAATAATCTCTTTAAGAGATTTAATTTCTGTATCAGAAAATTTTTCAAGATTTCTATGAGTGATATTCAAGTTACTGATGCCGTTCATACGTTGTTCCATCATGTATTCTAATAAATTTTGGTTTGAGAAGAAATCTGCAAATTCGTTGGCTTTTTCAAAATTTGTGCTTAATATTTTATCATCAATTTTTATGTGTGGAATGTGGATGTTTTGTTTTTTAGTAATTTGGAAATGCTCCAGTTTGCCGCTATATTCTAATTGTTTTAACATATCATATGATCTTGTATTTTTATGTTCAATTCAAAAATTCTTTTCTGTATTGTTTTGTTATAATTTCGTTTTGTATTTGTATTCCATGATCTTTGCCACTGCATGTGCAAAACGTTACGAGATCTGATTAAGACATTAATTTCTGTGGGCAGAAAGTTAATGTTTTTTCTAACTTTTTGTTTCTTTGAAATAGCTTGTTCTAAAGCATAGTTTATTAAAGTAATAAAATTTGAAATGTTTTCATCAATATGGCTTTTTGTACTAAAATTGAAAGACGAATTCCTAAGGTTGTATCTTATAACTCGATCAAACTTTTCCAGTTAGCATTTTTAAAATTATACATAGTAAAAACCTCTTTGGCCTTTTAAATATGTAACTTATCACTGGCATATGGTCGGAATTTAATTTGTTTATGGTGGTATGATCTGAAATATGAGTGGTGCAATTACTAATAATTATATCTATTGTAGATCGATTACCTCTGGCAGTTTTAGGAAAGTGTGTAGGAGTTGGTGGAAAGGATATTTTAAAAGTGAAAAAAGATAATTCGTCAAACAGAATCTTACCCCAGTGGTTGTTACTTATACAATTCCAATATATGTGCCAACAATTTAGATCACCGATCAGTAGATATTTGAATTAGTCTATTAGATATTTTAAGATCATCTTTAAATTTTTTGTTTAAATCCGAATTGCAATTGCCTCCTCTAAAATGTGTTGTAATAATTAGATATTCATCAAAATCGTAGCAAATTTTAACAGCCACTATTTCTATAATTTTGGTGTGTAGATCTGGGAAGTATGTTTTATGTTTTTTTTATTATAAAGAGAGCAACACCCCAAGTGAGTTGTTAATGCGATCGTTTTTATATGAAATATAATCATTGTCGTATACAAATTTGTCCGGTTTCAACTATGTATCCGGCACGCCTGCTAAGTCGATATTTTATTTTTAATACGTTGCAAAATTCTATACATTTTGGTTAAAAGCTTTGTGCATTCCAACGTATTTAATACACAATTCTGTGATAACAGATATTTATCTTCTTTATTTCTACAAAGTTTTAACTTTTGAAGTAGTTCTTTTGTAATGGAAATAATGTCGTTTGCTGTGAATAAATTGTTGTTATTTGGGTGTACATAGCTACCTGTTTGAAAATTAATCGTATTGTTAAATGTTGCCGCAGCACATTATGTTTTGGTAAATTAGGGAAATCTGTAGCGTTTATTTGAAAACTATTGTTATTTGAATGATTTGTTCTAAATTGTGAGTTACGTTCACGAAGAGCAGTTTGAAGTTGAATATTCATTTCTTTTCTCTCATCTACTTGAAGTGGCTTGATGGTTGCCTTTGCAATGAACGCATATAGTATTACGTTCTTCAATTGTGGGTTTCATTTTCTCCGGGCAAGTTTTGGCGGCATAATCTTTAGAGCAAATTCAACAACGAATTTCTAAATGACAATGTTTCGCGCCATGACCAAAAGATTGACATCTGTAGTACTGCGTTAAACCGCCAGTCTTTCTTAGGCTATTATAATATTCGCAAGAACAATTATTTTAAGTATTACTGTACAACTAGAATATAGCTGTTGGATTTTAATTGAACCATTCTTAAAAGAGACAATGTAGGTAGCTTGATGTAAATATCTGGGGACATTTATAGTCATATTCTGAACTTCTATTCGTTCTAGATTTTTGTCAATAAGATTTTTTTTTATAATTTCCTCATCTACTTTGTGTGGACCCTTGAGAACTATTTTTGTTGGAATTTCACTTTTTATTGCATGACTAAAAAGCAGGCATTTTTAATTTTCAAATTCTTGATATAACGTTTCATAATCTTCATCAGTTTCACAAAAAAATGTTGGGCTGATACTTGTGTTTTTCGTTCTGTATTTTGTTATACCTAATTTATTGATTGTTTCTGTAATAAATGTATTATCTTTTTTAATCAAATTTATAGGAGGAACATGAAACTTTTTAATATTGTCGGTTGAGTCATTATTAGAAGTTTCTGGATCTCTTTCTAGCTGGCTCAAGGGAATGAAAAATTTTTGAAATTTTTACTGGAATTATATATTGGTTTTGTTGTTCTGAATGCATTTCTAAAATGTTGCTGCTTTTAAATGCTGTTACTTAACCTTATTATAACTTTGTCCCTGATCTATAAATATTTATGGTAACTTATATAAAAATATATTATTACTGTTATTACATACTATACTCATCTTACTCACAATATAAGATCAACAAATAAAAAATTTTTATCTTTACTATTTTCGTTTTAATGACATATATTTTATTTTATTTTTTTATCCTATTAATATTTTAGTAATAATTTGCATTCGAATTTAGGAGTGGAATTTGACGTAAATGGTCACACCAAGTACTCACCTAAGATCAAAAGTTGACCCAAACAAATTGTAACGTTTATCTCAAGATAATTCAAAAATGCCGATAATGCAAAATCAGCAATTGAAAATAATTGGTTCAACGCAAATAAAAATTATTAGGGTTCAATGTAATTTTATTACACAACAGTGCATTTTGAAAACTTATTGACAGCTCAAGAACATCTCCTAACCGGCTGATTCGAACAATAATTGGATTTAAATTATTCCTTCAATAGAAATTTTAGATTTCTCAAGTTGCTAGTGTATGTATTTCTTAATATTTTCCCACAGATGTTTTCTGAATTAATATTGTGTCTAATCGTTGTAGTTCAATTAAGCAAATAAATTATTCCTTCAAGTTCAGGTGCCGAAACTTCGGCTGGGCAAGAACTTGCAGCTTCGTTTCATTCATTCATTCATGTTATTTATATATTACAAAATCTGAAAATGACTTGCCAAATTTTCTATAAAATTTTACTGGGAATATAAAGTAATTTTTATATGAAAAAATATATGTTAGTGTTAGTAGCAACTCAGCTATTTCCCCCAAAAAATATAACGATTTTTTATCTATTGGCGTTTAATAAATTTATAATATTATAAGCTTTAGCAAAAATATGCTAAAACAATTTTTATGAAATAAGAACATAAATATATATGAAAACAAAGTAAAAAAATTGAAAATTTAGATAATATTCCGGGAAGCCCCCATTTCAGCTGGCGCCTCTGTAAGTACAGTTAAGACGGTTCTGATCTGTATAGATTGCGTCAACTTGATTACCTTTTTCCATCACGTAAAAAGCAAACGTATTGTAATCAGAGAGGTGCATATCTACCTTTCATCAAACCCTGTTGGAGAATAGAAATAGATTTGCGAAGATGCTCGCATAGTTTGCCTGTAAACAATTTTTCAAATAGTTTTGGAATTGAGAGCTAATGTCAATATCTCTATAATAGTTTTATCTCCACTCTTAAAAATGGGCCCTCTTATTTATTGCAATAGTGTTTACTATCCAATAATTAGTTTTGAGTTTACGAATTGCAAACCCAAGGTGTGGTTATAATTTGCATTATATCAAGAAATCCTATATTTACAAAAGCATATCAGTCAATTATCGAAAAAAGTTTCATATTTATAGGGGTTTATTATAAAGAATATTAATTGGATATTGAATAGATCAGTTTAGCGAAAATTAATAAATAACAGAAATCTTTGATTAAAATCTTATTTACATTTTCGCAACTTTGGCCATCTTCGTAAGATTCATAATAATTGATTTAAAGCTTTAATTAAAATAGTTTAAATTAAAATCTCAAAAACCTCGAAACTCTTACACTTTAATTATAATTTTTTCATTGTATTTCTATAACACTATTTAATTTTTAATGTTAATGATTTAACGAAAAATGTTTTTTACTGTTTACTTTTTCTAATATTTGATTCAAACATTTTATCTAATTAGGAATAGGTATAACTTTGTTTTAAATTTTATGGCAGTACAAATTTCTTATAATATTTCCTGAGATATATCAAGCCACTTCCGATTTATGTCGTACTGAATCCCGATTTATGTCATATTCATTCGATGTAACATTGACAGAATCCCAAAAAGAATAATTTTCCTCCCTAATAGGAGGAAAATAATTCTTTTCCTCCCTAATACTTGAATTCTTTTAAATTAAAATTACCAGACTTGAAAAAGTCATCCTGATCATTCAATTTTGATAATATATTTATAGAAACCAAAATCGTATTCATGTATACATCATCATTGATTACATCATCCAGGTTGAATGTAGAAAGAACCAATATCAAGTCGTTTACCTTTCGTCATTATGTCAATCCAGACTTGTTGTGATTTATTTATAGTTAACATTAAATGTTTATATATTAATTTCCTTCCATGAAAGAGATGAATTTAGCGCTATAAGAACTCTACCTCCTCCTATCCTCGCCAAAATATGATCACGCCTAAAAATCTTCCAGGAAGAGTCGAAGATTTCAGAATCTAGGTTATCATTGTAATAAAACCAAGTTTCAGAAATAATTAAAACATTTTACTCGCAAGATGATGCTGATCTATGAAAGTCTACTACGTATACCTAACATGCGCAATTAATATAGTCGTATTTCTTTACGATTATAAAGATTGTCTTTTATGAGAATGGAGAAGATCTATTTCGTTCAAATTTTCGTACTTTGAAGTTTCGAGGTTATTTATTGCTTATTTAAGGGATTTCAAGTTTAGCTACAAAAATTGTAATGATAAAATTTGAGTAAGAAAGTTCTGAGGATACCTTTCCCGTTGTAATAATATAATATATATAATGAAAATATACATTAAATTTGTTTCCACCAATACAATATGCATATACACAAAAAATATATCTTATACAGATAGATAATAAATTTATACAATTTATTCTGAAAGATAAATTTTACTATTACTGTAAAAATAATAATAGTAAAAATCCTGAGGTTAAAACGTAACTTCCGTTTAAAAAACATCATTGCAGCAAAACATAAAAAATCATGCAGTGGAAGGCATGGTTGTACGCTTGTATGATTAGTTTTTTCGCTGGTAAAAGATGTTTTATTTTGGATACATTAAAATTAAATTGTATACTAATCCAAACAAAATGGTAGAATATGAAGAAGAATTAAAAAAATCTTTACACAGCTAAGTGATGCAAGGAAATATATGACTGTGTGTATTTATTGTTCCACAAGAACTAAAAAGAAGTGCGTCCCAGGAAATATATTTTTGATGAGATGATGAAAAAGTAGATAGTGGTGATGATGAATGAATGTGCGATATAGAGAATATTTAAGATTTTGACTTTCATAACAGCAAATCTGGTATACAAATGTTCCTGATAATGACCCAGCAGTAAATGGTTTTTTCAAAAATATGGCCGCAAGAAATCATGGAAACTTTTGTGAAGTGCACTAATAAATATGGCAATAAAATGTGTGAAGACAACGGACATAAAACAAGAAAATTTTGCTTTAAATAATTAAAGAAACAGACGAGGTAGAAATTAAACACTTCTGTTCACTTTGCTTGGTTGGTTGGTTGGTTGGTTTATGCTTGCTTCTTATGTTTAAGTTTTCTGCAAAATAACGACTGAAAAATTTCGATCTTTTGTTATAAAGAGCTGGACGGTAGCAGAAGAGATACTCCACGGTTTCATCATCATCTGCACAGCCTCTACAAGGAGTTTCCGTTGTTAATCCTAGCTTTGAGACATGTATACGTAAAAGAACAGTTCTTGATAATTTAGCGTTACCCCAGAACAGCTTGGTATGCAGGCAGCTGTCCAGCGCAACCCATCTCGATTTATCTTGAGCTTCTACCCACGGTTTTAACAACCTTTTAATACTATTAACAGGGTAACCGATCTGACAAATTCGTAAGCCAGTTTCTGTTGCACTGTTTCTGGCCACCTCATCTGCTTTCTGATTCCCTTCTATTTCTCGGTGTCCTGGGGACCAAAGCATTAACAATTTTTCGGTGTTAATACCTGCTTGGCTTAGGAGGGTACGAGAATTGAATACTAACTTAGAGGTAATAGATTTGGTTGCTAGCCCTTTAATAGCTGCTTGGCTATTCGAACAATTTACTGTTACTATTTTCTTATTACTAAGTTTGTTTTCTATTATTAATCCCGCATTAGCTTTTATAGGTGCATTTTCGGCTTGGAAAATCGTGGCGTGATCATCTAGTCTGATACTGATTTTCAGATCTAGATGTTCGGAGAAAATCCACGCACAACAACGTATTTCGATTTTGGATCAATCCATGTAGAAGACGATGCTTTTTCTGGGAATGGGTGAACCATTCTCCCATTCCTCCATACGGTATTTTTGTACCGATGGTTTCTGCAAATACATGGTATGGGAAACGTAATCATTGGTCATATTCAGATTATAGTTCGCCGCTTCAATCACATGACAGCTTGAAGTATGGGGTGTGGGTGAACCTGAAGTTAGCAATTTCTTATTCAACTTTAGTCGTAAAGCGGCGTTTGTAGCTATACATTTGATAAAAAGGTAGATTCTCTTTATACCTAAGATAGATGTACTAGTAGCGGCCCCAGTAATACCAGGCACCAGTAATACAAGGAGGTGTACTAGTGGATGCACCAGTAATACCTAAACAGCATTGTCGTTGGATTTTTTCCAGAATCTTTAAATTAGATCCGATTTCTAAGGATATCCACCAGACCGACCAAAGATCCGTAAGTGATAATAGATCTTAATACACCGGTATAAAGTGTATAATCTTAATGATAGTACTGCTACATCCCCAAAAAGCCTTGGTCGATTTATCAGCCTTACTCTCGAGGTGATATTTCCAGTTTAATGTTCTATCTAGAATTACACAAAAGAATATAACCCAGTCCAATAAAGTAATTACCTCCGTTCCGGTATTGTTCACATAGAACTTCCCAGTTGCAGTTTCTTTCCTTATTGGAGAGCGATCTTACATTTTTCTGTTCATAATTTCCCGGTCATCCACGGTTGCCGAGCTTTGCAGTGAGATTTCATTAGAGGACACGCATGTTTAAACGATTCTAGAAATACGTTTGTAATATGCGTCTTTTTCTAGTCAGAGAGAAACACATCTAGAAGTCATCCGAGAAGGTAGGTTCGTTTGAAACATTCCAGTTCGATTCCAGTTCTTGGATATTTTTCGTCTCTATGATTAAATCAATTACTTGTTTTCGGTTCTTGTTCTGAAATACATGGTAAACGTAGGTTTATTACCTCTGTTGAGAACAAATAAATCAAAAGGTATTAGAAAGTCTAAAAGTGACTTACATCTGTTATTTATATCAGGACTACCCAATATTTTGTGATGCGAGTTAGTTTCTTTTTATCTTACGCATAGGCTACAATATTTTCGAGACCTACCATGGGTGGTAGATCCGGTGAATTGTATAGTAGATAACACGATACTAAAATAATGTCATGATGACATCCATTGTCATTTTCCTCCATAGTACCGTGACAATACCTTTGTTACTAACCTGAGGAATATAAACCATATTATGACATTTATTTGCGATTATACAAGACCTGGGACTACCATCTCCAGTGTCATAGTAAATGTGCTGGATGGTCTTATGTTGATGTTTCGGTTGAGAACCTCAATCAATTTAGGAGTTCCTCACGCATAGAACTTCCCAGTTGCAGTTTCTTTCCTTATTGGAAACGTTTTGCACCTGCCGCCAGGTAGACCGCCACATGGAGAATAAACCCCTACCTGTATAGTGGACTGTCTGTCAGTTCAGTATTCAGGAGGTTCTCCCTCTGTCGTTTGCTAACCTGACCACGATTCCCAGTTGGTAAAAATCAACCTGTTTATACCACTGTTGCGTCATTCAGTAAAAACGGAATGGTGTATTAGGTAATATCAGACTTCCAGGGGGCTCCACATGGAAGTGAGAGTAGGAATTGAAGAAAGGTTGTTTATCCTAAAGACAGAATGAATTCATAGAATCGATAACTCTTCCCCTTTACCAGTTTGCTTACTCCAAGGACATATTATAGCATGAAGAAAGACAAAATCTCTCGTAGTGCAATTAATGACCCCTTATGTGTACAAGGATCAATTTATATATGGATTTCATTTATCTAAGCAATTATAGTGGTTGAGTGTGTCTTATATTTGAATAATCCTATAGGGTTTATAAAACGAAAAATTTAAAAAAGAAGAATATATATGGCCAAGAAATACAGTGTGTACATAAGTAAATGGGGTACTCTCCCCATTAGGTAATATCAGACCACCAGGTAGGTACAATGGGGAGTACCCCAGTGTACCTACCTGGTGGCAGGTACAATGGGGTACTCCCCATTTACTTTTGTACACACATTTATTCAGTATCACAACTGAATATAAACCAAGAATGAAAAAGATTAAAAACAGATACGGGAAGGAAAAAATTATAGCAGAGACAGAAACCTATAATTGTAGTATTCCAGATGTTGGATAAAACTGTCTATAAAGGTAAATATAAAGGTAAATTTTCATCTTATAGATATAGCGGTAAGCAATGCGTTTTATATATAGCAGAAACGCTCAAATAAAAAAATTACATAGCTAGACTTTCCAGAACAACTAATAACTTACTTATTAGGAATTCTTCCAATATCTAAAATATTCAAAGATTATTCAACATTTTTAAGAAAACATCTCTTTAGCCAATGAAAACGAGACGAAATGATTGCACTGCAAACAATGCTCCATTAAAAATATTAGCGCGAAATTTCACACCTTTGTAGAATTTCCGTGGGCAGGCAAGCACTTTGCGTTGGACTATGGTTTGAAAAATGCACGCCTGGAACTGCAAATAAAAATTAAATTTGCAATTTATATGGTTTTTATTATAATTGATTTTTTTTTTATAATTGTAGTTGTTTTTATGCTAATAAGTAAAGCAATATAGTAACATTTATATATGAAGCTTTTGCAGTTTTTCTTAAATATTTTTGAATTATAAAAACTTTTGAGTTAGATGTTTATTCCGCAAAAATTTTAAATATCATGATGTATATATTGACGTCATCCCTCTAAATATTCCTTTAAGTTGCAACGGCAATAGACGTCAAAATGCCCACCCCATTTTATGCTTAAATATCTTTAAAAATGTGCAATATATGGTATGTGCAATATATGGTATTCTGGGAGTTTCAATTTAAAAAGTGCGTTGAGAAAAGGCTAAATTGCATTTTCTTTTCGTATGTTCTCCTTAAGGCTACATTTTCTTTTCTTATGTTCTCCTTAAGGCTATATTGGTTGATTGGTTTGTGGTGCGGGGATGGGAATGGCCAATCCACGTACCTGCACACTATGGTCCGTTGTATCCCTTACGAAACGTTTACTACTATGTTCACCACGAATCATGCCATACCTCTTCTTTAACGAATTTAACAAGTTTGGCTGCTTTATCCCTGCTTATTTCGTTAAGTTTTCTGCAAAATAACAACCGAAAAATTTCAATCCTTTGTTGTAAAGAGGTGGACAGAGGCAGAAGAGATGCTCTGGATTGATAGTGATGGAGCTATGATGAAACTGACTAATTATATATTAATCTTTCTTTCTAAAATATATTATATGTTCTAATTAACAATTTATTACTCTATACCAAATGTTGTTCTTGAATACATATCTTCTTTTAAAATTTAGCATATAACATATAACCCTTGGTGGTGCGAAATATGTTTCTCTACTTGCAAATATTTAAATTCATTGTTATAATAACTCATAAATTAAAAACACAGTTCAGTTGAATGAACAAAGAGCAAAGATTTAGAAAATTGATGATCATTTTATGGTTAAATATTTTAAAATTAAAATCGAGAATTTACTTAAAAAACCAAAAACATCTTAAAATCTTAAAAAACCAAAAACACGAGACATTTTTACGCGTAATGTAATTCAGAACCAAGGATATGGACTTGGTGGCGTAAAAATGTCTCGTGTTTTTGGTTTTTTAAGATTTTAAGATGTTTTTGGTTTTTTAAGTAAATCCTCGATTTTAATTCCTCATTCATTCTGAATGAGGTAAAATGATAATAAGAGCTTACATATTCACTATAATTTAATTCGTTTTATTTGGGAAATAATGTTGAACATATTATTTTCATAATATGAAGCTCTTAAACGGTTGCGCCGCAGAATTTTATTTTTCAATTATAGTAAGAATTGAAAATAAAAATTTTTCCAAATTTATTTATGTATTTTCTAAATTTCACGAATGAAAATAAAAACCCATGTATGGACACAAAAAATTTCATATATTCTTTAACTGCATTTATTTATTGGAAATATATTGCCGAGCACGCTGCGACCATATCCGGGCATATAGAAGAATTATGAGCAAATGCAATTTTCAATATTTTCTTTATGTTTCTATACAAGCTACATATCAGAATCAGAATTCTTTTTAAAAAAAATACAAAATACTAATAGTACATAGCTGGACTAATTTTTTAAGTAAAAAATAAATTTGGTGACAAAAATTATATTCAAATATAATTGTCTGTATAGTTCATTAGTTTGTGGTTATACATATTCGTATTTTTTAGCATTTCTTAAGCCCTGTGTATATTCAATACCGAATTAATATTTTTGGAGGCCCCGAAACAATACACAGTTTGCTGTGTTCTGTTTGGTGGGGGCCCCCAAAAATATTAATTCGGTACTGAATATTTATATTTAAATATAACGTCTAATTAATAAATAATAGAAATCTTTGACTAGAATAATTTTTGCAAATAATGTCCATGATTTATAACAATTGATTTAAATCATTAATGAAAATAGTTTAAATAAAAAACTCAAAAACATCGAAGCGTTTAACTTTTACACTTTAATAACAATTTTTTCATTGTATTTCTGTAATACTATCTAATTTTTAATGTTAATGATTTAACGAAAATGTTTTTGACAGTTTATATTTCTAAAATTTTATTCAAACTTTTTATTGAATTACGAATATGGAAATATAACTTTGTTACAAATTTTATGGCAGTACCAATTAGTTATTATAATGGGTCTATGTAATTTATATGTTGAAGAACATTCCTTATATTAAAAAATTATTAAAAATTACAAGAAAAACGTTTTCATAAAATTTAATGAAAATTACAAGAAACATGTTTTTTTTTACAAGCAAAAAATTTAATTATTTGAATTTATTTTTAATTAGATTGAATTTGTATGGAGTTTTTATTATAGTTTTTTTGTAATTTTATGATTTGTTCTGGTTATTTTTAAATGTAGCTTTGACATTTTTTTATATAATATGTAATAAATCTTTAGAAAACAAATTCAGTAATTTATTTATATTTAAATCAAAAGTATAATAGAAAACCTTAGTTAAATCAAAAAGATTTAAACCAAAAAAAATCTGGTTTATTTGATTTTGTAAAAAAAAATTAATCAAATTCGAACCTGGCAATACTAATTTACAAATTTTCAATCTTGTTAAGAGTTCGTATCCATATTTTATGTATAGTAATAAATAATGTACACATATTTAAGGGAATTTTATTTTAAAATACAAACTACGAAATAACAATGTTTTCAATTGCTATTTTCCTTTTTATTTATTTTAATCAATAATAAAAATGAGATTGTTATTTAACAATTAAAAAATAAGATATACTTATAAAATCTTCTTTAAATTAGTTAACATTTAACGAAAATGCTTTGACATTGACATACATACAATTTATATTAATTAGTTACTTAATAAACAATTTCTTGGATGGAAAAAATTTTACCTTCATCAAAATATTTATAGAAAATGAGTATTTTTTTTTACATAATTCTTAGTTTTATTTGATTATAATTATTAAAATGTTACTTTCTTGCTTGACTTTACTTCCTCGATATCGTTTTCTGCCAACAACTTCTTTAAATTCATGGAGCGTTTTTCTCGTTCTAATTGTTTTTCTGACCTGTCAAACATATCATTTTCAATATCTACCAAACGTGCTTTTGTTGCTTTGGCCCGCATTGATGCTGCTGATGAACTTAAAGATTCATCAATATCAGAAGAAATGACTGTACGTTTAAATTTAGAAACCGAAGATCCAATTATTGAGTCATCTCCTGCTTCTAATCTAGACTTCAACTAGTATAATGTTATTTGTTAACCAAAAAGTTTTTAAGTGCTTGATATTATATTTACATTAAGAGTACGTGATTTAAATCCAGGTTCATAATCATCATCAATCCCGGAAGCTCCAGTAAGCATCTTATTATATACAAAATGTAATTGTTATTATAGTTGTAAATGTAATTGTTATTGTAGTTTTTAAATTTAGATCAAGTTGAGTTAGAGAAGCAGTGAAAGGGGTAAAAAAAAATTGTCCAACGGCTTGTTTTAATTCTTTTCAAAAAATGCCCAAATCTTTTCGATTCAAATTTGTATAATAAGAAACTAATAAGTTAAGTATTAAGAGGATAATAAATGAACTTTAAAGTCATTGGAAATAACTTATAATTTGCAGATAGCGTGTTATTTTATTGGCACCCTCAAAAAACATCGCCGAACAAATAGTATTCTTAAAATGGAATGACCACAGAAATCAGCCACAGACGCAATTGTTAGAAAAAATGCGAAATAATATCCACGATATTATTTCGCATATCTACGCACGATATCTGCGATCTCACTATTCCATGGTCCATTATAGAAAGTTTAGGAAGTATAAACCATTTATTCAGAAATAAATTATCAGTTTATTCGACAAGGTTCGCTTACCGGAGAACTTATTTACTTGTAAATACTTTAAGTTCTAGATTACCTAATTAACTAAATCTTTGTAATGGCTTCATAGTAAATTCTAATAATATATTTTTCTAGATTAGAGTATATATATGTTGCCGTCACAACATCAAAAAATATTTAGTTTCTAATTTTAATATACCTTCATACCACGAGACCTGATTGATGATCCCATAACGTCCTCTAATTTTTCACTCAAGTTCGGTCTTCGTTTACTAAAAGAATCATCTAAATCCAATTCATTTATTAATGAAGACATTTTACTTCTGTTACTCCGTATGCGACTGAGGGAAGACTGCACCTAAAATTATATATTATTATAAAAATAGAAATGAGTATAATATGAAATGATTAAAAAATTGGAATGATTATAATAATTTTCTATTTCTATTTAGATGTAAATGAACTATATATCTAGAAATATAATTTTTATATACGTACATCTTCATCCAAATCATCGTCTCCGTATGCAGAAGGAAATTGTACGCTTCTCGGGACTCTAGAACCTCTGGAATCAAAAATAGGATCTTCTGTGATAGCACGATGAGCGCGATTTCTATAATTTTGTAAATCTTCATCAAAAGTGTTGTCTAGCGCAAGTTTTGGAGTAGAAGACAGAATTGATGTGGAAGCAGGTCTAAAAGCAAAGAATGAAATTTCGTAATAAATAAAATAAGAAATAATAAAAAATGTCGGTACATTCTTCCGCATTTTTAGATGAATAAATGATTTACATATTATTTTAAATTGTGGTTTTTGAAGCAAAATTTATTATTCCTTGATTTTTTCTTTTAAATTTGGAAGACAAGAGATAGCTTTATATATAAAATTTAAATTAATCAAATAGTAATTACACCTTAGTTTTAATGGATTATTGTAAAAGATTATTTTTTTTAACACATTAGAATTGTAAGTAATTTAAGTTAAAACGTACTTTCCATATTTCTTCCTGTCCAAATTATCTAAAGCAGATTTATAATAACTTTCTCCTATATTATAGCTAGTGTCGTACAAACGTGTCCTTCTTGGTCTAGATGACATTCTGTAAGTATCCTGCAAAAAATAAAGAAACATTTTTCTATAAAATTGTATATAAAAATTTTAAATTTTAAAATTTTAAAAAATCTGTTCTATAGTTTTATAGTTTACATGGTAAAACTTTTTTGAGTATGTACAGTACATTAATGTTGTCATGATTTTCTTTACTCTTTCATTCCGTCAACGCTGTACTTTTTTTTATAATTTACAAATTATTATTAACAGATTAAATTTATCAAAATGTCGAAGAAAATTTTAGTTTACAAATTTTTTTAGTTCGATAATAGTTTATAATCAGGTATCACACATTTCTAATTTATGTTTTATAGTGCGTAGGACCGAAAACCATGCATAGAATTTGATTGAAACAATTCTAGATAATATACTCCAATAAAATTAAAATTGTGTTTAATTTAGCTTGGTTTGTCGTGTGATTTTAATTTTCTGCAGTGTAAAAAAAATTTACAATAAAGATCCTGTGAAAACAATAGCTTCAGCCATCACTGTAATTTCGTTGTGAGAGAATTGAACTTATTTTTCCTTCATATAAAATGTTTAGACCCAAAGTTATTCAAATATATTATATGTAAATTTTCCAATTAAGTAAATAATTTCAAATTAAAATATTTTTGGATGATAAAATCATAGAATCAAATAATCATTAACATTTGAGATAGATTATAGACGGTATATTGCTAACATAAAAGGTTTTGTGCTGGGAAAAACATTCCTATCTACATACATTTAAAGACGATTACTTCATTGAATAATTTAAGGGCATAGAAAAAATTCCACTGCTTAAACTAAGGTAGAAAAGATATTTTAGCATCATCCCAAAATATATTCAATTATTACGGAATACTTTGATGTGTTTAGTTCAAATGTATATAATACTTTTAATAAGCTATGAGATTTAGACTAGTAAGAAATAATTTGGGGAATAAATAATTCGTTAAATAATTAATTAATTTATTCTTCTGAGCGAAAAATAATTAATTTATATAAAAAAAAAAAAAATAATTCTAAAATAATGTCCATAAAACTTAAAAATATCTATTGGCAGTCTATGCAGTGATCTTGAACTAATTTTTAATATTTCGTATTAGAAATTTTTTAACACAAATTTAAATTTTATAAATTTTACTTTATTGCTGCTAAATTTAACATAATAAGAAATATAAATTTATATACAATTTATTTATTTATAAATATATTTATGTATAATAATACATAATTTAAATTTGCGACTTGATGTATGCGCATGTTTCCTCCATGAAAATTGATGACGCATGTTATTTTCTTTTTTAAACCTATGAGTAGATGAATTAAAAATACATATAACTAATTTATATTCAATAATAATCTTTAATTATTTATAAACACCGTCTCTATTATTTGAATAATATTAATTATAGGAATTTCACAAAGTATTAAAATTCTGCTACTCAAGATAAAAATTTTGTCCAAAATTATCCCTTTTAAAAAATAATTTATAAATGATTCAAAATAAAAATATACATAATATAATATACGCAATATTATTTACACCATATTCATAATTTTTTTTTTTTTTAATCACCTAACTAAATTCGCCGGAATTTTATTTTTATTTTTAGCACGAAAAAATATATAGCGGATTTTATTTCAACGTATTTTTTTTTTTTTTTATTTTCACTTCCCCCCGAGTTTTTTTTAAAGGGGGATTTAAATAAACATAAAAATTAACTAAAAATAATTTCAATTCTCTAAAAAGTAAGTAAGGTGTTTCTTTGATAGTGTCTCATAATTAAATTTATAAAAACTATATTTTATTAATTGTTATTACATATTATAGAAAAAAATGTTTTTTGGCACTATTTATCAAATTGTGTTCTAAAAATAATAATAGGAAATTGCACTTTACAAAATAATTGGGCGAAAATACAAAAAGATTTATGTTTCATCCTTAGCACATAGGAGAGCATATAGTTTCTATAATTTATTTACTTCACGTCTTTGTTACGAGTTAATTTTTTTTAAAGAAATTTTGTGAATTACTTTTCCCAGTTCTTCTTAATTTGTTAAACTTAGAAATTTTCAACCCGGTTTTATTTAAATTTCAGAATTCCATAAATTGTTAATAAAGTTTTACATTATATGATTATATAACTTTCATATATACATAGATATAAATAATATTTTATTAACTGTCACTAATAACAACTAATCCACAATATTTATAATTTATTAAATTTAAAGTTTCATTTTTTTTTTTTGTATAATATTTATCAAAATAAAATTTACTCACCTGTAATTTTATTTGAATGATAAAAAATATTTAGCACTTGAGATAACTATAACTAGCCACTTCAGGTTGAATACTGAATTTGCTCAGAATATTCAGTGGAAATATGTTTATTTCTTAAATTATAAAAATGTTTCTAAATATTTTTATATACAATATTATATAATATATAATGTAAAAAATATTGGTTATATCTAATTCACACACAAAATTTTGTTGGTCCATCATATACAGATATACACTATATATCTATTCTGAATATACATATTATATTTTTAAAAAAATTTTTTTTTGTATTTTTGATTACTTTAATTGTAATATGTCTTTCTAATAAAAACAAAAAACTACAGAAAATCGAAAAGTCGTTGGTGTCGACATTTCAATTCAAAATACGAATATTTTGGCTCATGTTTATTATTGTAAAAATAGTGTGTAGGGCAAGAAATGTTCAAGTCTACAAAAAAGAGTTAATTAAATTTTACTTTTTTGTTTTTTTATGGTAAAATCTTCTATTCATACAAAATGATACTAAGTAAAAAATATTATAATTAGTATATTAAATTAAATTTGTTGGTCTAAATATCAAAGTCGTTTATGCTACCAATTCTAATTTAGTTTACCGCCAAATTAATTGTACTATTGGAGTTTTAAATTGTTTCATGTAATACTAATATTTAAGTAATTGCCATCAAGAATTGTGAATGTGTATTTAGGTCCTATCTATAGAAAATAAAAGCTATTTTATGTATTTTCGGTGATTACGTTTAAATAAATATGTTGAAAAATGATTTTAAAAATTATTATGTTGTTTTAGAAAAATTATGTTTATCCTGTTCGTCATCATGATAATCAGAAAACGATAAATACAGGGTGGACGGAAAGTTTCTGATCACATTAAGAAATCTTATAACAACTATTCGCTTGTGATTTTATCTATTTTGTTAAAAATTACTTACTGCAAATTAATATTTAGTAAACGTTCCCTTCTTCTCGTAGCACTTCCAAATTCTATTCAGTCGTTTCAGCCTTTGTTATGGATTTCCAGTACGGCTTAACTCTACGAATAAGCTATTCCCTATTGATGGGGTTTATCCTGCATAAAAATTGCTGTTGCACGGCTTGGGATCTGTAGACGGTTCGTACAAAAATTTGCAATTATTTGTAGCGAATATCTAATTCTTCGTCATTAATAGTCTTATCTTATAGGATAATTATTTCAGATTTACCATATATCTAATTCCGCTGACCGTCATTAGTTCCTACCCTTGTTTTTAGTTGGTGATTCCTGAGTCCTGGTTCATATCTTGTGCTTTATGGCTTTCAGAAACAATTATATAGATAATTATGAAAGCAAGGACCACTTGCATTATTCTCTGTAAAGTCTTTCGAGTCATTTTTCACCGAAGTTTATATACAAACTTTGATGTTTTTTTCGGTCAGAAATAATGGATCTAATCCGACATAAGCATGCTTTAGAAATTATGTACTTCTCGTCAAATCGCTTTCTTTTGTTCAGTGACGCTGCCAATAATTTCTTTATAGACTTGTTATAAACACCAGTGGTTTTCTTGGATACTTCTCCTATTTTGCTTTTGTATTATCAAAAAGAGCTTAACTCTGGAAACGCATAAATAAACAAAGTTAACAAGACTAAAAGAAAAATTAGCAAAAAAGATATCCAACTAATTTATCAAAAGAAAAATTATTGTTTTGAAAATGTGTTTTAGAAATTAGATTTCGCAAAAGCCAAGAAAGATATTTAAAAATGATTCGCGTTATAATTAAAATAACTAAATATGAAGTTTAAAAAAAGAAGTACGTATTTTATCTCTGCATAAACCGTCTTGCTTCATACAAATCAATGTATAATCACAGAATTTTGAACCACTACTTTCACTTCAAAAATTACTATTACACTGACTTGGCAACTAATGTATTTAACCCTAAAATAGACCATTGGGAACTTTAAAGACCTAAAAGTACATAACTATTTGATAAACTATTTATAATTCGGCCTTACCCCATTTGACTATTAACGTAAAAAAAAGTTTATTATACTATTTATAACTTATAACCTAGCATTACCCAAATAGAATAATAAACCATTAACATAAAAAAATTTTCTTGAACTAATTGTTCTTCGGAAACACATAAATAGGACTTTCACAATTTTGTTACTGTATGTTTCATAGAAGCGTGCTCTGAATTCCTCTCCTATGTGGGTGGGTGTAGTCGTGTAGTTAGCGTTAGTAAACTTCTGTACACAATTACTTTTTTGGCATTATAATTATATTCTAACATATTGCTCTTTTGACCAACCAACACTAAATTCTTGTAATGAGTTCTCTATAGCAAAAACATTTCGATAAATCTGTTTAATCTGCACCAAAAAAGTTCTAAACATGTATCCAATAACCAACAAAATATAAAAAAATATCTACTTTATTGGTCTAGTTTCAGGGCTTTGAAGCATTTGGAAATGTATATAGAGTGTTTTCCATTCCTTTTGATGAATGATTTCAATATTAGTTTTTGCAATATCTGGGATTTAAAATCAAATTACATTTCTGTAGTGGTACATATTTTCTCTGAAAAACCAGCGTTATTAGCTCTAAATGAAATCCAGGTAGTTTGCAATAGTAATGACGCTTCTTTCAAAATACCTGGATATAATTTCGAATACCTGGGTACCTGGATTTCAATGTTAAAACTCGATTCGTAATCGAGTTTTAACATTGAAATCTGTCATTACTAGCATTACTTCATCGTAAATTTCAAAGTTGTTTATAACATTCATTTTTGATTTCATCTACCCAGCTTCCTGTAGGCTCATATATTTCTAATGTACAACAAATCCTACAACAAAGCCGTACAAACATAATAAGTGATAGAAAAGGATAATGGTAACCTATTATGATATACAGGTAAACCCATCACCTATTGGTAACATAATATGTTACCAATATCTTTTTCTAGAATTTTTTGACCTTATATATTTATTTTTGCACAACCTAATTAAGTCAGTTTTCTCTGTTGGATTTGGTCTAATTGTCAGTTTATAGATCTCACATTTAATATGCTTAGCGTGTTAGTGTTTTATCTAATTTTTACCAAATTGTTATTTCATCTCCTTTTCTTACTCTCTCTGCTCATATTGGAAGGTTTGGGGAGTTTACTATTTAGTAATGCAAGTTAGTTGTGCATATTATGGAAATATTTAGAAATGGTAAACCATTTTAATATAACTCATACAGAAGAAGTGAGATGAGGGTAAGATGACGGTTTTTTATTTTTTATTAATCATTAAGACTACACATTTGCGTAATTCTACTATTCCATAATTAGAATTTCTTTTGTAACTTTCACAATAACGAAAATGTTGAGGTGCTGACCTAACTCAAATTTTCATGTCCTAAAATTAATGTCAAAATTCCTTGGTAGGCATGAAATCAGAGGCGGCTCGTGATGCAAAATTCTGGGTGGGCATAGTAATTTAGCGAAAAAAAAATTAAGAGATCCTCTTTACCCTGAGGTACTGCACTGAAAGCGTTAACTTGAATTTAGTATGAACATTAAATCCTATTCAGTAATTGCTTTACCTACATAAAATTTGTATACAAATGTTGTGAATAAAACAGGTCACCCTGTTTTTTTTTTTTCATTTATTTTTTTTATTGAAGATTTTTATTTTTAATTAAATTAAAATCTAATTATTAAGCTTACGCGATCAAAATTATTTTTTTTTAATTTAAAGTCATTACCTGCGGTGTCCGATTACAGATATTTTCAGGGACACGCAGAGACAGTCTGCGTGTCCCTGAATAGGGTTTAATTTAATATTACTTAAATTGAGTGTGAAAAAGAAAATACTTTTGATCGCTGATTGGATTTCCAAATATTGCATGCGATATTTTGGAAAAACCATCGGCAGAGAAATAAATAATTATTCAAAGTAAAAGTTAAGTTGATTGAAAAAGTTAAAGGAAAGAACATCGGTTCGGAAGATTCTTGCTAAAAGTCGGAAAGTTAGAAAAAAACATAATAATAAGAGTCGGTAATTAATTATGTTCTGAAAAAGTGCGTTTTATTTATCATTGAATAATTCGATATAATTCCCAACATTTTTGTCTATACACAAAAATAATCTTCCCAACATTTTTGTCTATACACAAAAATAATACACAAAATTTTGCTATACAAAATATGTTGCTATTTTTCACTAGTTGGTTAAAAAGTGTATACGCCCACGTTAGTTGTATTGTATTCGATATGAGATTTCTTTTGGTTTGCTATTATAGTAATGATATTTATTACTAGCAGGTGTATGGTTGTAAAAATGTAGTTTTACATTTACATGACTACTTATCAATACAAAAAATTATTTAAGTTTTTAAATTTATAAATTAATGATATAAAATAATTTAGAGATTTAGGTGGGTTTTTCACTGTTGGGCTAAGCGCCCCTAGCCCAGTATGACATTATATACATTTATGTTTATACGTTTATTGTAATTTAAAATACATCTAAATTACACAAATGGAGTCTGTTTGATTTTTGTAGGTGATCTATTCGTAAATATGTAACAGTATTAAAAGCTTTAACCTGAAATTTTCTGGTAAACTAGCATCGATTAGAGACATCTAGCTATTTCCGATTTGCCCAGTTAGTTCTCTTAAATACGATTTTTATTTATAAAATTCAAAAATCTTTTGCTTTATGCCGTTCTAATTTCTAATATCTTTAGTATTTCGAGATGATTGCGTTTCCACCATAGCTTTATATTGTTTGTATATTTCATAAATTTCTTCATACTTCTCAGCTAATGATATACAATCTTCTAGGCGTGGCTTGTGGCTTGTCGTCAACAAATAGTTCGAACCACGCACGTTGGACGCTAAATATCTGTATAGATTTTAACTTCAATACTAGCATATCGTGTTTCTGAAACTTTGGCAAACCAATATTTAAAAGTTATTAAGTGTTCCATATTTAAGATTGAGTGTTCCATATTTTCTAGGCTCCAAATACCAGTTGTAAACATATTTTTTTTAATTAATTGATTTCCACAGTTAAGTGGTTAACCTTTTTTCTCAGTGTACTATTTTTTGTTTGAGACATTTCTTGACTTACACTAACAAACGTAATTTTTTTTTATTCTTCTTCCATCAGATTAATTTTCAAAGCTGCAAATGTTGGAAGTGTATATGCACTCTCGATGGCAAATGTTGGAAGTGTACATGCACTCTCGACGAAATAGTAGTACGCATCATATAAAGTGCACAGCAATGAACTTAAATAAACTGCACAGCATTAAAATTGAATAAAATTGAATTGAATGGTCATGCACACTTTGAGATTCATACATTTTAAAACGAACAAATGTTTGAAATATGTGACATGCCCAGCTGACCCTGTCCTTGATTTTGTTCCATCATTTTTAATTGACAAACATTTCATACTTTTACTGTCAACAAAATTGTCAGCGTTTTTTCATTTTCCGGCGCTTTTTCATCATTCGTTTCAACAAAGAAATTGATATTTCATTTTCCTTTTTTTGTGTTTTTTTTCATCTATGGCTATGCGAACATTAGATGGGTTATCAACATTGTCTGCTCCACTTACAACCGACAACGTATTAGTAAGGACGGACTAAAACATATATAGAATTTGAATAGACAATGTATGAACTATAGTTTTCCCCATTTATCTCATACATCTAATTAATTTTATAATGTTCTTATTTCACTTAGAAAAAAAAATTTCATTTATTTCAAAAAACTTAATTAATTAAGCCGAGAAATTCAAATTAAATTTTTATTTAAGTGTGGAGAAAAAATGTTTTTCGACTACAAGTTGCCTGGACCCCATAACCTGTTATAAAACTTGAGGCTTAATTCAATTTAAATTATTAAGAAATTCTATTAATTAGAAATTTAAATACAGACTAAAAAGTAAAAGCTTATTCCATCAAAAGAAAACTAATTCATGTAATTTTAGAAGTGTACTTTTAATTTTTAATATATACGTGCGATATTTATTTTAATATACGCCAGATAATTATTTAAAAAAATAAAAAAAGAATTAAAAGTACTAATTCAGCACAAGAATATTATAAAATTGTTATCATGAGATATTCATGACGATTATGTAACTCTGTTCAATTAGATTTCTTTTGGAAACGATTCGATTTATTATGTGATTCGATTCTGGATTTAATCAAATTTAATGTAATAAATTTAATTAACGATTTAACAACTTTTGCAGATGAAATTATTTTTAACCTTAGACAAAAAAAATTATTTTATGCTTCAAACAAACCTAAACCTGACTGACGATGGACAAAAAATGAAATAGAATTTTCGATAGGCCAAAACCGAATTAGATCTAATTCTCTTTTTATTTGATAGATACGAACAGAACAGAATTCATACTACACCATAGAACCCGAAGGCAAACGGCATGGTAGAACGTTTTCACCGCCATTTAAAAGCCGCATTAATAGCATGTTGCAATGCAATCAATTGGAGTTCTGAACTTCCAACCGTACTTTTCGGAATCAGAAGCTCCGTAAAAGAGGATTTAGGATGCACCCCGGCCGAGTTAGTATACGGTCAACCAATTGTGGATCCTGGCGAATTCTTCTCGTCAAAAGGCCAAATAAATCAATATGACCCAAAATTCATTACGAATTTACGTAAAAACATGCGAGAAATAATCATAACTCCACCACGCGAACACAAACAAAACAATATATTCGTGCCAAAATCCTTAGAATCCTGTACACATGTGTTCGTCCGAGTAGAGTTAGAGGACCCCTTACGAACCCATATGACGGACCTATATGAAGGTAATTCGAAAAATGCCACAAGTTCTTATAATTGAAATAAACGGAAAACTAAAAAATATAAATATAGATAGAATCAAACCGGCGTTTGAAACGACATCAATTAATTTCGAAAACTAGTTTCCGATCCGGGGGGGGGGGCGTATTGTAGAGTACAATTCATTTAATTATCAAGTGCACCCGGTATAATTAGACCAAATAAAAATTATACCCCAAAATGCACTGAATTAAATAAATGTAACAATATAAAGAACTATAAGGGAACGATTCTCTGATATAGCAAAAATTAATTTCCGTTATCAGAAGAGCAATTAAGATAATATATCTGATATTTTTAAAGAAAAAGTTTTGGACAGCAAAGATTTATGGATTATTCAAAAGCTATACTGCAATCAAACGGCGATAGTAAAAGTTAAGATGGCAACTCCAATAATATCGCTATCCTGAGTACGGTGTAAGGCAAGGTTGTATCCTATCTACGTTATTGTTCAACATATAAACTGAAGTTATTTTTAATGAATCGGTTAACGGGTTGGAAACAGGTATCAAAGTAAATGGTGTAGTTATCAATAATATAAAACTTAAGACAGTCTTGCTAGCATCTACAAACGAAGAGCTACAAGATATGCTGAACAGACAACCTGTGAGAAATACGGTCTAAGTATCAATATTCAGAAAACTAAATACATGAAGTGATGGATAAGATCAAATATCTCGGCACATATTGAGACAGGAATTCAAATAATATAATCGAAATAAAATGTAGATTGGAACAAGCAAAAATATTCATTTAATGGTATCTTTAGTAGCTGCGAAATTAAGTTAGAGCTAAAAATAAAAATGTTGAAATGTTATGTTTGGTCCATACTTTTATACGGCGTTGAAACATGGACATTCAATAAATATGAGATTTGAAAACTAGAAACTTTTGAAATGTGTTGTTATCGTAAAATTTTGAAGGTAAAATGGACAGATTACGTCAGCAATGCAGAAATAATAAGACCCATAATGCGCAAACCTCACGTAATAGCTATCGTAAAAGAAAGAAAGCTGAGCTATTTCGGATAAATTATGAGAAATGATAAATATAGATTGCTACAACTGGTCATAGAAGCGTTGGTAGCCAACATCCGAAACGAATGGGAACCTTGACAAGAAGAATTACCAATCGAAAACTTCGTTTTTTTCTACAACATTGAATTATTTTTAGTTTTAGTTTAACACCAGCATTGAAGATCACCTTAAAAGCTGAGACTAATAGACCTATTCAGAGATCCACTGTTAGGCTGTTAAATCTTTTTTTAGGCTGTTAAATCTTCCAACCAACCCCATTATGTAAATTCGGAAAAAAGTCTTTAGCTACGTTTATGTAGGTGCCAGGTCCGGACTGGAATTGGCGTATAAACATCACAGTCAGTAGTTGCTCCACGTTTCGGCGCTGCTGTCTTGTGTATCGTATAAACAACAAAGCAGAACTGTCAAATGTGTATTTTTATTTCATATTGAGAAAAATATATAAGTGTATCGATCGTGTTTATGTTTTTGTTTATGTTTATATTTATGTTTTTTTTCTTTGACGAAAGAATGAATTACGACAACACCACAGGAACTGCTAATTTGCGTGACATTAGCAGTTGCTGCGGTGAAATTTTAATCAGTCTCAATCATATATAATCCAGAGTCCAAATAATACATTATGATTACAACTGGATATCTCAAAGTAATAATTTTGGTTTTTCTATTGGTCTTATTAAATGGATTTCCACTTTGTAGATAGTGAATAAGTGTTCGCCTTTATTTTTATTAAAAAGATATTTTGCAACACCTTCATTTAATTTGAACACGGACCAAATAAATATACAAAATCTAGCTAGGAAATTTGCAAGAGATGAAGTCTTAAATGTTGCAACTTACCACGATAGAACAATGGAGTTTCCAGAGAAGATTGTTAAGAGAGCTTGGGAATTAGGTCTCATGAATGGTCACATTCCAACCAGGTACGGAGGGTCAGGTCTAGATGTTTTGACAAATTGTCTTATAAATGAAGAACTTGGATATGCATGTACTGGGATTATGGCTCCTATTGCTGTCACTTCAATCGGGGTATAATATGTTTGTAATCACTATATAATGAAAAGCCATTTCTTAACATACAGAATAACACCCGTTCCTTAACATTCTAGCAAATGCCAATTATTATAGCTGGAAATGAGAGCCAGAAGAAAGAATATTTAGGCCGTTTAATACAGGAGCCCTTCTTAACTGGATATTGTGCTACAGAACCTGGCGCTGGTTCTGATGTGAGCGGAATAAAAACCACAGCAATAAAAAAAGGAGATGAATATATTTTAAATGGTCAGAAAATGTGGATTACAAACGGTGGAGTAGCAAACTGGTATTTTGTACTAGCACGTACAGATTCTAATCCAAAAACACCAGCATCCAAAGCTTTTACGGGATTTATTGTGGATAGAGACAGTACTGGAGTTATTCCTGGTAAAAAAGAGATTAATATGGGACAACGTGCATCCGATACAAGGGGTATTACATTTGAAGATGTGAGAATACCGAAAAAAAACGTTATACTTGGTGAAGGAGCTGGATTTAAATTAGCCATGTTAACATTTGACAAAACACGGCCCTTAGTCTCAGCTGGTGCAGTTGGTTTATCTCAAAGATGCTTAGATGAATCTCTAAAATATTCCATGGAAAGGAAAACATTTGGTGTCGCAATATGTTCTCACCAGGCTATTTCAACTATTTTAGCCGATATGGCAATTGCAGTTGAAATTGGCCGCTTAGCTTATCAGAAAGCTGCATGGATAGTTGATCAAGGTTAGTAATAATAATAATAAAAATAAAATTAATTATTGTTTCTTAGGAATGCCAAATAGTTATGCCGCAGCTATCGCTAAATTATTTACAGCCGATAATGCTATGAGAATCGCTATTGACGCCGTTCAAGTTTTTGGTGGCAATGGTTTTAATTCTGAGTATCCAGTGGAAAAATTTATGAGAGATGCTAAGATTTTACAAATTTATGAAGGCACTTCTCAAATCCAAAAATTGATTATATCTAAACAGCTTTTAGCAAATATTCAAAATTAAACTGTAAATGTTATAAGTTATATATATATATATATATATACTCACGTATCGTATTACACGTCTGTACATATATATACATCACCGTATATATATAATAATCACCAGTAAATAAATCCGGTGATTATGAAAGTGATCTAAGTAAAAAATATTAAAAATACATTTTATACTTATTTTGCTTAGTATTCTTTACAATGTTTTTATCCAAAGGACATTCTTACAAAATTTGAGTTAGTTTCGGATCAACAGTTAATGTTTATTTTGAAAGTGGTCTAATTATAAAGGTTAAACTTTTTACTATTATACCTTCAGTTAGCAGTTGAGGTGTATTTTAGTTAATGATATAAAAAATATTTGTTGCAAAGCATTTATGAGAAAAATAATAAAAAACTAAAAAATCTCACTTAACACAAGCACGTAAAACCTCACTTAACATAAGCAACACAAATCTTTAAAATCTCGACAATAAAAATATATGACTTAGAGCACTTCCAAAATCACCGGCAGATATATTGTGATCTTTGATAATATAAGGTAAGGTATGAGCGTCTTTTCTTGCTTTTGTTAGTGGTTCATTGATGATATTTTAGATGTTTAGAGTTGGTTGCTTTTGCTTGCTTGATTAGGAAGAAGAGTATCATCCACAAATATGCAGATTGTGGCATAAATTTTGTTTAGGGAAAATAAATTACGTCATAAAATTTATTTAACTAAAAAATTAAACAAAAAATTGTTTGTGTTTGGGGAAAATTTACTAATTATTGAAATTGCATTTATACCGTTGTTGGTTAATTTAATAGCAAAATTATCATTTGTATGGCAGTAATTTTGAAATGCTTTTCAGCAACATTTTAACTCCGTTCGAACCTGAAAATCAAATGTAGTTCTATGATTTTTTTTTCAGTTTCTCTGCTTTTCTTGCTAGGACACAGAAGAAATATATAATTCGGAACTTGTATAAAACGAATAGATTCAAATTACAAAATTATTCCAAAAGCCTTCAGATTAACTTGAGCTTTTGCGCCATTGAAAAAAATAAAAAGAGAAATAATATATAGTATAAAAATAATAC
This sequence comes from Empis livida, assembly GCA_963932195.1. Classification (NCBI taxonomy): domain Eukaryota; kingdom Metazoa; phylum Arthropoda; class Insecta; order Diptera; family Empididae; genus Empis; species Empis livida. Next base: position 18,274,835 of record OZ010647.1, read on the forward strand.
AGTCAAGTCTCCTATAACGCGGTGTTTTTATAACGCGGTGTTTTTAGAACGCGGTTTCCATATAACGCGGAGTGAAAATTGGGACTGTTCTCCTATAACGCGACGCGGTCTCCTTAGAACGCGGTTTTCGTACAAGAACTTTCCAACAACTCACATGACTTTAAAAATATATCTATAGTAACAATTATTTGATGTTTTAAATTTTTGTCTGTACATAATAGGCATTTTTATGGTATTTCCCTTTTCTCAATTTCAATTATTAGGCAGTTAACAAACAATAAACCAATCCTTTTATTTTAGTTTGTGTTTAAATGTGTTTAGACGTATAAATAAGTAATAAGTGATTTGTTAACTTTACGTTATTGGAGCTATAAACCGCACTAGTGCTCCCCGTTTCTTCCCCACAAAATCCCAGAAACCACGTTTTCATCCTCTAACTATCTTCCAAGTAGAACAAATCTGCCCTAGAGCACTAGGGCAGTTTGCTAGAGACCACTATAAACTGCCCTAGAGCACTAGGGCAGTTTGCTAGAGACCACTATAAGGTATGTGCTTACCAAATTTCAGACCAATCCAACCAGAGGTGCTAGAGCAAATCCCAGATGAAAATATGACTATTCATCATTTCATCCAGACCACTATAATGAATGTGCTTACCAAATTTCAGACCAATCCAACCAGAGGTGCTAGAGCAAATCCCAAATGAAAATATGACTATTCATCATTTCATCCAGACCACTATAATGAATGTGCTTACCAAATTTCAGAACAATCCAACCAGAGGTGCTAGAGCAAATCCCAGATGAAAATATGACTATTCATCATTTCATCCAGAATACATACAATTTATTTATTTCTGAGTTTCCATATAACGCGGTACGAATTCATTCAATTTATATTAGTTCTGTGTTTCTTATAACGCGGTTTCCATATAACGCGAAAATGGTTTCCATATAACGCGATATAAGTTAATATGATTTGTACTATTTCTTATAACACGGTTTCCATATAACGCGGTACGAATTAATCGCGTTATAGGAGACTTGACTGTAATACATATTAACTAAAAAAAATTTTAAGAAAAATTATTAATAAAAAACAGCATGACTCGATGATGATGGGTGCTGCATAAATTATGTTGTTTATCATAAAATTAAATCGATACACTCAGTATTCAAATTTTAAATTAACAAAAGATTAATAAATTGAATTTTCTTATGTAATATTTAGATTGTGAATAATTTTTTTTTTAAATTAAAACGAGTGGGCATGTAAAGCAAACGAAACTTGCAAATAGAAACCAATTTTTTAGAATTCTCAAATAGAATTTTACTGATTTGGAACCAAATTAAAACTCTCCGAATTATCAAAATGCTTTTATACTTTAAGAACTAAATTTTTAGTGTACACTTTATTCTTATAAGAGCAATATTTTAAGTATTTAGTGTGCTTAAATAATAAACTTTGAAATCATGTGTGGCTGGAATAGCGCCAAGTTTTAGTAAATATTTTAAATTTAAGTACTTACTTTAAGACAATATATATCATGTATATAAAGTACATGTTCCTGAGAATACTACAAAAAAATGTTGTAACCGTTGCCTTTGTAAATTGATCGTAACATATGTACGGGTGGAATAACACACCATTCACAAGGTATTACTACTTTCGTTTTTTATCATATTTATACGCATATTGAGTTGCATAGAGCTTGCAACTTGCGATCGCCTACATTGCATGGATTCATGATTCGCTTCATTCTACAGATAGAATAAAGTCTTATACATCTAAAATAAATTGTGCCGAACTAATTATATGTGTACACCTATCCTCCGATTTACACTGTTTTTTTTTTACACGGTTACACTTTTACACTATTTTTTTTTACAAAGATTAATGATTTCTGATAGCAAAGATAGTGATTTTAATTTTAATATCTGTTATTTTGTTTAATTTAGTTTTCTTTAATTTAATAAATAAAATATTTTTAGTTTGGCATTAAATATATTAATAATTTTTATTTAAACTTAAAAATTAAATTTATTAATCTTAATGAATTATGTACCTTTTTTTTATATTTATTTTTAATTTCCGTTTTAACAAATGAATTATTTTTCATTTACCCTTAAATAAATGAATCATTTTGAATTTCTGTGTAAAAATTAATTTAAATTATGCACATTTTATCGTTTTTTCGATTTACACGATTTTTCATACTAAAAACAAAAATTTCGATTTACACGGTTTTCTGAGAAACCAATCTACCGTCGAAATCGGAAGATAGGTGTATAACCAAAGGTTTTTTTTTATGAAATTAAATTAAAAAAGTTACTCCTACTTACTGAAAAAAAATAACACCACAATTATTTTTAAAATAATAAAATAAAAGTAGAATTTTTCTTATAAAAATTAACACATTTCTATAAAAAAATATTCACTCTGTATTTAATTATTTTATCCTTTAATTCAATGTTTTTATGCGATTGACACAATTTTTATTTAAATCCATTAAGAACATTTTAACACTTAAAATTTTAAAACTTAATATCAAACTGCAAGCCCGCACTATATTTTATCAAAACTAATGTGAGACAAAATTAGGGAAATCCCCTGCAGTTCGGAGTCGTAGATTTCTGGCCAATTTTGTTTTTCTGCAATTAATATTTAGCAATTTTTTTGTAAATTTCTTATCGAGACTAGGATTTTTAAATTTATTATTTGAATTAATCTGAATTATTTTAAATTAATAGGTTGAAAAAAAACATCGTAGAAAATATATTTTTAAAGTCAGAATAAATTGGATGAAATAGAAAATTTAAAAATCCTGGTCTCGATAAGAAATTTACAAAAAAATTGCTAAATATTAATTGCAGAAAAATTCGGACAGTGTACTAAATAGGGCTTAAAGTCAACATTAAATTCGAGTTAACGCTTTTAAGTGAAGTACCGAGGGGTAAAGTGAAAATCTGGACATTTCTTTTTTTATTGCAATCTCAACAATCTAAGGAATGAAATGGTTTCAAATAGGACGATCTTGGCCGCCTAGACCATGTGATTTGATTCCATTGACTTACTTTTTGTGGGGATATGTAAAATCACTGGTCTAAGCTAAAAAGCCAGCAACGATTCAACATGCGATTGGTTATTGATGAAATAAGGCCAGGAATGCTCGAAAAATGACCAAAAGTTGGACTAATCGAATGAATTTAATTAGAAGCAGTCGCGATGACCATATGCCCGAAATTGTTTTTAAACTAAATGCCATAAAATAATCTTTTGAAGAAAAAAAAATGTCCATTTAGTAAATTACATAAGTGTTTTTTTCCAAAAAGAATTTCTATACCTCTGAAAAACATCCTTTATTACTATAATTACGTTGTAAAAGTCAAACCAAGAAAATTCTTGAAGAACAAACCTGATAAATCTGCGTTGAACCGACTCAATTCTACGAATGTGCACTTGTGACTCACAAGTGCACATTCGTAGATTAATTTCATTTTTACGAATATTGTGCTCATTTTACCACAAGCCGTGTAGGCTGGTAAAGATACAGAAATAGTATCAAGAATGGGAATTACAGAAATGATATGAATGGGAATTCTTAATAATATTTCTGTATCTTTACTGTTCGTAGCTTCAATGGATATATACCTAAGTAGGTACATGATTGTCTAAAAACAAATTTTGATTTTTTTTTTGTTTTTTTAATATTCATTTTTAGTCATTAATATTTTCAGGTAATATGATTGAATCATGCGCAAACCTTATATGTCTTTTGTTCAAATTTTGGCTGTTTAAAATATCTATAAATTTTGTCTGATTCACCGTGTCAAACGCTTTCTCAAAATCAAATGCAAATGCATGCATATCAACACTAACTTCATTGCAGCTCTGACGCAAGAAGTATAACAAATAAAACAAATGAAAATAAAAATGAATATAGCTTTAGTGCTCCAGGCATTGCTAAAGCCGAGTTTAGTTTCACTAATTCCATCTTCTAATTTACCATAAATTTGCTTTTCACTAATTTCAGCTTCTAATTTCAAACATAATGTAAAATATTTTAAAACTTGAAGAATTTTCTCTCCCAGTTCAAATGCAAAAGTCCCAATTAAAAGTTGAATCCAATTTTCAAATGGACTCTACAGAATTCAAATTATTTTGTTCAAATTCAAATAACAATGATATTTTTAAAAAATACATTCAACAGAAATATATCAAAAATAGCTTTAGGATTTTTATTTTTTTTTGCATTATTTTAAGTTTTTTTATTATAGTTTACTGATTTTATTTTATATTGTTACCAAAATCAAGAATAAATTTAGTCAAGAAAAGACTTGTACTTAATTTTGTTATGTGATTGCGTAGAAGGCTTTATTTTATTTTTTTTTATTTACAATAATATATATATTTTCAGTTTGAATTATCTATAAAATAAACTTAAAGTATGATTTTCATGGTGATGAAGTGTGAAGATTTCGACAAGAATGAGATGCAAAATACAGTTTCATAACTAGTTTTATAGAGAGACAAGCACATCTGCAAAATTTTACAGACGCCGATTTTACACTGAACTCGACATCTGCATAATGGTGCCGATTTATGGTAAGGTATCTCGGCATACATACTTCCTATTAAAAAGATGTGAATCTCAAAATCATTTTCCATAGAAAATTTTTTGAAAAAAATTTTTAGTTTTTAATAACCGTTAAAAAATTAAATTTGACAGTTTACATATGAAATTTTGCAAATTACGAATATTATAATTTGATTGTTAAATAAAAATTTAATAAATCAAATTATACTGAAAAATATATTTTTTAAAACTATACTTTATTACAAAATTCATATTTTACACTAAAATATGATTTAAATTTGTTTTTTTTAAAAAAATATCTGAAATGAATTTTTACGTCAAAAATTTTACTATAAATCCAAATTTATGGTATCTTTTTCGGGCTGTCAATTTTCACTTTACAGTTTTTTTCTATTGCTATCTCGTTTTAGTTTTCTGCAAAAGATGACACTTCATCATAACGAAAATACCCTCGTCACAATGAAAATCATACTTTATTTTGAACTTATACTTTTTTTAATACTTTTAATTTTTATTATATTTCTAAATGTCCTTTTTTTCAAATGTATTTTTGAAATATTCTAGAATTATTAAATGCTATTAATTCTAAGTTTTGTTACTACATAATTGTAAAATATTTCCTAAAATATTGTTTTAAAAGTGTTCCTAATTGTCCAAAAAAATTTATTGTTTTGTATCATGCTTGAACGCCAATAGCTTTTTCAGTACTTTCGAAAACTGTTTAGCTTTTTCAGTACTTCTGAAAACTGAAGATGATCTAAACGAAAGTTAAATGAATTTGTTTTCTTAACTTAACATGATCTAAACGAACATTAAATGAATTTGACACCGCTACATCACAGGTTAAGTCACAATGCAACACTACAATGCTATTTTCCTAGAAATTAATTCGTTGCATCTTGCATGCCGGAATACACTTTTGGGAAACTAGGAAAAAATCAGGAAAAAAAATTTAAGGAAATTATAGCAGTGTAATGTAATTCCTAATTTTTTATTATCTGGGAACGAGCGGAATACGGGCAGAAGCAAGCCAAGTATACAATTAAATCGGTTAAGCCTTTGAATAAAAATTTTGTAATTCGCCAGCATATTTTAGTAATTAATATTCATGTAGTTATTTAGCAATAAAATATTAATTAATTAACAATTTCTGTAAGAATGTCAACAAAAGTTACAATGTTTTAAATTAACTGTTCAAATTCTTCTACAATGTTGGTGTAAAACTAAATGTATTTTATAGTGATAATTATATGCCAGCGAAAATAGCCAGACATTCTCCAATGTCCGCGTAGGCTAAAGCCTAAAAAACCACAAATAGTATTGCCAACAATAAAAAAGAAACCTAAATAAGCATGTGCACCTGGCAATGATGGCCGTATTTTACTAAGAAAATCGAAATAAAATTTAATAATTTATTATCAAAAAATCGACGAAAATCATTTTGATGTGTCACTAAATTTATTAAATAAATATCTATTTAATGCAATGCTACCAAAAAAAAATTCTGTTTGCCACTTCCTTATCTAAAACTATTTTTTTTAACATTGCTCAGCTTTTTTTAGCCAGATTTTCGTCAACGCCAGCATTGGAGATTGTTATATTGCTCCTATGTGTTTATATATAACTGTAATATAGTTTTAGCCAACGTCAACATTGTAGAAATGCTTTTATATTTAGAAACATTTTACAGCGTCATCTAGTGGTATTTTGCAAATTAGGCTAACGTTTACGTAGTACTACTAACCAAAATAAATTGTTGACAAAACTGTCTCAGTAATAATTAATTTTTCAAGTTTTTTATTTTAAATATAACCGCAGGCACAAAACTACGAAATTTTAATTGTATCATAAGTTTTTTTGGGTCCAGTGTATTAAATTTATATTATCAATAAAATGTTAGCTAGTAAGGTAAGTGTATACGTATTTTATGTTACGACAAAATTATGATCATTGTAAACAAATCACACTTTGGACTTTGGATTGTTACCTTTTTTTGTTTAAACGGAACAAAAGTATTTTCTAATAAACGTAATTTGTTTTGTGGATGTAACTATGGATATACAAGTGTATAAAACCACAGAGGATAATTTACTATTATACATTTGAGTGAAAAACCAAAAATACCCAAATATATTTTTTAACAGATACTAAAAAATGCTTTCAAATCTGGAACATACAGAGCATTTTCTAAAACTGCAATTTCAAATATGAATTTTGCATTGTCCGATGAACAAGTTGAAATGCAACAAGTAGCTAGGAAATTCTGTAGAGATGAAATTATACCTGTAGCTGGTCATCATGATAAAACTGGTGAATATCCTTGGGATATACTTAAAAAGGCTTGGTCACTTGGTTTAATGAATGGGCATATTCCCCAAGATATTGGTGGACTGGGATTAGATGTACTCACTACCTGTGTTATGGCAGAAGAAATTGCATATGGGTGTACTGGAGTTATGACTGCATTAGAAGCTAGTGGATTAGGAGTATATATTAAAAAATTATATTTATTAGTATAAAAATAGCAATTCATTTTAGTAACAAATAAAATTTTATAGCAAACACCAGTTATACTTTCGGGTAATACTGAACAAAAGAAGAAATATTTAGGCCGACTTTTGGATGAACCATTGGTTGCTGCATATTGTGTAACTGAACCTGGGGCTGGTTCTGATGTAAATGGTGTTAAGACACGTGCTGTTAAAAAAGGAGATGATTATATTTTAAATGGTCAGAAAATGTGGATTACAAACGGTGGAGTAGCAAATTGGTATTTTGTACTAGCCCGTTCTGATTCCAATCCTAAAACACCAGCAGCAAAAGCTTTTACTGGTTTTATTGTTGAGAGAGATACACCTGGTGTGATACCAGGTCGTAAGGAACAAAATATGGGACAGAGAGCGTCTGATACTAGAGGAATAACTTTTGAAGATGTTGTAGTTCCTAAAGAAAATGTTTTGATTGGAGAAGGTGCTGGATTTAAAATAGCAATGGGAACATTCGATAAGACACGGCCCCCAGTCGCCGCTGGAGCCGTTGGTTTGGCTCAAAGGTGCCTAGACGAAGCACTTAGATATTCAATGGAACGTAAAACTTTTGGTGTACCAATTGCTCATCATCAAGCTGTTTCTTTTCTGTTAGCAGATATGGCAATCGGTGTTGAAACTTCCCGATTGGCTTATAGACGTGCTGCTTGGGAGGTGGATCAAGGTTATTTTTTTTTATGAAAAAAAATAAATAGTTTCTAACAAGTTTTTTTAGGTCGCCGCAATAGTTTTTACGCTTCAATAGCAAAATGCCATGCTGCTGATGTGGCTAACAAAATTGCATCGGATGCTGTACAAATATTTGGTGGAAATGGTTTTAATTCTGAATATCCTGTTGAGAAATTAATGCGAGATGCTAAAATATATCAAATATATGAGGGAACTTCACAAATTCAAAGAATGATTATATCGCGAAATATGTTTGAAATGTTAGACAAAGGAAGAATTTAGAACTTCGTAAACATTACAATTAAATAATTAAGAGTTAAACTTAATTATATGATATTGTTGGAGACTGCACAATAACGTTGTTTTACCGATTTCTATTTAAAATTTATACATAGTTGAAACGCTAAAAGTGCAATTATTTAGATAATTATTTAAATACTCATTTTCGTGTAATCTAACGAAAGTTTATTTTGCTACAATAAATACTAAGCTAAATATTTTTGTTAAGAGAAATTGTACGTTTTTAATAATTAAATTTTAATAAAAAAAAATATCGTATAAATTTGAAAATATTTTTCCACACCTTCATTAATTATAAGTTTATGGTGTCATTAGTATTTTATAACTTGTAGCAGCACAAACACGGCATTAGAATTATTCAAACTAACACTTCTCACAATACCAATTAGTATCATCATTCTACAACTCTCATCCCCAAAAAGTCCACAACTCTTCCGTGGAACCATTTGTTTTATTACAAATGTCACAAAATATTACTTCGTGTCCAACAAGATTCTTAGTTGGCATCATAAATGAAATAAGAAGCAAAAAATTATTTTATGCCAATTAATTAAAACAGATGACAGCATATCAGCACTGCGAAAAATTGAAATTGAAGACGGCACGATATACTAACTTGAATTTGGGCATGACTCCAACAAAAATGTAGGAAACTTCAGAGAAAGTGTATTAATTAATAAAAAATATTTAATTTACGGGCAAGGTTAATATTTAAAAAAAAAACAATATTCTTAGCCGATACAAAACTACTTTATTCTACAATAAGAACATCAGAGTTGCCAGTTTTAAAACACTTTAATTATTATATAGAGAAAAGGGGCCTGTTCACGTCAACATAAAATATTTGAAATTTCTAAATGTCTGTTCTGTTCACGTTAACCTAAAATATCTGCTATTAGAGCGTTTCAAAAATAAATAAATTTCGGAGAATTCTATGCGCTGTTATTTTGCAGTACCATCAGCTCCAATATTATTATTTCGGCATATTTATATAGAGATGGCAGAAGTTTTATTTTATAAATAAATTCATTCTGTGTTCACACTTGTAGTTATGTAGTATTATTTTAGTCTTCGTTTCACACCCTCTCTTCTATAAACTAATTTTATGGAGGGGATATTTGTGGTACATCGAGAAACAGATATTTTAAGTGATGCAAAATTCTTGGCGCACTAATGCAAACATAAAAAAGAATTAAAAAAATTGGGTTGAGAATTAATTTTTGCAAAAAAAATCATTTTTACTTTGACCCTCGGTTCGACTGTTACGAAAATATTTCGAAAAGGTATCTAAAAAAACGGTTCTAAGTAATTAAGGTTTAATTAAATATTTGTGCACGGAGTTAAAAAAAATATGTTGGAGGATATCTTTTATAATTTGTAAATACTAGATTATTAAGCTTGGTAAGCCAAAAACTAAAAGAAGAAAATCATAATATATTCAATTTATTCATATAGAACCGTTCATCAATATCATAATCTTTATTCACATTTGGGCAATTTGACAATAATTTAGGAAAAATTTGCAAATATTGGATGTGCAAATAGTACAAACCAAAAACGCAGAAAGAAATTAAAACCATCTACATAAATAGATACTTTGCGAGTAGCTATGGACGATATGTTTGATTACATAGTTAACGAGGATTGCGAATTTTTACAATTGTGATAATAATAAAAAAAACAATTTAACTTTTTGTTGTTATTCAAAGCCAAATATTGAGAAAGTTTTCGCTTAACTGTGAATACACAGTATTAGGCTATGGGGAGGGATAGGTAATTTTATAAATTGGGAAATTTTTAGGATAGGAAAGTTTTTGACATTAATTTTATCCCAATGACGAATGGTAGCTAAGCCGGGTTTTTTCAAAATTCGAACCTGGGACCTTCCGATTGGAAGCCAGGTGCTCTAACCACTGCACCACTTAACATATTTTTAAAAGTAAAATAATTTACTTTTAAAAATGTGTTGTTTAAATTTTTAAAAACCTAACACACATCTATAACAGCTGTAAACAGAAATTATTTAACAATTTTGAATTATAGTCCAGTTCAATATAACTTTCTCTTGTAGCTGAAAATATCAAAGTATAATTGGCAGGTTTTCTTCCCGAAAAATAGTATTCCGAAGTCTGTTACTTTCCTGTTCGCTCTTATCATGGATAATACTAAATTAAAATAGTCCTCATCTATTCTTAAAATTTTTTGTATAATCTTAGGAATTTGGTTTCAGCTGTTACCAAGTAAATACTAGCCTGAACAAGAATTTATTGCTAAATCAATGAAAAAATAAATAGTACGACCATATTAAACGAAAATAACAAAATTTGCAAAAATATACTTCAACAGAATTTCAGATATTTCAGATTGCTGTGAACAAGGCCAAAGGAAACTTAGTGGTATCAGTGCCATCTATATAGAAAAATTAGAAAAAACGATGAATGCATATCATTAATAAATTTCCTGGGATGTGAATTATTTTATATTAGCGCGAAAAATAAAAATCGAAAGTGTTCGATACGTCCATAAATTGATAACAAAATCGACAATTATAATTAATATTAAATAAATAGAAGGAATTTTTATTTAAAATATATGTAAAATTAAATTAAATTATAAATTATATGTTATAAGAATTATGAGAAGATAAATTTAGGTTATAAATATATTAACATTACATTTCCAATGATGAAGCACGACAAAGCTTGACCCTGTATAAAATTATGTTACTAAAAATATCGATATTTTTGAGAAAGTGCTTTTTAATTTGTGACATATCGATAATTTAAAATTTACAATATATAGTCCATCCATCCATCCCTTGGCCTAGAAACCTATATTTTTCTTAAACTTTTGATTTTTAAATAATTTCTTACTGAAGGAAGTGAAAACATAAATAAATAAAAAAGTAAATTTCTAACCAATATTTCGCGCTAATTATTATAAATTAAGAGTTTTTAATAAATTTGATTAATGTATATAAACATTAAATATAAATAAATTGCTTTTTTTGATTGTGTCATCATAACCATGTTTTTTTTATTCTTTTCAAAAGTGGAAGTGAATATATATTAATATATATATATATAATTATATATATATATATTATATATATATATATCTTTATTTATATATACATTATTTGTGCGTTAACGAAATGAGCGAAAACTATTATGATTTATTTATAATTTTATTTAAGAAATAAAATATATATTTGCAAATTCTTATTAAATTATAAAAGGACTACAAAAAAAAATAATTTTTTGCCAACTAAAGTGTGTATTGGTTTAATTTTTAAGTTCTGTAAAGACATAAGTCAACAAATTTTGTAAAACTGGAAGTACAGTGCTGTTATTTCTATAATTAAAGGGTAAATCATTTTTTTTCTTTCTTTTTTTTTTGTAAAAATATGTCGAATTTCTACACAATCTGTTAAATTTGACTTAAATATAGAAGAAACTTGCGGAAAAAATAATTGCCTCTGCCAATTTATATTTTTTTTTTTGTATTTGTATTTGTGAAATTTAATAAAAATAAAAAAAAAAAAGTGAAAAAAGCTCAACGATTGGTACACACAACAAAACCTGAGTAATATTCAAAAATATATTATACACCCGTACGTAACCCGAAATATGTCAATGGAGAGTGTATATGTTTATTATGTTGCGTTGTGTATGTAATAATTTGAGCAGGGGCAGAATACATATTAAATTTTTGTTATTTCGCATTGTATTTTATTTAAAAATATTTTTTTTTTTATATTTTATTTTCCGTACCTTCTGTACGTGCTCGCTTTTTTGGTGGCGTCTGCTTTTCTGTGTTTTTTTTTTTTTTGTTGACATTCCCAAGTTCATGAGAATAAATCGCAGTTGAACTAAATTTGAGCCTATGTCAAATATTTTTTTGTTATGCCCACAGAAAACAGTGTACACGCATTTGCCAACAGAAAAAAAACATTACCATAAAGCTAAAATTAGGTATAGACTATAGAGTTGTAGTTATGGTAGTATCTATATACAACATACATATGGAAGGGAGTTTGGGCTTTGGGTGTAAAATTAAGCCTATTAATTTTATATAGTAATTTAGAATAAATAATGAAGCTCGAAAAAATAGATAAAAAACAATTAAAAATACTAATTTATCTAATGTAAACAAAAAAGAATAAACGTGCCTTATTCTTCTAGTCGTATTTCGAATTATGCACCGAAAGATAGAATATAATATAACATTGATGTATTTCTATTGATTTATGTTAATTGTAAATTAATAATTAACTATGCCAGCTACAGTTTGCAGTGTCGAAATAATTTAAAAGTTTTGTAGTAGATAATTTTACTGGAGTTGTGTTGAAAAATGTAGGAATAAAATTTATATTTTAAATAAAAGGCAGGATTACAAAAATGGTGTTATTCACATTTACATATACATATGAATATCTCATTAATTAATACATTCGAATAGAATGACACCGGGAGTGTGATTTCTCTCAAAATGCGAATGGCTCACCGTGTGTGTTTTTAATATGAGTGTAGGAGGTTATCATTTAGTATTTAAAAACTAGTAAAATAAGTACCAGTTTACTTCATAAATAATATATAAAGGTAAATCTTTAAGGCTGAGTAGCAGCAATCTACATCCTATCTTCAAATGTTTAGTTCGTTTTTATTAACATATTTTAACAAAAAAAATGTTTTTTCTAATATCTCATCATAACTTATATATGTAAATATCTAATAATAATTATTAATAACCTATAAAACTGTTATATATTTCATTTTATGTGCGTCTATTATTTTAAATATCGTACTAACTGTATTGCATAGTGTTTATACTATATTTCATTTTATGTGCGTCTATTATTTTAAATATCGTACTAACTGTATTGCACAGTGTTTATACTCAGTTCCCCACTTTCCATAATATTTCTCTAATCTCATTGTTTGAAAAGAGTAAAAAGAAATTTCCAAAACCTACAATTTTTTTTCCCCCTGATCCTACAAAACAACATTATATTAGAATTCATTCGGTACGGACAGCTATGTTTTTATAAATTTAATTATTAATAATCCTTATTTATTTTATTTGCTTTGCTGATACGTCATTTTTTTAAATTACGGTTAGTGCATATTGGCATTTAGAATGTAAAATGATTCTCCAATTGTAGACAAGTTTTTGGTACACTAAGCCTTGCATTATTTCGGATAGTTGCAGTACTTTTAATTTTTTGTGTCATTGAACGATCCGAATTTTCATTGTTCACTATAAAATTCTCGGTTCTAAAACAGTGTATGACCTTAACTGTTGATTTTTTTATTTTCTCAAGAATGAAAAATCAACTTTTCAGTTAAATAAATCATAAAATATTTGTTACTTACTGTAAGTGACCATATATTTTATGCTGAAATCCGGGACCATTTCAAATAAATATAAAAAAAGCTTAACGCATTCCTCAGGACATAATTTTCTTAGTTTATTTAATTGTTCCGAATGAAAATACATATAAATACATATAGAAAATTTTCATTTTATTCATTTAATAAAAAAAAATAAAAACGTATTTTTCTGCTAAGTGATTTTTTTTTAGTAAATCTTCATTACTAGAAATAAACTTATAAAATTCTTCACATGAATAGGAAAAATTACATTTCACTTGCAGTATCGCTTTTAATGTAATTGCGTTTTTTCAGTGGTCCAATACTTATTGAACACTGAAAATACTTGTTCGGTGGTAGGAAAACTGCCTGACAAGCATAATGCAAAACCAACGATTTTGTTAATATTTTTGAACGGAATATTATAGAAATACTTAAGCAATGTGAATTCGCTAAAAACTCATGACATACTTGAATTGAAACAGTTGAATTTTTGAATTTAAATAATAGTTCCCAGTTAAACCAAAGCAACGTTATTTAATTGGAAAAGTTACTTTACAATAATAAGGTAAGATGTACAATACGGGACCCTTCCGGGACAATTTTCAACGCAGGACTTACAATTTAAATCCGGGAAAGTCCCGCATAAAATAGTGTTGCGATTACATTTTGACATAAACTTTGTTGTTTATTTTAAAAATGTCAGTGTAAATATTTAAAAAAAACGTTGTCTGTATCATTAGGCCGATTTACAAGTGCAGGCAGTATATCATAATAGGACATCACTTCTTGTTCAAACTAGTATTTAGCAACTGTTGTAACTTTGTTATGTATGCGTAAAATTGCAATTCACTGCGAACTGAGAAGTGAACAGAGAATGTAGCTGTATGGAGTTTATATTTGAAGTTATAAAATTGTAACATTTTTTTATCACTAAATTTAGTTTGAATATGGCAAAGCACTATTGATCACAACAAAGCACTATTGAGCACTATTGATCACGTTGGTTACAACAGCTGCTACTTATTTAATAATAGCTGCTGACATACAGATTCACATCCGAAAAAGAGATGCTGAGTTAAAGAACACAATAAAATCGAGGAGAGAAATGGATAACACAGAATGCGCTCAAGCCAAATTTCTTAAGTTACAAACATTTTTTAAGAATGGTTAGGATTATTTTTATTTACCCAGGATAAGGATATTGAAAAGGAAACTAACAGAAACAGAATTCCATTATTTCTGAAGTAAACGTGATAATTACTGTGAGGTTATCAGCTATTAGTGAAAGTTAGTTACAGACAACATCTATAATTCAAAATTGTTAAATAATTTCTGTTTACAGTTATAGTCTTATAGTAGATCTGAGTTATTCATAAAAATTTAAAGAACACATTTTTAATAGTAAATTTCAATAATTATTTTTAAATTAAATTTTTTATTATTGTTACAATTGTGAAATTCAGCAAACCTCGTCAATCATGTAATCAAATATATCGTCCACGGCTACCACCACAGTATCTCGTGATGTAGATAGTATATTTTTTTTTTCTAAATCTTTTGTTTTTACTATTTTCACATCCAATCCATTTCCACATTTTTTAAAAAAAATTTTTTCTAATTTTTTTTTAAATTCCACAATTGACAAGGAAGACGATGAAAATGATGAATGGTTGTAGATTTCTATAAGAAAAAATTGATTCGCTATCAAATGTGTTTTGTATTGGTTGAGATTAAAAATATTCTCTCTGTTTTCGTATGTTTTTCTTCGTTTAGTTTTTGACTAACTATTTCTATTGTATATAGTATATACGAGGGTAGATTGATAATTACGTGGAATACCTGTGATCCAGGTAATGCACAGGTATGAACTAGGTATTTTTTACCTCTAAAATCATTTACTAAGCTCGTTCTCTGTAACTAACTTCATACCTGTGCCCCTGCATCACAGGTAGTCCACGTAATTATCAATCTGTCCTCGTATTAGCCTTTTGCATGCCACGGACATCTATATGTTGATATTCTTAAGTTTAACCACAATCCACTGTCATCTATACGGTGACATACTAGGTTTACCATAAATCCACTGACAGCTATACGGTGACATAAATAACAAATAAACATATTTTTAGGGAAATCCCAACATATTATTTTTTAAATATTTTTTTTATGTTGAAATTAGTGCGTAACAACTTTTGCATAAAACTGTAAAAATAAATTATATTCACATTTATGCTAATAACATAAAAATATTTCCTTACTTTTTATATGGTAAATCCAACATATATTTTTATGTTGTATATTATTTTCTTTGGCAAATATAATTTAAAAATAAATTTACACTACATTTTTCAAAAAAACTTTATATCAATATAATGTTTCTTATACGCCAACTGTTGTTCGGATATCTGACGCGGTACGAAAACATTTACGTTATAGTTTGTTATAGTTTGTTGAGCTACTGCTGTATTAATATCTTCTCCAGTTAAACGTTTGGTAATCGTTTCTTACAAAAAAAGGATATAGAAAATTCTCTTCTGTTATTCTTAATATGTACTTATTCATTGATGATATTTATTTCTGTTTGAACTATTTTTTATGATACACCAACGTATGATACATGTTAAACTATTAAATATATTCAATCCCTTATGCATTAGTTTATTTTTACTTCTTTTAATTATAAGAATTTAGAGTTTATTTCATGTAAATGTACATTAAGCGTGACATTTATGCAAAGGTACACAATGTACGTCTACCTCGGCATATTTTGTATGAAATCTTCAATAAAAAAAGTATAAACATTACATATTCAATCCTATTCTAGTTTCGAGTGAACAGAAAATATACGGCAATCGAAATTTTGTTTGGTATTGCAGTTTTCGAAGAAATAGAAATATTTTTCGAATATGGAAAGTCTTCCACGTCGAAAATTTTTTGTATTCTGTTTTTCGGGTGAATTCGAATTTAATGTCAAATTTGTTCATTTAGCATGTTTTCAGTGTATTTATGTTATAAACACTAGTTAAACTATTTCTACCAAAACCAGTCAAAATGACTGGTATAAAAAGTTATACTTTCTGCAATTTCTTACAAACGTAGATTTTCCTTTGGGTGAATTTTCCGCATATAATTTTTTTACAGGTATTAGAAATGGTGGTAGTCTTATTATTATTACAGTACCCTATTTGACACCAATTGCGTGAACACAGTGAGCTCTTGAAGTTCTTTGGTCATTAAAATCTTTAGATTCTATCGCTGTTTTTAGATTTTCGGCAGCATTTTCAGCTTCTACTTATGATGTTAGCAAAAAAGTTTGGTCCCCATTTTCTGTTCCATAAATAAGAAATCTTCAAATATTTTATTTCGTATGTTCCAAAATCCCGTGCATACAAAATTCCCATGAAAGCTTTCAGTTTTGTTTTTGTTGGGGTCCATTTTTTTACTCAAAACTCGAGAAGCTTCTAATTCCATACAAGATGTTATATGTTCAAGCATGTGGTTTTCAATTAGTAAAAAAAAATGCGCTATTTACTTTACCTGTCATAATATTTTTTTGGCATACCCTGTGTGACCGGATTTGTATTTGAAAATATTATGAAGTGGCAATCTTCCAGGTTCCTTCTTGTATTTTTGTGCAACTAGTTCCAATCTACTTCAATTTCGTTTTGATTATTTTTTAGAATACACTTCCATTTTCATCTTCAGAACTTGAAAATACTTGAGGTCATTTTCTCGACTAATAAAATCAAACTAAAAAAGAGCCTTATAAAATGAAATTATAAAATTATTCGAACACAATGTCACCCGAAAATTTGAATGGGTCAGAAATTTAACATAAAAATAATATAGAGAATAATTTATTATTCCAAGCAATTATTGTATTTCGTTATGGTGGTGGAGTAGTGATCACATCCAGGCTTGAACAGAGTTCTTCGCCTTTTCTTATTTTTCACTGCTTGCGATCTAATTCGCCACAAATGTAACAGCTACTAGCAAAATCCGTAATGTGCAGCTGCAATACGATGGTGTGTACTTTGTGCAGATAATACATACCAATACATATCATTATAATGAGCTAACTCGATCTTCATGTTAAAAGAAAATTTTATAAATCAATTTCTCAGTCAAATTTCTTTTTCATTTCCCGCTTCTCTTTTAACCCTTCGAACTCAAAGGATTTTTACTTTTTGTTATATGAAAGCGTATATAGGTTTTAGCCAAATCGCAAAGTCAAAAGTAGCCAAACCGCGAAGTTTATACAGGTAACAGCGACATTTGTTTAAATCTAATAAATAACTCAAACAAGATTTTAGCAATACCAAAATTTTAGCTAGTTGCATTACATTACATAGTTATAAAATAGAAAACACAAATTATAAAATGTCCTTAATACGCCTTGAGACCGTAGTATCCTAAAGTGGCACGTAATCGACCTTTTTAATATGTTTTTCTCCTATCATACAGCTAATTAGATCTTTGGTACATGGTTTCACTCATTTTTCAGCAATAGTGTAAGCTTAATCCGATACCTGACCAAATAAGATGCTTTCAGCGCATTTTTATTATCATCACATACAAATTTTTTTAATTGTTTTTTCTGATTAAGCTCGTTGCACTTTTGCTTGAAATACTCAACACTTTTATCTTTTAAATTCTGGTGATTAGTTTCAAAATGCCTTTTCAATTTTGCAGGATTTAAAATACTTTTTTTCCATCACTTTTTTACACGCAATGCATAACCCGTTTGGTTCTTGTTCATTACCAATCCATGTAAAACCAAATTTTAAATACTCTTCATCGTACTTTCGTCTTTTAAAAGTGAATTTGTCCGCAATCAGATACTTTTTTTTAGTATGCATGTCCTTAGATGCTGTTTCAGTTAGGCACAAATTATAGGAAAATTGTTGTTTCGATACTAGAACAAGGCAGGAAGCTTTCCAGTAGCCAAATATCCATCGTAACAACGGAATCGTATTCTAATTTAACATAAATATTTTTTAAACTGGGCTAAGAAACAAAAATCAAAAAAGGATTTAAATCATTGTAAAATTAAGAAGTCAATATTGTAAATAATGTTAAAATTTTTTTTTAAAAAACAGGGTAAAATAAGTTCTATAAATATTTATCAAATACATACAGTGGTGTGAAAAAAAATAGGTGCATAATATTTTTTTTTTTAATTGTAAAAATATCCTATAAAACCTTAAAAAAATTAAGTGGAACCTATCAATTTGTATTTATCAGTTTTCAGTTATATCGAAACATACCTTTCAATAGTTGTTTTCTTCCAAAATCAATTGTTTTTTCGAACATTTAAAAAAAAGTCTGTAAAATAAGTGTGAAAAAAATAGGTGTGTCGTACAGAATGAAACCATTTATTTGAGTTATACAATAAAACAATCAACAAAATCATGTATTAAATGTCATTTTTCATTAATATTTTGTAGCGTGACCTTTATTTTTGATTACGGTCTGACATCTTCGTGGCATTGAGTTCACCAAACGCTGACATCGAAGAATTGGGATTGCCATCCATGCTCTCTCAACTGCAGACCACAATTCAAATTTATTTTTAAATTTTTGATTGGAAATGGCCAGCTTCACATCTTTCCATAAATTCTCAATCGGATTAAGATCAGGTGATTGTGCTGGCCATTCCATTACATCAATTTTGCTGTCACGAAACTATTTTTTCGCCAACTTAGATGTGTGTTTCGGATCGTTATCTTGTTGAAACACCCATCTAAGCGGCATTTCGAAATCGGCATAAGGCAACATGGTAGATGAGAGAATATCAACATACTTTACAGCATCCATGGTGTCCTGTATCCAAAAAATAGGACCCACACCATGGTAACTAAAACATCCCCATACCATAATTCCACCAGATCCATGTTTCACAGTTGCTCACATTCCAATCTCGATGATCACGAGCGAATTTTAAACGATTTTGGATATGGCGCTTGGTCAATAATGGTACCTTTCTTGGACTACGAGCAGGAAGTTTATTTTTTATAAGAATTTTTCTTATAGCAGAAGTTGACTCATTTAATTTTAGTTCCTTTTTTATTGCTGTTGAGGTGGTAAATGGATTTTTCTTTGTCATTTGTACAATGTCACGCTCTATATTCTCAGTAATTTTTTTCTTCCGTTCTCGATTTTCAACTTGTGGCCGGAACTTCAACGCATTTGTTACCATATTTTGAGAACAATTCATTATACTAGATATTTCCTTGTATGTTCTTCCTTCCGCTCTTAGTTTTAAAATCATACGACGCTCATTTGGTGTACGGCCCATTTCAAATGTTTGAAACTCTAAAAATTAAAATGTATACGCGAATTTCTAATATAAATGCAGAGATTCGTTACTTACTTTTCAATAACAAAATATAACACTTGAAATTTTATCTTAAATTAACAAATTTTTTGAATAATTTCGAATTGCACCTATTTTTTTTCACACTTCAAAATCTAACTTTTCCGGAATAACTAAAAAATTCGACTGATCACTTTGGAAAATAATAACGAATTACTCAATTAATTGAAATATATTGCATACACAATAGTTAAAAAGAAAAAAAAATGCAACAGTTATTTGCATTGTCTTACTTGAGATTGATATTTAAATTTTAACGGCATACACCTATTATTTTTCACACCACTGTATTTAAATTTAAAAACTGATAGAACAATTATAAAATTCAAAATTTGTATTTTAAAGCTTAAATCCTTTTCCAATCAAATAATATCTAATAAAAATATATAAAAATTTGTGGTAATACCTTCTTCTTAATTCAGTATTAGGAATATATTTTGTAATATTCATTAAAAAATCTGTTTTTCGAAAAAAAAGGGAATGCACCCAATTTTATTTTTATGCGTTTTTGAAGTTATGTGGTGCGTAATCTTTTGTGGTGTAATGAGATTTTTTTCTGAATTTTTTTTGTCATTATTGTTACATTATACTTTGATGATATACGAGATTATAGGAAAATTATTATACATATAATATTGTTATTTGAACTTTGTCGATTGTTTCAATATAATTTTTGTTACTTAACTTCGCTACCTTTGAAGACGACTGAAGTAAAAATAAGTGTTTGTAAACATTTATAAAATAAATCTTAAATAATTGTTACTTTTGGCTTTATAATATATGGACTGCTAGCATTTGGTCAGTTTCATATATTTTTCTCAAAACTTTTCTGCCAATTTTTAAAACCCGGCTGAACTAACATTCGTCAATGAGATAAAATTAATGACAAAAAGAATTCATAATGTTATCATATCGTAAATCAATAATATTATTACAAAAATATTACTATAATACTTATTAGTTACTAGACTTATACAGGTAACCCTCCTATAACACGTTAGATACATTCCTACAAAGCCCCGTGTTGTGCGAAACCGTGTTTTGTGAGACTAGAAGCTAGTAGAAAAAAGAGGAGTAATGTTGCAAAAGATATTAAAAAGATTTTTTTTAAAATTCCGTATAAACTACTTCTCGGTATCGTGTTGTAGAAGTACAGTGTTATAAGAGGGTTACCGCAATTTTATTTTCGTGTTAGATTTAAACTGTGTCGCAGAATACCGTGTATTTAAACGTAATTTAATGTCTCCCAAAAAAATATATTTGTTCACACAGAAAATTATACAATAATATTATTATGACATTGCACCAGATCGAACACGTTCGGAAATTTTTTTTTTTTAATAAATTATGTATACGACCAATCCATTTTTACCACGACCAGACATTTCATACTATCTTCACTTCACTTTTTTTTTTTTAAACGCAATGACAATGAAATTCATAATATTTTTCTTACCTCCACATAGCGTACACCTAATTTTATGTTTTTATCACGTTTTAAATCTTAAGATTTGTATGAAAAAAAACTTACATGTAAGGGCTCTGTCAGGGATGACAAAAAATTCGTTGGGTATTCAAAGGGTAAGCACAAGAAACCTAAAAAATAATCAAAAATCTAAAAGATGAACTTGTCAATCGAAATTTAATTTACGTAATGCATATTTTACCAAAAATGTTTTACTTCCAATTAATTTATTATTTTATTAATCTTTTTCATTTCAACAATTATAATCGTTATGAATAATATACATAATATGTTGTATATACATATGTACACAATCCATAAAATGTACATATATGCAGCATATTATTGTTGAAATGAAAACCAATAAAACAAATTTATTTTATCAAAAATCTGAAAGAACTTGGATTATATGAAAGATCATCAACATCCCTATCACTGTACTCCACAACTTTGCGAAGATGATACAGTGTATCGATCGAAAATGATATTGTGAAATCAATGAAAAATATTCAGCGTATTTGTGCAGAATTCTTTTCACATATGAAGTCCAATTTGAAGTAACCAATTTTCACAATTTACACCACCGATGCAAAAGAAAGTAATTCGCTAGATACCTTTAAAAACGATTACCCCCATATTATTATTACATATCGGGGTATATATTTGTATAATTTTTAAGACTATTGGTAAAATCTTTATTTTAAATTTAAACACTTTTAAAATTTATACTAAATACTGTTTCATTAGTATTAATTTTTTGGCAGCATCCGAAAATTAAATAAAATGACAGCATCCTAAAATGAAATGGCAAATTTATTTTTTGTATATATGCTGACTACTTTCGAATAAACTGTCACCAATTTCATTCGAATGAACGTTTTTCATATTGTTATTAGTGTTTTTTTTTTTAGATATTATTAAACTATAATAATATCATCATCATCATTTAGTGATACAGCCCGGGATGAGCCTTGACCTCCTTTAAAATCTGTCTCCAATGGTGTCTATTTTGTGCAGCTGATTTCCAATTTTGTACTCCAATAATTCTTAGGTCTTGTTCAACGTTGTCTAGCCCATCTTTGTCTGGGAAGTCCTCGATATCTTGTATTAGTTCGTACTGCAATGAAAATAGATTTTGAGCTCTTTCCTGTGCCATTCTACTAACATGTTCAGCCCATTTTATTCGCATACTTTTTATGAATCAAACTTATGTCCTCACCATCGATTAACTCTAAAAGTTCAGCATTTGTTCTTATGGTATGATAATATAATATTTTTTAAATATGGTTTATTTTAGTAATTATTAGTATTGTAAACAAAGTGTATTTGAAAAATACTATAGTATTTCATGAGTTACAAACTTAGTATTTTAGATAATTGAGTATGTTTTTAGAAATTTGTATTTTTACTATTTAAGTGTTACAGGTTTTGCACCCCAAATTCAACCTTTTGCAAATCAAATACAACCTTTTGCAAATCAAATCTAACTTTTTGCAAATCAAATTCAACCTTTTATAAAAACTGATTAAATGGGTTTTTTGAAGATTATAAATAATCTACACGTCAGTTGAATAAATTAAAATTACAAAAGTAAATTAGAAATTAGATTTTTTTTTGGTTTGAAATACAGGTTTTGCACCCCAAATTCAACCTTTTGCAAATCAAATTCAACCTTTTGCAAATCAAATTCAACCTTTTGCAAATCAAATTCAACCTTTTGCAAATCAAATCTAACTTTTTGCAAATCAAATTCAACATTTTATAAAAAACTTTCAAAAAATTAATTTTTATCATAATTTAAACAATTAATAATTAGACTATTTATAATCTAAGTAAGCAAAATAGAAATGCCCTGGAAGCACGCGAAAAAATAATATTTATTGATGAATCAGGATTTAATTACCACCTTCACAGAACAAAAGCACGGTCAAAAGTTAATACACCAGCCCGGGTAGTTGTGCCAACTGTTAGAGGACGGAATGTATCCCTGATTGCAGCGATAAATACTCAGGGAACAGTATTCCATGATATAATTGCACATTCTACTGTGTGTGAACTCAAGTATTTTTTGCGATTTCCTTCGTAGTTTATTTCAAAAATTAGAAGAACGTCTGATTGTAGAACCGTGGTTAATTTTAGACAACGTTCGCCTCCACAAAACTCAGAAAATTCGTGTTCTTGTTGCGCAGACAAGACATACTCTTGTATTTCTGCCACCATACAAATTCAACCTTGTTATAAAAGGTTGAATTTGATTTGCAAAACGTTGAATTTGATTTGCAAAAGGTTGAATTTGATTTGCAAAAGGTTGTATTTGATTTGCAAAAGGTTGAATTTGGGGTGCAAAACCTGTAAATAAAACAATTATATATTTAATAAAAAAAATCATATATTATAAGTTAATTATTTATAGTGGTTCTCCTGCAGCGGCTAATGGCAATTGCATATACATATGTGTATAGTAATTATTGCAATCTCCAGGGGAAACCGTTGCAACAGCTTGTTCAATGACATCTATTAAATTCGGAGCGTTTACAAAATCAGCTAATAAATTTACAAAATCAGCTATTTCGAGCATAAAATTTAATTTTCGAAAAAACCTCTTCAATTGGATTCATCATTGGTGAATATGGTGGCAGAAATACAAGAGTATGTCTTGTCTGTGCAAAAAGATCACGAATTTCCTGAGTTTTGTGGAGGCGAACGTTGTCTAAAATTAACCACGCTTCTACAATCATACGTTCTTCTAATTTTTGAAATAAACTACGAAGGAAATCACAAAAAATACTTGAGTTCACAGTAGAATGTGCAATTATATCATGGAATACTGTTCCCTGAGTATTTATCGCTGCAATCAGGGATACATTCCGTCCTCTAACAGTTGGCACAACCACCCGGGCTGGTGTATTAACTTTCGACCGTGCTTTTGTTCTGCGAAGGTGGTAATTAAATCCAGATTCATCAATAAATATTATTTTTTCGCGTGCTTCCTCGGCACATCTTGAAAAATTTAATGCATACAATTTTCGCTCCTCAATTATTCTCGCACAATTTCGTCGTTCGACTTCTACTGAAGCACATTTTAATATGATCCGCAATTTCTTCAATTTCTAACAGTACTGATGCTTAATTGGATATGTTAGTATTCTAGAATCTTCTCCCCAATTTTTTTAAGGTTATGCATGGATTTTGTTCTATAAGTCGCTCAATTTTACTTAATATATCTGGATTTAATCTCACATTTCTTTTACCACCACGTCTTTTTTCTAATAGAATACCATCATTTTTATTATATTCATTTATAATCCATTTGGCAGTGTTTATCTTAATGCCAGGGATTTCGGCTGATTCCCTGATATATCTACCATGTTCAAAACATTTTATTAAAAACTTTTTTATCAGAACTGATACGGCTGTATATAGAACGGGGATTGTGTTGAATTTCAGGTAAATTAACCCAAGAGTCTGATGATTCTGATGATGCAAATTGCATTACACGATTACGTTGAAGTTGAGCTAGTGGTCTGTTAGAATTTGAATCTGATGATGTTGATATATTTTCTTCACTCATTTTGGGCATATGTAATAAAAATTTTTTATCTTTATTAGTGAACACGACGGAAGATAAAATATTTATAATTTCAAACAAAGCTGTCATCATAGAAGAAAACTATTTTGCTTACTTAGATTATAAATAATCTAATTATTAATTGTTTAAATTATGATAAAAATTAATTTATTGAAAGTTTTTTATAAAAGGTTGAATTTGATTTGCAAAAAGTTAGATTTGATTTGCAAAAGGTTGAATTTGATTTGCAAAAGATTGAATTTGAGGTGCAAAACCTGTATTACAGTTGTGTTTTATAAATACTAATAAATGTTATTAGAGTAGCAGTATTTATAATAATTTACTTATTTTAAAAATATTAAAAAAATAATTTATTAATTTATAATTTTAATTAATTTCGAGTATATTTCAATTTCAATGCTCTGCAGCGGAATGTTTTTTTAAATATCTAAATATTTCTAGATACATATATCTTATTTAGGCAATGTGAATGGCTTTGTGCAGCTGTAAAATCACTTATAGTGATTAATATCCTTACATTGTATCAAGTAAATTTATATTTGTTCAATTTTATTACATTTTATATGGGATAAATCTAACCACATTTTTATGCTATATTATTTCATTTGGCAAATATAATTTATTTATTACACTCGTCTAACTTTTTTTTTAAAATTTACATTTAGACATTTTTAAAATAATAAAACTTTATGTCAAAATTAAATTAATTACACAGCAACACTATTTTTGATTCGAATAACTTACACGTTTCGAATATATTTTTTATTCGAATCTGCATGAAGTGAAACTCGAACGATTCAAATTTTTTAGGCGGTGGGTAACCTAACAGTACCCTAATTAATATAAGATAGACTAGTTCAAGAGTTTAATTTAAGTTAATTGTAATTTGTTTACCCCAATTGATATATTCGGGATATTATTGTAAATTAAATTAACCGAATTTAGTAAATTTTTGAATTTAAAAGTTTTCTTTAGTAAACTTGATCAATAGAGTCTATATCTATATACAGTAAATTTAATTTTCCAATATCACTAAACACCAATATCTTTTAATAAAATCGAACAACCGTCCAATTTAATAAATGACGGTGTAGTTTTCGATTCTTCTACAACAATTTAATTTGATCTTTATTTTATTTTTTATTTTTCAGATTACTGTTTAGAATCTAAAAAATACATGATGACGTAAATAACTGCAAATAATAGAACAGCCCATCTTACTATTTTTGTAACCATTATATATATATATATATATTAACATTACTATGCATTCGAATTATCTGTTAACAATGGTAGCAACTTCTACAACATCTTCGATAATTAATATTAATGCATCATTATCGGGCTCTACACAAGAATCAGTACCGTCAACAACTAGTGCTGGTAGTATGGAAAATTCTGAAGTTAATGTTATATCGTTAATTAATGCAGCAACATTACCTTCGGTATCAACATTGCAAACAAATCCTAATAATAGATCATTAATTTTAAATAACGATTCAAATTACTTTGAATCACCTTCATTGCATGATGCCACAAATTCCACAATTATAGAAATTCCAGATAATAGGAATTGTGACGATATAATTGTGCAACATCATAATAATAGGCATCACCAAACACCAATATCTTTTAATAAAATCGAACAATCGTCAAATTTAATAAATGACGGTGAAGTTGTTGATTCTTCTACAACAATTAATATTATATCTAATACAACTACAGTATTGAATAATCCATTATTATCAACACGAAATAATAATAATTTAAAAATTGTACATTTAAATTCACAAAATATGAATAATTTAGATATAACACAGATGAATAATAATTGTAATAATAATAGTCAACAATCATCGACATCTACAACATTACATTCAATACATCAAAATCCAAATATATTGCTACATGATTCAAGTAACACAATTTTAAATTCAATGAATTCACAAAATACTCCAGTTTGTCAACAAGATAGTATTTTAACAAGTACTAATAATAATAATAAACGAAATCATTCTGGTCATGTTTTTGAAATGTGCACTGGATTAAATGTTAATAATAATGGAAATACTAATGTCAATAGCAGTGGATTATGTGATAATATTAATTTAAATGTTCAAAATATTAGTAATAATAATAATACTGTAAATAATGGTAACAATATTTCAAAAAGTTCCTCAAATTTAACAATAATCAGCGAAACAGATCCTGTTGGTAATATTGGGCCATCAACATCATCAGCCCGTTTATATGGTGATCAATTAACAAATACTATGGCACACAATAAGCATGGATCATCTGCTGACAAAAGTAGTATTCATATGGGTGCAGAATCTTTATCATCTGCAAGTTCAATTGATTTTGATAATCATAAGCTAATTGATGAACCAGAAGGTAAGTTTATATTATCCTATAATTAAATATATTACTTTTTTTTATCGCAAATATAGAAAAAAATACGAAAAGTAAAGTTACCGTCGTTGTTGCTGCTGTTGTTGTTGCTGTATCAAGAAAAATAATTAAATTGGAAAATAAATTAATAATATTAAAAAAATTAAATAATTTAAACTAAGAAATTAAGATTTACAAAAAAAAATATTTCGTTAATTAACTCGCTAGAAATTATGTTAATCATTAGCTTACTAGTTAGCCTGAAGTGATGTAAAATTTTAAAGTGATCTGCGTTCACCAAAGCTGTAGTACGAATATACAGTTTGATAAATAAGATACATATTCATCGTTAGAAATATTTTTCATTAGACCATTAAAAAAACTGAAATATGTCGGCTGATATTTTACCAAGTTCAAAAAAAAAATTTAGGGACATTATTTGGCAAAACTTTTGTATTCTAGCAAAACTTTTGACAAAACTTTTTAAATATACGATAGAAATATTAGCATAAGTTTTATATTTACAGAATTAATTTTTTTGAAATGAAACTTGCGTATATTGCACAGCGAAATTAGACACCTAGTTGTTACTCTTGTATGAAAATTTAACTTCACTGCAGACTCAGTAGTAAGCTAAGAACACCAAATTAAAAAAATAAAAACTACAATTTTTAATATGAATATTTCATTAACAGAAATCACATAAACAGAAAAATTTATAAAAAAATATGTAATTTGTAACAGTATAAAATTAATAAAATGTTACATCAATCTATAACATAAATATAATAATAAAATATATAAAAATATCCGGGAGTAAAAGATTATTTATGCTATTTGTCTAAGCTCTAAGGTCGTAATATACAAATGATGAAATAAACAAAAGAATTCTGGGTCCAAATACTTTCGCCGTCTTTAAAATTGACGATAAAATGTAATTTAAGATTGGGAAAAATGCTAACGGTCGAAGCCAACAACAAATTTCTCTCTAATTAAGCCATTAGTTTATTGCGATTCTAATTTCTTCACTATAAAGAAATTTATGGTTCGGAATCCATATAAAATAAGTAGCAATAGAATGTTTAGAAACTCATAGTGTCAGTCCTAGGCCCGATTTGGGCTGTTGCGCCATAGAAGAAGCAGAAGAACTTAGCTGTAGTAATTTATATTCAGTTAATTAAGGGCTCTATTTTATGCACAAAATGAAATTGGGTATCAAAAAGATACATTAATTTTGAGTATATTATTTTTAAAACCAAGATAGATGGTACCCACTTTAATATTTAGTGTGACAGCGATATGATATTGCTCCTGGACATTGAATCGACAAGCTTTCTAATGCAATCGGAACAAATTTTACTCAAGTTGTTTTTTTTAATTTCTTAGTTTAATAAATTTTGTTTTTAAATTTCAGTGTACACATTTGAGGTTCATAATTTCGTCAATGATAAGTAGATTTCCAACACCTGAAGCATGCTAGCATCCCCAATAATTTATTTTGATCGCCATTTAAAAAAAATCGCTAATATACATATGCCGAGCCACCACCATGCTTAATACTGCAGCCAGATTTATTTTTTTCAAGTCACAATATTTGTATCCACACTTGAAATCTATAAATAATTTTGCCACCTCGTCCAAAATTATTAAATTTGATTTCATTACCAAACATTACTTTATTTCCGAAATCAGATAAAACATTTCTATGTTTTTTACCAGCTACTAAACGTTTTTTCATCTATGGTAAACTATTTTTTTCTAAATATTACTTGGAGCGAGTGGTACACCTTATATTTCCTCTCATTTATTTAATTTATAATTTGAGGTGCACAGACTTATGGGTATAATACTTTCCGTTACTTTTGTTAGTCTACCAATTTTGGGTTAGTTTTGAAAAGTATTTGACTTTATATACCATGCTTCTATTAACAATTGAAATCAAGACAAATCTTTCATTGTTTTATCTTGGTTTCGATTGTTAAGCTTAGTATCGTACCGCAGTGAAATGAAATTGTCTAAGCTCGTGAAAACAATCGTGAAAAAGTTGTGAAAATGGTGTGAACAAGTTTTTTGGAGAAGAAAACATTAAGTAGTATTGAAAAAGTATAAAAAATTTTTTAGAACCGAACAACCAAACCAACCAAACAGAATGATCAAATGTCAAAATTCTGTAGTGAAATAATGTTTTGAACATTATTTCACTAGCGAAAAATTTTTACACTGAAAATTTTTCCTAACTATTATCTTTGCAAAGTAAATTATTTCACGGTGAAATCGTTAGCGTAATTTTTCTCGAGATGTTAACCTTGTATGAAAATTTCATTCAAGTTTAACATCTCGCGAAACGGATAGGGTACTAAGTTTTAATAATTATTTTTCGAAGTGCTTAAAAAAAAATTTTTTCACTGGATTATATTGAAATTTATAATTTGACTAACTAAAAAAACGAATGCGTAGGAGACTAAAATCATCCTCATCAAAATGAAACTTCTAAGTAACATTGCCCGTTTTGGAAAAATTATGTAGTTTGAAGATATTGAATGGAAATTTGGTTTGTAAAATTTTAATTTATTTCGTTTAATCGTAGTAATGTTTTTGCAATATACTAAAAAATAATTAGGGAAATTCACAAGAGATCTCTTTTCCAAATCCGCGACACACATTTCGGGTTTTAATAAACCGAAAAAGTCGTTTATGTGGCAAAACAAGTAAGAGATAGTTTTTTTTACATATTCTTATGGGAATATTAATTTTGCGCCCATTAATACTAGATTAAGAGGATTATAATTGATAGGTTCCGTATTTTTAATAATGCTGTTAGTAGGATTTATGCTAACAACATACTATCAGAACTTCTCTACAATCCCTATATCTCAAAACTTTATAAATCTTTAGTTTCTTTCCACCAGTGGGTCGATTAAATTCTATAGCAAACGGGAAAACTACGCAATGGGTCGCTTATGTGATCATAAAATATATGAAAACTTAAAACTATTTTTTGCATATTTACAGGACCAGTGTGACACAGGTCCTGTAAATATTCCAAAAATATTTTTAAGGTGTAAATACAGCAAGTAGATGTATGTACCATCAGATTATGATGAACTTCGGAAACTTTTCCATAAATTTCACGAAGAATTTGGATTTCCTTCTGATTTGAAAACATTTCGGAGCCACTTTTATAACAAATGAGTGGGAAAGTTGCAAAAATCCAGGCTCACCCACGATCAGAACTTTTGTTCGTTGCCAAAATAAGTTAGTACATATACCTACTAATAGTGATAACAGCAATCTAATTCTAGCTAAAGTTGGTGGAGTTCAGAAAAGGTATGTTCTGAAAGTCTGTCACAAAGGCTTTAGTACTGCCTGCCTTGGTTTAGTGAGGTTTTTAAGTCCTCAAATAAAAAAAATAATGCTTGCAGAAAATATTTACGCAATAGAAATAATAGAACTTATTCAGTCTTTATGAATTTCTTTTATACTTTAAACCACTTTTGGAATATAACAATTATCTGAATAAAATGGCTTCACTGTACATAACTGATCCTAAGTCCTTTAATTCAAAAAGGAAGACTGAATTTCCTAATTTCCAGTGTTTCAAAGACAAACGATTCGGCTCATATTTCTGACTATGGTTTATCATTAGTTGATAACAATAACGGTCATAAAATAAATATATTATATTGGAGTCACAATGCATTCCAATACATTCGTTCATCCTATTTTCATTCTCAAATTGGGATAGTCTGTATTAAACATGATTTCACTCTTTTTCCTAATTTTCACGAAATTTCACAATTATATGGACAAAAAATAAATGTAATATTGCCATTTTATTCAAAACTATATTTTTTTTGGATACCAAAATTGATTGCTGAACAACAATAAATAATTATGTAATTTTTTATTTATTTAAATGGTTTTATAATAATTTAATAATATTTTTTTTTTAATATTTGATTCAAATTTCAATTTATTAAAAAAAAAAACATATTATTTGTTATTAAACAAAAATTTTCAGGGCAAAATATAGTAAAAGTATATAAATGTGTACTTATATAAATAAAAAAATATTCTTCGGAATATCAGTCATGGTCACTGTGTTAGTATGTCAATGCCTACAACTCCCAAACATAAGTAAAAATTAAAAAAAAAAATAATTTTTACATAAAAAAACAAGAGTAAAAAAAAATAATATAAAATTGTAATTATAGCAATTTTGCAAAACATAAAAAATGCGGAGTAATCTATTTTATTATTTTTGTTAAAAATCATAAAAAAAAATTATTGTTTTAAAAAAATTTAATTTTTTTTTGGAAAATTTTTGTCTGTCCCTGATCTAAAAGTAATAATTTTTATAGTGTTTAGAAAGAAAATAATATCTATAATAATTTTTTTTTGAATATTTACATATTTTATTCAATTAAATTCGTTGAATTACTTTTGGACGACGCACGGTGAATGGGAATTTATAAAATAAAATTTTAAGAATAATTCATAAAAATTTATGTCAAAACATATTTCCAAATATATAAATATTTAAAATTCATTATAACTTAATTTTTATTTAGTGTAACCAATTTTATTAATTAAATTTTAAATATTAATGTTATGATCAACGAAAAAAAATTTTATTTATTTATTTATATAATTGCGTATGTGTAAATATTTCTTTATAAGTATTTAACTAGGTTAATTATAATTATTTTGTTACATAAATAGAAATAAAATAAATTATATTTTTTTTGAAGCCTGCGCAACCAAGACAATAACAAAATAAATTTAATAGCACCATATAAAAATGAAAATTTGAAAAAAATTTATTGAGGTATGAAGAGGGTTAAAATAACGTATACCTCAATATATAATTTTCTATCAACGCTTTTCAATTACTGCAATAAAGCGCTGCAGGGATGTTTCATATCCAAATCATTCCTATTTTTTAATTTTTTTTTGTTCTTGTTAGATTAATGCTGGTTTGGTTGGCTTTGGGTGCAAAAAAATATCGTTTTAAAGAGAATTTATTCGGTGCGTTTGCTCTCTTATAGTATATTGCTCTTTGTTGTTGCATGCAACTTTTTTTTTTGTGAACTTATTTTTATAAATGTTAATTATGTTGCCATATAGATCGTTTCGAATTCAAATAAAATAACCATATTTACACCCGTTTCATTCTTCACTAAAACATGCAAATCAGTGACACTGACATAGATTATAGATTCCACTAAACTCCCTACTTTAACCCAGACCTACGACACAAGGTTATTTGATTTTATATGCAATATGATGAAAATAACTTGAATGAGATTGAATGTTTAGAGAAATAATTAATCATTTAAGGTGATCAATATCATAAGCAAAATTAATTCTATTGGGAAAATAAAATTATGTAATATTCGCAATAAATTTCTATTTAAATTTATACTTCATCAATGACAATGATGTCCTCCCCCGCCATAGTACTATAAATCTGCTCAAATAGTATTTTTATTTGTTTAAACTAAATAATTCTACATATATTTGAGTTTTTTTTATTTAAATATTAACCCATATAATCCTATTCGTTTCTTATCGACCCAATGATTTTGTGGAGTGTTAAATCACAGAAATAATAATTGTAAAGCCTATCATACTTTTTTGAGTGCTATTTGGACATCATACGTATTTGAATCGATATTAATTAAGATTTAATTGTTTTAATTTAAAAATTACAAAATTATTATTTTTAATATTTTAAACTAATTTAATTAATTCCAAGGACTTATTTCAATTTTAAACTAAGATTAAAAAAGTAGGAATAAATTTCTATTAACAATATTAGGAAATTGTATTTTTTCGGTGTCACGAATTCTCTGTAGTAAGGCGTTCAACTCCCCCCGCTCGAGACATCGATGTTGATCTACGTTTACTCAGCTTTAAATAAGTACTCGTAATAAAATTATAATAAAATGTAATTTAAGACTGGGGAAAATGCTAACGGTCGAGACAATTTTTCTAATTGCAACAAGCCATTAGCTTGTTGCAATTAGAAAGTTTCTTCACTATAAAGAAATTTATGGTTCGGAATCCATTATAAAATTATTAGGTCCAAATTGTAATAAAATGTTAGGAGGAGACCCTTTAAAGGAGGCCCAGGCTCTTCACGAGCTGTAGCGCCGAAGAAAAGAAGAGGCGCATTTAATTTGTTGGTTTTTTAAACACAGAAAATGTTAAGGCAATAATTTAATTTATGTTTTATCAATAATGTAATTTAATCTCATCACTATGTTAAGATAGCGGAATTAAACTTATTATGTATGAAAATCAATTTTCAATTTTCTTTTAATTTTGTTAAATTTTATATGAAAAAATAATTTCCAAAAATTGTCATTTTGTGGAGAACCATATTTCATTTTTTGGGAGTAAACGTTCTTTTTGGGGTTTTGTTTTCTATGACCGTTCGGGTTGAAGTCGATGCTAATGACAGAGATATGGTTCTTTACTTCGCGCTCAATTCTTGTCGTATCCTCTACAGGTTTTTCCTGTTGCTCCAGTTTACTAACTTGAGCTGGAAACGGTGTGGCCGTTTGGGGAATACTTGGTTGTGTGGCCGTTTGGGTTGTTGTATAATCAATTCTGGTGTTCCTCATTCACTACGATTTTGACTTTCATCAGACTGGCTGCTACTACCGTCAGACTTTATATTTACTGCTTCTTTAACTAGGTCGTTTTCAGCACTTTTAATACCAAAACTAATAGTAGTTTGTCCAGGTGTACTACCTGGTTTGAAAAATATATCCGCCAGATTTTTCTTTTGTTCTATGACATTTGGTTGGGTTTCTGATTTATCGTGTTTTGCATCAAATTTGAAAATATTTAATTCTTTTGGTGATGGTTTACAATTACCATGTAATTTAGGAAAATTTGACTTTTTTTATGCTCTTCACTGTATGGTAATAGATCATGATATTCTATATCAGTTTCATGACCTTCTTTACCATGAATTGGTAAACTTTCATCTTCTGCAGTTACTGAAGGTTTTCTCATTATCCGTGACCATAATTCTATTAAAGATTTTATTAAAAATTCTCTTTTATTTTGAAATAATCATTTATTTACCTTTACGTGCTAACATTTTTGTTTCTTCCGAGATATCGAATTACTTTATTTTCAACTTACTTGAAAATAACTTCATGTGGAACATTACATATTAATAACATTTATGATCTTAAATACAAAGAGCCAGGTGAAAAAAATATTTTCATGTAGACTTGCCCCTTATTATAAATTAAATTTCATAAACTTTCGGCTATTTTAAAACCACCATGCTATAACATACAATTAGTAAGATTTTTATAATGTTGAAAATTAGTAAGTTTTATAATTACCTGATGAAATGTTTTTTTCCATATCCCCAACACCAATAATCATTATTATACCGTACAAATAAAGCACGAAGAAAATTAATACTTAAAGGAGCAGCAATTGACATTTTATGAAAATCGAAATTTACTATTTCATTATTAAAGAATTTAAATTAGAAGATAATTTTTTTTTGGAGAAAAACTTCATAAAAATAATCTCAGAAATTAAAATTTATTAACCTTTATATGCACTAAAAAAACTACTTGAATGAAAATTCCCAATATAAATTAATTATTGGAAAGTTAGCAAGGATATTTATATTTTTCCTTCTCATATTATCATAAAAACAATTTTTTTTAAAGAAAAATTTGTGAAAACTTTCATAAAAATAGTCTCAGAAATTAAGGTTTCTTCTGTCATGAAAATGAAATTAGTTAAATTATCTATGGAATAACTTATGATAATTCCTGACCTGATAAATTTTTCCTTACACTTAATGTGATTTTTTATATTCTTCCTTTTAATAATTTTCATCTGTTGTTATTAAAGATTCATTTGAATTATAATCGATTTATGTTATAATAAATACCGACGTAACATGGTATTTCTAATTTTTCTAAATTAAAAATAAAATAATTTATAATAAATTTTTCAAAAAAAATAAAAATAATATAATATTTTTTTTTGCTATTAAAATGCATTATCAGAGAAACTCAGTTCAAATAAAGCTTTTTTTTATTGTTTTGTTTTCTGGCACGTTCGCTAGAGTGGACACTCTATGGGTGTCCTTGGCCCAATAACACAATTTTTTTTTTATGTGCTATCAGGTAATAATTATAAATTATTGTATATATTTTTAAAAAAATATATTCATATTAGTATAAGGTTTCTTATGTTTGTAAATTGAAAAAGAAAATTTTGTTCTGTTGGTATTATAAATTTATGTGCTTATCAGCATTTAAAATTTATTTTGATGTATGCACAGACTTTATTTATCACTATAAATATTAAAAAAAAAAAAGCGATGCTAAAATTATTTGGACACTTCATTTAATTAATATAAAATTCTACGAAAAATTAAAAATTTTGCTTATTTCCTGCAATGGTTTTGAAATATATTTGTCTAATATGCAGATATAACGAAAAATACATTTTGTTCGAAAATATAATTTCATTTCCTTGTTGCATTTCCAAAAATATTAATAATTCTTTTTTACGACAAAATTAAATTACCTAAGCAAATTCAGTTATTGCTGATTTAGTATTTGTACTTTTGTATTTGCTGTACAATGACTAATAAAAGAGAAATAATGAAGTAGAGGCTCAAGGTAAACAAAATTAAAATATTTATTTCACTTAAAAATGTTATTTGAGACTTTAAAGAAATCAGATTTCATTCTTCACATGATTCCTTATAGGCCATTGCTGAATTAGAATATAATTCATTATACAAATACGATTGCCATACTAATTTATATTGGAATTATTTTTTCAGCTGAATACAAATTTTAACGTTGGAGTTTTTCATCAATTCTTACTATCAATTGCTTTCCATCGAAAGTAGGACCTGCAAACCAAAAAATTTTAACTAAGCTACTTTTGCAATGATGGTTGTCCTATACGAGGTTATTAAAAATTGGTTGTGCTATCGGAATCGGTGCTCCACTGGCTTTGAAAACTCCACCGAGAAGTTTTTTCTAACCTGAGATGATAAAAAAGTGAAATATTTTTTCTCATTGATCATTAAATTTCGGTTTTTTTAACACTTTATATACCGATGTGGATTCCAATCCTGATCTCCAATGCTTCAACAAGCGACCTATTACATTTTTGTTTAATCTATCTATAACAGAGCTAAATTTTTTAATATTTTGATTGAACAGGTTTGAAATAGATCACGAAAATCCAGGCGCTTACCTAACTTGTTTTTTTCTTTCACAAAAACCTCTAAAAAATAATCCTAAAGCACCAATTTTTTATTCGTAATATTCTGATTGATTGTAGAATAAAATTTATTTAATAATTCATATTACAATTGAGCAGATATCTCTATCTTAACAAAAAATATGAATAATATATTTTTTTAAAGTCAACCGCCACACCAATAAATGTTTGTATTGTTAGCTAACCTAAACGGTGAAAGTTTTCCTTTATGTTTAATACTTGTTTTGAGCACTCATCCGCAGATTGCATGAAATCGTTTAAAATCTCAATAAGATAATTATGTTGTAATCCCTATCTAGCTCCACCAGTTTTCCAAAAAAACAAAAAATAAAATAAAAGAAACACTTAAAAAATTCACTTTCGTTCGAATTTTTTGAGAGCAAGCAAGTTCCATACATTGAAATTATTTTTATAATCAGAGCATTGTTTTGAATGTATTTTTTTCATAGTATGCGTATAATATTGTTAAAGTATGCGTATAATATTGCTAAAGTAACTGCCTTTGAGTTAATTGAAATTTATATTTGAAGTAAATTGAAATTGTATTTTTATGAAACATAAGAGTCAAAAATTTACCCTTTAATTGCATCTATAATTATTCCTCCAAATAAATTTAATAATTAATACTCAAAATACCCGTGAGGAGTACACTAAGGTTAATTTTTATTGTTTTAAATATAAATAATGAAAGAAAATATCAGCAATGCACCAAAAAACTCCAATTTGACATAATATACATAAAAAAAAAGATGCAACTTCTTTAAAAAGAAGTGTGTGCACCAAAAATAATTTTAAATTCACCATAAAGTTAAATTTAGTACTTTAAGCACCAACTATGGCTACTGATTTTCCAACTAGAATTTACACTATATAACACATCTACATGTGAGATATTTTTCTTGATATGATTATTCACTCTTTTCTGTACTAAAAATCACTTAAATTTTCATTAAAATTTTTTAATTTATATTAATTTCAATTCTTGCCAACTTCTAATTTACGCAAAATTATCAATTCTAACGATGATATACTTGTCACTAATACTGAAGTTAATTTCAGTTCTTTTTTGCCTTTAGTATAATCTCCCTAATCTCTCTCTTTTCTAATGGAAAGTATCAGAAAATTTATTATGGGTTTCGAAAAATATGAGTCAAACGGTAGATATCAAAAGTGTACCTGTGGAGTGAAGAGGTTAAACGAAATCAAAGTGTATTATAACAGTATCCGACAAACTACGTTAAAGTCTGTTATATTTATTTTTTTTTGCCATGTGTCATTTATTTCAGATTTTTCTGTCTTTTTTAATTATTCTATCAAGTTTGACACGCCTGCCTAAAAAGGGCTTAATTTCTTCTTAATACGCTTGTTCAAAAATTTATATACTAGACGTTGCTTAGACAAAGTTCATGTCCGGCATTCTATATAAAAGGAGCCAGGCTACTAATTTTTTTTTGCGGCTTTAAAAAAATGTAAATGAGGAACTAACAAATTTTTTAACAATCAAAATGTTTGGGCTATTTTCTAAGCAAAACATGCGAAATAGCATAGACAACCCTTTTAAAACGAATGAAATAGAAAAATAACGTTTGTGTTTTTATAAAGAAGTATCAAAGATATGTTACAATCCGTAATCCACAGATCGAGGTTTTAATCGATTCCAGAGTCCATATAGTTCATATAAACAAAATATATATAATACAGTCAATAATTCTGCCCAGACTTGAGTTATTCTTAAATTGATTTAGAAAGAGTTAAGCTATATTTAACTTAATAGTTGAGTCAGTGCTATTCTCTTGTTATGGTCTCTTTAAGTTTCAATAACTCAATAATCTATGATATATGCTTCCAAATTGATAGCAACTTGTTTCTTGGATAAAAATGTGCTTTTGGTTGAGGCTCCGGTGCATCTGTACGAGTTAAATGTTGTCTCAATCACTTAACACTATTATATAACATCAACTTTTCATCTACTCTACAGTGATAAGTTTGTATCAAAAATTTAAGCTTGAGAATAAAGATTTCTCGTTGTCCGAAATTTGCATCGGTTAATTCGTATAGTAA
This sequence comes from Empis livida, assembly GCA_963932195.1. Lineage (NCBI taxonomy): Eukaryota > Metazoa > Arthropoda > Insecta > Diptera > Empididae > Empis > Empis livida. The sequence goes on from OZ010647.1 coordinate 18,313,492, forward strand.
CACTATACTTTTACAAGAAATAGAAGATGCGGGCGTTGATGATGTGGTTTCTATTAACACGTTCGCTTTAATTGCTGTATTCCCGTCATGACAGTAACTTATCAAAATTTTATGACGGGAATTCCCATTCTTTTTTATTCAAATTTTTTAACCAAATTAATTTGGTAGGTTCGTTTTATTTAATTGAAAGCGAACGTGTTAAGTTTCTCAGTTAATTCTGTAATACTTAAAGTTGAATTAAAAATATAAACCATGAATAAATTAAAAATCTAAACGAAGAATACCTCTTTTGGGATATTACACTTTGAAAAACGTAAAATGATTATTAACAACCCAATATATTTATTTGCTTTCAAAATTTGCCGAAATCAATATTTTAACTAAATTTTATACAAAATTTGAATTAAAATTAAAATTTTAAAGATCTTTTTATAATTAAATGAAAAATTTAAAGATAATTTGTACGCTAGATTTGGAGAGCTACTTTTTAATACCATATTAAATTATATTGACGTCATTTTTGAATTTTTTATATACATAAAAGTATTAGTCTTATTTTTATATGCATTGCTAACTCTGTATTGCAATAATTATACATAAATTATGTCACTGTTACTAGGTTAGTCGGTCAAGGACTTTCCAGGCGATGAACATAAAATGTATATGCATTAATATTCTCTTTTGTTTTCTATTTAAATTTTACGAATCAGTGTACAATTACAGACAAAAAACCATTTACGTGATTTTTATTTAAGTATAGAAAAATATAATTTTTTATTTTACTAAATTTTTCATATTTTCTTGTTAAACTGCAATAAAATTAATTTATATTTTTTTTGGTAATTTTTATTGTAAATTAATTTTATTTCATTAGAAAAAATTTTGGTGTAGAACCACAAAATACTTCAAATATTTTTAGCTGTCTAAATTTTTGCCCCCCTTTTTAAAAGTAATTACTTTTCATTTTTTTCTCTACTTTCGCGACTTCAAAATTGTAGTTAATTAAGATCCTTTCATTTGCCTTTATGACGTGTAAAATAATTGACTACTAAAATATTTCAATTCGAGATCAATTAATCATACTGAAGATTTATAATTAAGTTTAATACTAATTTGAAAAGCTCTGAAATTTTTATTAAAAATAGCCCAACGCAAATAATTGTCTATTATTTAATATTGTTTAGATTGAAAATTCGTAATCTATTTAATCTTATTTATCATTGGATCATAAAAATTGATTATTACACGAAAATAATCTTATTTCTGATATGTTAATTATGTTAGAATTTAATGTTTGGTCTGTAAATATTTTTATTTGTCTCATTTCGTTAACCATGAATTAAGACTTACCTATGAGCTTAGAAATTATTTTCGTAGTTCAACAATTTTTCTAGATTAATTTTAAATCATACTACCGGATATTTAAACAAACCGTAGTTAAAACATTTTGGCTAAATTTAGCATAAATACGTTTGTCTAAAAGAGTTTTTTGGGAAAAAATTTATGACATTAGTTGTTTATTAGTTATAAACTCAGAGAACGCGACTCGAAGTTGTATAACGTGCTTATGCTTAGCGCGATCCAAAAAGAGACATATACTATATAACTTTTCTTCAAAGTCTGTCTGCCTGCTCATTGGTAATGAGCAACTTTGTCCTTCTCTTCCACAAAATTTTAGTTTGATGACATTGCGAATAATGTACCCATCATCTCTATTACCTGTAATCATGTGTAGCACCAGCCAAGATTAATCGATCTATTATTTTAATATTGTAATTATTGCACTCAAAGGAATATTTCAAGGTATTTTAATAAATTCTTAATATCCAAATATAATAATTCCTAATACATATACTTAATTGGATTTAATATATATTTAGTGTTATCCAATACATAAACCTAGAATTGAAAGGCATCGGCGCCGTTTCCTGGATTTTAAAGGAAAATAAAATTCACTAAAAAAAAAAAAAAAATTTCATCAAAATTAAAGCTTTATGTTTTATAATAAAAAAATAAATTGGATTAAACGCTTGAAAATATTTATTAGATTTTAAATTCAATTGATAAATTTACTTATTTTTTTTTTTTTTTGCCACAAAACCTTGCCATATTAGTTAACTTATTTTTAATATTTAATGTTTCAATGTGGAAAAATTGAGAAACAACAACAAGAAAAAAAAAAAAACATAAATTTATATTATTAATCATGAAAGCTACTTAATCTAAAATAATTTTTGTTATGCTTTGTTCTCTGCTTTCGTTTATTTTTTTCTATCTTTATACAACAAGCCTTCATGCAACAGACCATGACAAACTATAATGTATAGGATTACTACATAAATATTTAACGAGGTAGCTTAGAAAATTAAATTTGTGTGAATATACAAGCGCATGTAGTAATATAAAATTGTGTAATATTTATTTGTTGCTATTATTTAATATTTTATATTATAAAATAGAAAAATAATATTGAAACTACCTCAATGTTAGATGTGTGCGACACACTTTTTTTCGAAAGCTTTTAATGTATTTATTTCACACAAAGCTTTGTCCTTGGCATAGTTAGCGCCTGAATGCACGCAAATGAAGTTTTACACTATGGGTTTTTTTTTTTTTTTTTTGATGCTGCTGTCATTTTAATTTGATTTAATTTTTTTGGTTGCATTGATATTTGCATGAATTTTGTATGAATTTCAATTTTTCAAAAAAAAAAATTAGTTTTTGGCGTACAATTTACTAAACGTGCACCACTATTTATGATGGCTGCAAGATTCAACTTTACACCAAAAAATTGAATCTTGCAGCCATAAGTAAATTATCTAAATTTTTGCTAATTAAAACCTTAAAATTTTTTCAAAATCTAAAGAATATATTTATAAACGCATAAGATGATTGGTATTCTTATCATAAACCGAACGAACCTTTTCGTGATTTTTAGAGAAAATTCAGAATTAGGCTGGTGGAAACATAAATTAACTGTTTTTACCATGAAGTGCGCCTGTTGGTCGGTATATAGATGCGTGTAGAGTAAATTTGATTGAACTGATTTCTAAGCAATATTTAAGTTTCGAACGTGAATATCATAATTTAGTCAACTTGGTATAGATCTGTAAATCGGAATTGGTATATTTTTCTTATGTCACTTATGTATTTTACGATTATGATTTCAAAGCGCAAATAAGTCCAAACAATTTTTTTTAATTATTTTGGTATAACTAACAACTTTCATTTAATCCATTTTTTGACACGAATAGTTATAATTGTTGATTTATTGTTAACAAAAAATACTGACATCTGTCAAATGATGACATCTGCCTGCAGATTTAAAAAAATGCTTTGTCTGTTTTATGATATTTTGTTTTAGTATTTTCTTGGAACGCTCAATTTTGTGGGCCACATTAAGTTTTTTTTTGTATAATTAAAACATATTTTTATGAGCAATTTGATGACTGACCTCCGTCATTATGCAGTACTTTTTTAAAATGTGAGATTTTTTTTCCTGAAAATTATTCACTCTTTTCGTAATTAAAATTTTCATTAAAATATTTAAATTTATATTAATTTCCAATGGTTACGTCTATTTTGCGCAAAATCATCAATTGTAACGGTACACTAATGATATATACTTGTTATGTCACTAATACTGAAGTTAATTTCTGTAGTATAATGTTCTCTTTCTTTTCTAATTGAAAGTTTCAGAGAATTTAGAGAATTTTTCGAAAAAATATAAATAAAACTGCATGTCCTCCCTCCCACGTGTACCTGTGGAGCGAAGAGGTTTTATATACTTAGTATAATAAAAGTCCCGAAAAATGACAACATAAATCAAAATTTATTATGATGACTAATTACGCATAAAAATTATAAGGTAACATTTCAATAATATGGCATCTCAAAAATAAGATAATTTCATAAATATTATTTGCATAGATGGGATTCAGATATTCTAAAAACGAAGGATTTTTATACTATACTAACTAATACCTGTCTGCACACAAAACAAAATAAAAATGTCTGTATTTTTATTATTGAGTTCAACTAGTACAATAAAATTCTGAATATAAAACTTTGTCGGTAAATACATAATTAATTTAAAATATGTTAGTGAGTATATCAATAATTTCAAATATATTATTGATCACCAATTGGGTAATTTTTCTAATGCTATATTACTAGAATTTTATGCATTACAATTAATTTACGTTTCATATTTTAGCAGTTCCATTATCCAGGATCGCATAATTAGTATCTCACTAAATATTTTTTACATAATTTATCATTATTCAGTCACTGCAGAATCAAACACATTGTTTATAATTGTAGATTTTACATATATGCTACGTTTATGTTGCCCCATTTTACAAGTTCTCTGTCATGTCTTTTTTTATCAAAGTAGAAAAAAATATATCGTATTTATAGATTTTTCTTAACTTAGCTGTATGGTTGCACTTTTAAAATGTCGCGGAACTGGACTTTCGCAAACTTAGCAAGAGTATTCTAGCTATCGCTTTGATGTTTTGATGGAGATAGTGGATAACCCGATACCGAAAATTTGTGTTATTTAGGTGATATAAAAGTCGTTTTTAAAAACCTTACAATGCATATTGGTCAGAGAGTGGACTACTGTTTAGTATCACCAGGGAATATCGAGTGATACTCCCGGTTTAACTAACTAGTTAAGAATATAAAATTTTATTGAAACGAAAAATACAAGCGATCGAAAGTAAGAGTATATTTCTGTGCTGAAAGAGTTATTTTCAACTTTAAGCATCACATTACATCAAATAGCTGAAGCTATTTTTCAAATTCATATTACTTCTGCTTAGTTAAAGATATTGCAATGGGGAATAGGTAGAAACAAATTGCCTAACCATTAAGTCCATTAAAAAAAATCCAAATATACCTAAAACCAATTATGTCGACTTAGATGGTTTACTTTACATTTTGTGCACAGTGAACCCTTGGCAAATTTTTTAACCCATATTAAGCTGAGTCAGAATTAATACCCCTAATTTAAACATTTAAAAATTAAATTAATTGTTAAATTTTATATTTGTTTGCATTATTAAATGCGGTAATTTGGATGCATTAGACAATTTTTGTAATAAAAACCTCAACAACTAGAATTTTAAAATAAAAAAAATAATAGAACTATCAATGTTTATGTTTTCTTCTGCGCATGGTCATAAGAGATACTGAAAAAAATTCATATACATATAATATATTCTGTTCTGTAAATTGTTATAGCTTTTTTTTTTATTAATTTTTATTTTTTAATAAATTTGTTAATGTGAAGAAATATAAATGTGTGTGTATGTGTGTCTGTTTGTGTTAATATTTAACCACTACTACAAATTTAAAAATAAACTAGTTGGTTGTTTCAGTGTAGTTGACCCACTTTTTGTTATTTTTTTTTGTTTTTAGATACATATGGCCTACTGCACTTGGCCAAATTTTTTAAGATTTCACTTTCGTTTGATTCGGATACGTATAAAATAATAATAAAAAAAATAAATACACGTTTATGTATATTGCGCTGGCGGTAAATAAAACGTTTGAATTATATTTGTTTGCTTTTTCGTTTTCAGCTAATACTTTTAGAAATGTTATTAGGGCGGTAATTTTTTTGTATTAATTATTATTTTTTTTTTTTAGATATTACAGATTACACAATTGCGTAATTTTTAATATTATTCGATAATATAATTATTTATGTTTTGAATTTTCATCTTATTTATGAAAATTCAAAACATAAATTTTTATAAACAATTACGCATATAAATTTTTTTTAGTTACACAAGAAAAAATAATTTTGTTTTTAAATTTGCAAGTCAGTCTTGTTATCAGTCTTAAATTTAATTTTATTGGACAGAAAATAGAATTGAAAATTTAAATCTAAAAATAAATTACAAATCATAAATAAATTAATTAAAAATATATATTCATAATTGCCACTAAACAAATATTTACTAGGTTCGATTCTAATCCGAGAAGTCGATTTCGGTATATGTACGTTTATTCGACTTTAACTGTGGACTAGCAATTAATAAGTACATACTATATACAGACAAGCTCAAACTGCGGCTTATGAGCCGCATGCGGCTTTTTATAATTTTTTTTGTGGCTCAATAAATTATTAAGCTGTAACTGAAATTTTTTTAATATAACTGAAATTTGAAAAAATTAAATTAAAGTAGGCTGCAATTTTTTTTTCATCCTACTTTAAGTTTATGTAAGTAAAGATAAATTTTTCCTTATTTCACTTATCAACTTTTTTAAGTTCAGTTAAGTTAAGTTGTAAAATTTCGTTTTTTTTTTAAAAATATATTTTATTCCTTGAGTTAAGTTCGAAAATTTCAAAAAAGTTTAAATAGTTTTAAAACAAATGCTTTTAGTTATTAATTAATTATGATAATTAAATTTAAGTTTGCATTGATAATTTTGCGGCTCTACAGTATTTTACGATTTTCGAAAATGGCTCCCCATACATAAACCTTTGAGCACCCCTACTATATAATTAGAAGACTACTATCTATTAAAATTTCTTTAAAACTCTTTCCGAGTAAGATTTTTCCATGATACAGAAATGAATGGATTCTAATAAAAATTACTAGTACGTTTACAACAAAATATTAGAAATCGCTTTATGAAATTATGAACAAACTATTTTTCTTAAAAATAGTTATGTTTTGATTTTCTAAACTACACAAAAAAAAAAAATATATATTTTTTTTCCATTTCATATAAAAAATAGTAAATCCAGTAAATTAGCTTTTTTTTTTTTATAATTATCAAAACTTCAAGGTTGTAGTATCGATTTTAATATCGAAAGACATTGAAAATGATATAAACTTATAGTTAAAAAAAAAAAAAATCAGTAGATAACATTGACCTAAAAACGAAATGTACTTGAGCTAATTCAGAGAGAGGATAGACTATAAAATTTATTTTGTACAAAATAAAATGCATTTCCAATGCAATCCATTAGTTTTTATGTTATGATGTATTTGAGCTTTGTGTATACATATATATACAAAATAAAAATATGCTCCTGCATTATAGTATATTTAATTTAAATATTTTGTAGAAAAGATATTTCTATACTAAGTCTTACAGAAAAGTAAATATAATTTAATTAATGAAATACGAAAAAATAAGGTGATTTTTAAAAAAAAAATAATATAATTAATTGGAAATTATGTTTATAATGACAAAATATCAATTTAATACATTAAATAGACAGCAGATTAGTAATGAAACGTAGAATTAAATCATATATATATTTTTTTAAATTAAATTTATGCCAATTATATCTTTAGGAAATAAATTTTTAAAATGTAATTTCAAAGTTTAATTTAAATACTATTAGTACTTTGCTATTAGTAATTCGTCGGTGCCATAACAATAATAAGTAATGTTTATTAATTCGTAGATCTCTAAATACATTGCGCAGAATAATGAAATGAAAATTTAAATTTTTATAATTATTTTGATTTTATATCAATTAATCTAAAAAATTATTTTGGAAAAATCACTAAACTTGATTACTATTCACATATTTTTGACAATAAACTTTTTCTTATGCACAATTTTAACAATATTTGCCCATTACTATTAGATTTTTTAATTTATATAATTTATGGAAACTAGTCAATTCAAGCACAGCTCTTATTATTTATTATAATTTTAATATTTGATTCTAGACCATGGACTAGATGGCATTCGCAAATTCTGACAGACGTTAAAACTACCTTCGGTTCTATTCAATTTCTATGACTACTTGAATTATAGCTAGTGATGTGAGTAGCGTTCTTGTAAGAATGTGAACCCCGAGACAAGTGGTAACCTTCTAATTCATGTTTAATTTAAGAATTAATACAATTATTTTTTAATTCCCTTTTTTTTAAAATAAAATGTTATGTATTTTATTTATTTTTCTAACTGTTTGTACTAAGAAGTTGTATTGGCTTGTTTGTTGCGGTGACGGAGACATTAGCAGCAGAACTTAAACCACTGTGGTTAGTAAAAATTTTCTCAGCATATGGAGAAAAGTGCAAGAAGTCAAACTTAAGAGTTAAGATATTTTCGTTTTTATTTTTCATTGTGGGGCTTGCGACTGTTTCTGATGAGGATTTCAATGCTAAGAATGAACTCTAACTAAAATGTAGCTTTATCAATTTATACTTTTTAGGTAAATGGAATTTTTAATTCGTTAGAAAAACACAGAACATTTATACGTGATAACAGGTATACATTTTTATATGAATTTTAACGGTTTTACATTTAACGGCCATATTTTAGTCCATAAACTGTTCTACGTTGATAAACACTTATCAGACACAAACATTAAATTTCTTCTCACTATTAAAATTCACAAATAAAAAAATGCACCATATAATAATCTCTTTACCTATACAATACACTAAAAGTGTTCTCACGCTTTGCCAAAATTGGGCTTGGCTGTATCGAAAATACTTTGGTGAAATGTTTTAAAATGACTAAATTATTTTAACGAACCCGAAATTATTTAGGTACACATTTCATAATTCTAGTTTATTTTGTAATTGCAAACATAGTTCATTCAAATAACTTACAGCCTGAGGGGATAGAAATTGTGTTTTCTATTATTATTATTATTGTGAAATTCAGGAAAAGTAATTACTGTGAATTTAATCTACATTTAAATTTCTTTTCTAATCAAAATATACTTAATTTTTTCCAATTAAGAATTACCAATTTCATGAATATTATTTTATACTGACATCTTCCTGGAAATATTTCGAACAAATTAAGGCCACTACACCACAACGGACCAAATTAACAAAACACGAATAATCTATATAGAGTATTAAATGCAATCGTCTTCGGTCCAAACTTAAAATGGAGCATGATAATATGTCTAAATTTGAGGATTTTGTCAACTTGATTTCATCCAAAATTATTACTTTTTGTACAAGCACCAGTACTTAAACATGATTTGATTTTAATTGAATGTCAGGTAGAAAATATTATAATAGCATAAAATTTGTTTAAATTGCAACAGTTTCAAGAAAATAATTTAAATGAATTATTTCCGAATTTAATAATTTTTGTTTTTCATTCAAATTTTCATTCACACATTCTTTATCGAATTTGTATGGAAAAATTAGTATACGGAGCTTCCATGGCTTCATGGAAAATTTAAATAATTTAATTTTGAAAATTTCATATTAAAAAATCTTGTAAAAAATTCCTCATTTAACAGTGCAGAAATTACATTTAATCAATTGAGACGACTTTTAGCAAGTTTGTCAACCGCAATCAATTGTTAATTCCATATAAAATATGTATACTGAAAATATTACAGAATTTGGTTTTAGTTACTGCAATTAAAAAAAGTATCGTAAAAATTGACTGAGAATTTTTTAGCTATAAACTAATAAAATATCCCAACAATTACTTTTAAAAGGTAAAATATACTTTATACAAATAGAAATATATTTATGATACTGAAAATAAAACTACATATTATGTTTATAAATATTGTGGATAAAATTTTGAAATATATTTCTAAAATATTATGAGGGGTTCAATATAAATTTATTTTTCGATATTTGGGATTATTCGAAGAAAAAAAATTTGCTTTAACTCAGGTAAAAATTAGGAAACTATTTTTATTTTTTATTGTTTTACTATCTTTTCCGATATTTTTAAAAAAAATAAAATATTATTTTCCAGTAAAATGTTAATTTCTATTATTTCATTTTGAAATTGGAAAATTAAAATTATATTTTTAGTATGCACATCTTTAATTTTCCTAGAAATACAAAACAATCTTTACTATCCTTATTTGGGAAATAATAATTATGAAAACTTTTATGTTATTGATGCTAGATTTCGGTAATTGTATCACTTTTGAAAGTAATAATGTGCCAGTCAGAGTCTATCCATAAACAATTTTAAATTAATAAATTGACATATAAATGGTAGGTAAAGTTAAATAGTTTTAAACTTGCCTGTCTTATGGCAATATGTGTTTTCGCGTGAACTATTATTATCAGTTAAAGTTGAATCACTATAAAATTAATAAGAGTATACTCGCAAATCCTAATAACAATTAAAGCTACAGAACAGTTGTTAATAGTGTACAAAATTTAGCAAATATGAAATATTATTAGTGGAATAATTTAATTTAACGTCTATCGAATTTAATAATTTTGCAGTCCATCGTATTAACGTCTATCGAATTTATTAATTCGAAAATCTACGAAATTTTAGAATATTTTACCAAAATGAATTTACATAAAATAAAAAAAAACTCAAATCATGTAATTTTATATAAGTACATAGTCAAATAAAAACAAAACTTGATGTACGTAATAATTTTTTTTTATGTCAATTTTTCAAATAATCTGCCAAGTGCATAAAAAATTTTCAATTGTGAAAAAAAAGCATTTAATTCTTTTGTATAAAAAAAAAAATAAAATTTAAAAAAAAGCTTTATATTAAAAAGTAGGTTAGTGGGTCGTCATGAAATAAAATGCACGTATCACCTCCTCTGTTTTTTTTTTTTCTCTTTACAATCATATAAGTGTATTGCAAATGGTCCAAATTTAATCATATTTACACATTTTATTTATTTTTTTAATGCACTTGTACAAATTTTCTAAATAGAATTAAAAGTTAATAAAGTACTAAACTATTTTTTTTATTTAAGTGTACATTAGAAATACAAAAACAATTATTTTATGTGAAACATTAAAAAAATATGTATATGTACCACTGAAAATTCGGAAAAAAAAAAATTCTCCTTTAAAGCTATTTGAGCGAATAAAAAAAAACACTATAAAAATCTAAATAAATAATCAGGAGTAAAATTTTAAACTTTGAGTGTTTGTGTGTGTTTTGTTGTATGTATACAAAAAAATACAAATGACGAAATTGAGAATTTCGAAAGTATTTTTTATTGCATAAATAAAAGAGAAAAAAAAAAACATTCTTTTAGGAGCGCAATCGGCTAGAGACGAGTAAAAATTTCGTTTGAAGCTTTTTTTATTTTAGAAACAGTACAGTAAAGAGACCTACCTCAACAATTTATACGCAAGCGCATGAAGATCAATTAATGTCACACATAAATTGCAGATAATTATATGCATTCTTCTATTGTTGTGGGGCTGCACCATATTAAAGTTTGCCTAGTAAACACTAAATCCAACTACTTTAATATTGGACAAAAAAGTTCTGATCAATGTTAAAATCTCAAACATTAATATTTTTTAAAAAAAACATGGTTTATGCAATTATTGTGACATAATGTTTTTCTCTCGTTTAGTAAACTGTCAGACTCCAATTACGATTATGTAATTTTTGAATGACTCTTTTGCTCAAATTTCAAAAATCTTTAAGGCTCAACAGTGACCCATAAATTTCAGAAATTTTGTTTTAATTTTAAAACTAATGGCAATAAACTCAAATCTCTACTAAATTCATTTCAATGAGTAAATAATTTTATTTTATCCCCATTTAATTTTTTTATTAGTAACGTATCCCAAAAATTATACTCCAATTTATCATATTTTATAGGTCTCTCTCTCTTGTTTAACATAGACCTGAATCTGAAAAGTAGGCCGCCGCCACACTTTCACTTATTACACGATTCTCGGCAAGTCGCGTCAAGCTAACTTTTTTTTTTTTTTTTTTTGCTTATGGCAAAAGAAACAACAATATATTTCAACATATTTTTGTAAACATAAAAAGCAAAAGTGTTTCTGCACTCACGGTTTTTTTTTTTTATATGAGATAAATTTCAGCATTTTATGCGATTGTATGTTTGTGTGTGTATATTGAAAGTAAAATTTTGTTTTTAATTTTTTTATGTGTGTAAAATATTTTCATTTCAATAAAAAAAATAAAGACGCGCATTTTAATCAAACTTGTGTTTGTGTGTGCTGCGTGTAAGTATTGAATAAAATCTATTGGAGTATTTATTTTTTTCAAAAAAATCATATTTTAAGATTTAATTGATCTAAAAATGTCTATGCTCGTTTATGAAATATCTGTTAATTTTATTGATCTTTCACAATTTAACACTTTTTGATAAAATTTATTTATTCAAAAATTGTATTGTTTGGAACCAGTAATCGATTCTACCAAAAATATTAAACTCTGCTAGTAAAACTCATTCCTACTACAATTTTTATTTTAAAAATGAGATTTCTTAAAAGTCCCAAAAGGGTTAAAATATACATTTTACAACACTGTCCAAATAAACGAATAACTTATCTGTTCGAGCATCAAAAACCAATTATCGTTTTACTTATTATACCAATATAACAGAAATGGGGACCGCCAAAAATCAGAATATAACTAATTTGAAATATACTCATTCAAACTACTCAAAAGCATAGAACAACACAGTACAAAAAACTGTAACGAGTGGTTTCATACTACAGCCAACAGCTGAGCCGGTATATATTCCTTTAATTTTAATTATATTAAGTTAGAATTTCCGTCCGTGACGACTATAAGGGTAATGACGGGTATTCATTAATATTACGAATTTTCAAACCGCATCCAGTTGAGGCCGCTCCTCATTAAGCTTACAGCATATCCGTATACGAAACTTTCAAATGATTTTCCAAAAATCATATTTTATTTCACATACGTTTACAGATATTTTGTATGTACATATATGTTCATAAAAAAAACTTCCTCAAGTATTAATTCTGCTTTAATGTTTACAAAATAAATTCAAAGTAAAGAGATAGAAGACAGGTGCTTAATTTTTTATCAGATATCTTTTATAATCAAGATTAATTTACAACAAAATTTTAATTCTTAATTTTTCTAACATTAAAAAAAATACTTACGGTTCTTAAATTATATTTTTTTTTTTTGGATGAAATCGAAAGTGTTGTGATTGTGCGATGCTATGTTATGTATTCACTGGTATTTATGTTTTAATCTCAAAAATCTTTATTCACTGTTGGTGCCATTTAACTTTTTATATGAGTATTTTTCTTGTGTTGTCTTGTCGTCGGTCGGGGTGTGTTTATTGCTGGTAGCGTGCCGCTTCTACTATCTTGGAGTTTAATATTTTTGTTGTTTTTTAGTATTCGCTTTTGAAATATGGTTTACAAGCTTTACAAAGTCAGGCGAAACCGCGCTCCGTAATATATTTTTTTTTTTATTATATAAAACATAAAAAAAAATACTACACTCTTCTTGCACTTTAATTGTCTTCTTTCTGGTTTGGTTGTGTAGTGTTGTTTTTTTTTGCAATCCAAATTGAATGTTATAATCTTGGCAGTGTGCAATGTCAAGATTTTTATTGTGTGTGAGAGTGTCTCTTTTTTTTTTTATTATGTCATTTTTTTTTGTGATAAACTTAGGTAACTTTTATTTACGATTTTGAAGATTGATCATTTTCCATACATTTTTCTGGTGTGGTAATATTTTAATGTCTGGTGAATAGGAAAATAACAACCAAAATAAAATTAGCCTAAAAAAATTGATAATTTAATAAATATTCTGAAAATATTGAGCGCAATTTTTTTAGTATTTATAATTAAGCTTGGATTTGTAAACCTTGACAGTGGTAAATTAATATTAATATTTTAGATTGTATTTTAATTTTATGTAAAAAATTGAATCAAATTTGTTTGACCTAGTTTTTAAATATATGTATATGTATGTATGTACATTATTTAAATTTGCAATTTGTTGTCATAATATGAAAACATTATATTTACATATGTATCTTATAGAGTAGTTGATTTTGACTTTTGTTCTTGGAACAAAACATTTTTTTTTTTTTTTTTTTAAAAAGTAAAACATGAAATAAATTTATTTTTGAACATTTTTCTTTTGCTCCTCTTCCCCCAACCCACTAAAATACAAAAAGAACAAAGAAAATCTACAAAACAATCCACACTAAAATTTAACTATTACAACAAAATGTAGCACTTTTTTTGTTTTAAATAAAAATCGATTAAATTAAAAAATAATTAAACTGAGCTTTTAATTATTTTTTTTTTCAATATTTTAATTAATTTTTTTTTAGTGGGGAGTTTTTTTTGGGTAATTTAAAAAAAAAACGAAATATAATACACATTCAAATGAAATTACAAATTTTCCATAAAAAAAAAAATAATAATAATAAAGTGGAAGGCATGCGCAACATTCAAAGAGGTCACATCGAAAAAAAATATTAGCTAAAATGTGGATTTTTTTTTTTTTGTACATATTGAAATATTTCACAGAACATAAGAGTTTTATTTCTGTGTGGGTTTGACACAATAAAAAATTTTTCAAAAAAAAAAAAATTGTAGAATGGTGTGTGGTGTGTAAGTGATGATGGCTTTCCCCACCCCCCCATTTGAATAGTGACTATAATAGTTTTTCAAAAAGCTTAAAATACACAAATGCATATTTGTAATACGAAGGAGAGATTTTTCTAATCAAAAATCCCCAAAAATATTTAATAAAAATCCACACAAAAAAAAAGCTTAAACTTTTAAAACTTAAACAAACTTTTCTCAGTTAATAAAAAAAATTTGAAAGAAATAAAGCTAAGAATTTTCGATTGGGTTTTTTTTTTTATACATACTCACACACACACAAACACACTAAAAAAAAACAAACAAACAAATACAGTTTCAAAACGATCATTATACATTATACTTTTCTGTTCTCTCTCCACTTGTGTCGTCATATTTTGTTATTTTTGCGCCAGGGTTTTTTGTTGTTGTTGGTTGTTGTTGTTGCTTTGTTTCTTCTGAGTGTTTTGTAAAAATTTGTTGGTTTTCATTTTTTTTTTTTTTTTGTGGTAAATTTTTATTATTTCGGTTGGTGTTGTTGTTGGTATTTTTTTTTTTTTTTTGGTACGGTACCAGTAGTAAGGGTATTTCTAGTATTAACTTTTCCAACTTAGTCAATCGTTGTCCGTGTTAGCCGCTACTCGTGTTCCAAAAATTTTTCTCTCGTTTTATTAAAACAAATTTTTTTTATTAAAAAAAAAAAAACACAAAACTAGTAAAAAAATATTAAAAAAATAAAATTTAATTAAAAAAAAAATTAATTTCGGAAACGGAAATATAATATTTTTTTTTTTTTATTATTAAATTTTAAATAAATTTTTTTAAATAAATAACAAATTTTTATGCAATATTTCAACAGCCAAAGGATTATGAATATTGCATAAAATATTTATTTACATAAAAAAAAATAATAATAATAATTATAATAAAAATAAAAATGTTTATAACAAAAAATTAGATATGAAAAAATTAAATTGATTGATTTTTTTTTTCTTGGTGGTTCAAAGTGTATAAGAAAAATATAAGAAAAATTATTATTTAATCTTAACATAATTTTTGTATGATTTTGTTTTTATTATTTTCATTTACCTTAATAAAAATTAAAAAATATAAATAAATAAAATAATTAAGTAAATTTTTTTCGTAGTTAGTGTTTTTTTCAAACTTGCCTTGCAAAAAAAAATAATAATAAAATAGGAGAATTCTTTTCCTACTAAAAAAAATTTATACACAAAATTGCACAAAGTTAACAAAAAAATAAAAAATAATCATTAAAAAAAAATTGCATTCGATTTTCATAAAAAAAAATTTAAGTAAATACAACAAAAAAAATTGTTTCAAAATGATTAAATTAAACAATAATATTAGTATTAATAAAAAAATACTGTCAAATTACAAGGGCCCAGAAAAAAATATATAATATATAATTAATTAAAATTAAAATTTTCCAAATTAACAATTTAATAAAATTAAATTAACAAAAAAACTATACGTCCACACTAAAAACAAAAATTTATTTAAATAAAAAATAAAAAAATTAATTTTTTTTAAAGAAAATTTTTCAAAATATTTCGTAACGTTTAAAAGAAAATGTTATTAGATATGGAGCCGCAGCAGACAACAGCGTCGTTTATGTCGTCGCTTAATATATCACCATTTTCAATGACATTAGATCAGTCACCAACAAGTCCAACACATGGGACAACATCATCACAAACAGCTGCAACAGCAACTACAAACCACATAAATAATAATAATAATAATAATAGTAATGCTTGTAATAATAGCAATAATAATCCTGGTAACAATGATAATTCCATATTAAATAATTCTGGTGGTGATCCAACAATATCCACACCATCAGATTATGTTTATGCTATTGGAAATACAACCTTACATTTAAATAATACCAATAATAATAATAATAATAATAATAACAATGCAATTAATAATAATAATAATAATAGTAATAGTAACAGTTCAACACATCATCAGCATTCACATCATAATGCACAGCATCAACAACAACAACAACAGCATCATCATCATCAGCAGCAGCAACAGCAGCAACAACAACAACAACAACAGCAGCAGCAACTTTATTATAATAATTACCAAAATACATCGAATCCGAATTTTTCGTATTCGTATATTTACAACTTTGACTCACAGTATATATTTCCAACAGGTTATCAGGATAATACATCATCTAATTCACAGCATAGTGCTGGTGGTGGAAGTGTTGCAGGTAGTGGTAGTACTAATGGTGGCAATGGTGTAGGTGGCAGTGGTAACTGTAGCGGTTCCATAACTGGTAACAATTCTGGAGATGTTGGAAGTGGAGGAGGAGGAGGGATTGGAGGACTAACTGGATTAGGTGGCGGTAATAATGTAATAAATGGCAGCGGTAATAGTAGCTATGCATCATTATTACCGCCCCCTGTTTGTACAACAGGAGGTAATACACAACCAGGCTGTGGTGATCAACTTGATTTTAAATATTTATTCGAAGAATTGTGTCCTGTATGCGGTGATAAAGTAAGCGGCTATCATTATGGACTATTGACATGTGAATCGTGTAAAGGTTTCTTCAAGAGAACTGTACAAAATAAAAAAGTCTATACCTGTGTTGCTGAGCGTTCATGTCATATTGATAAGACCCAAAGGAAGAGATGCCCATTTTGCCGTTTTCAAAAATGTTTAGAAGTTGGAATGAAATTAGAAGGTAAATAATTAAATAAATAAATAAAAAACCATTATTTTTAAACATATTTATTATAAAAAATTTAATATTTTCTAATCTCTAAGAAGCTATAAAAAAAAAAAAAAGTCAAAATTGCAGAACTCTGGAAATATGCTAAAATTAAGATATATTTGCATAAACATTTTTACAGGTTTTCTTTTTACCTTTTTAATTACAAATTTTAAAAACTTTCCAAAAATTTGTGTATTACGACTGACTATATTTCTTGTTAAATATCCAAAAAATTTTTAATATGTATGTAGTCAAAATGAAAAAATATACCACTCTGTATAAATTTTAGTTTCCCAAAATGGATCAATGAAAACACAAAAAAATAAAAAAAAAAAAAAAGAGACGAATCCAAATAACGCGACAAATAATATTAACGTGGTACAAGAAAAACAGACAATTTTTGACATAATATGTGGTGTGGTGGACGACGAATATTAACTTCAATTTTCAAAATTTTACATGATCCATGTACTATATTATCTAATCTAATCCTTTAAAAATATGTAGTCATAAAATCCTATTAATCAGACCTAAACTTTAGTACCACAAATGTTCAAGAAATTACCTAAAAAAAATGAATTAAATTTGCAAAAAAAAAAAAAACTTTATTTTTGATATTACATGCATTCTCTTTATCACAATTTGTAATAATTTCATTTATTCTACACAAAGTAATTCCGTTTTACCTGCCGCTACCCACCGAAAAGGTCTAGACTTTATTAAATAATTTTTAATTTCAATTTCATTTTGGTGTAGTGTATTCAAAATGCAAAAAAAAAGCCCAACAAATTCACTTTCGTTGAAAAATATAAATTTCTCTTTTTTTTTTTTTTAATAAAAATTATGTTTCAGGTTCAACTTCCAAAAAAAAAAAAAAAAATATCTTTACCTACCTTAACACTTAATGTGTGTGGCGGCTATGTCGTAATAAACCTGGCCGCATTTCGTAAACTAAAAAAAAATTACAATAGAAATAAAAATATTATGTGTGTAGAAAAAACTTCCTCCAATTCCAAAAAAACTATATAAAAAAAAAAAAAAGTTTATTTTCAACTGAAATGAAAATGAATTTTTCCAAAAAAAAAAAAAAAAAACACTTTTTAAAAAAAAGATTTCTCACAAAATTTTATAATTTTTTTTAGTAAGTTTTTTTCTGTATTGTAAAATTCCAATACATATAAACAATTTTATTAGATACTTTTTTTTTTGTACCCATTAATATTTTTTGTATTGTGACCTAAAGATAGTAGTGCTCAGAGAAGAAGTCAGGAGGGAATTGAGAATATATATATAATATTTATTATCTCATTTGTTCCTTCCTTAATTCCGGATAGCGTTGTCTCCTACATTCATGACCTACTTTACGTATAGTTGGTTAATCAATGCAACATGTTAGATTATGTAGTGTAGACTATAGAGAGCACAGCGCGATCTATACAAGTTGCTTCACAAGTTTTTTTATACGTAATACGAAAAAAAGCTTAAATGGGGAGGCATTGTGTTTATTAAAACATTGTACAATTTATCATGCAAATAGATTTTTTTTTATGCTATAAAAAATAATGAGCACACGCAAACAATTACATATTTTTTTTAATTTTTTTTATTCAGTTTAAAAAGCCATTTAAGTGTATTTAGTAATAATAATCATATACACAACATATAATCAACAATTTTTCTTATTTGATTGCTTAGAATGTGTGCGTGTATTATTGTTTTCCTTCAGTGTGTAAGTAAATAAAAGTTTTAACTGGCATTTTTTTGTAAATATCTACGATTTTAACAAAAAAAAAAAAAAAAAGTTAGATTTATTAAATTAAATTGAAATACACAAATATTTTTGTCTCTAAAATTGTATTTTTATATTTGTTTAAAATATAATTTCAACAAAATACTCTGTTGAGAAACTCTAAAATTCATTCGTTTTATGTTGCGAAACTCGATATCTATTCGTGTTATAAAAGAAAATTTAACCCTTAACTTAATAATGTTATACATTTGGTACGAAAAATTGATTTATTGTTTAATTTAATTTGTACAATTACACAATTAAAATATTTTGAATTTTATATCATGTCGTTGCCAACGAAGTTTTTACATCATGTCGTTGCCAATCATAAATATTAATGATTTGTAATCGTATTTAACCCTTTGTTTTCTAGTTATATTTCAATTAACAAATAAATAGAATTTTTAACGCTAAACAATAATAGTGTGTTCAAAAAAGCTTTGTGACAATTCAAATCTTAGTTATCATTTCAATAATATACCGTGCAATGCAAGGCAAAATGTGAAAACTAAACGTATACCCTTATGCATTGTCATTAATTACTATAATAAGGATACGAACTCTTAATCCTTGTTTTGTTTTTTTGACAAACTGACGTATTAAATTGTTGTTAACAGAAAAAAATTGTAGAACAATTTTAGCGAAAAGTTTATATTTTGCGATATTTAATTTTTCCACAAAAAATACCATTTGCAAAAACTGTAAAAGAGGGCAAAAGTTAACGAAATGAATCATATGCACATTATGGGTTCCATATACGATTTATATATAATCGTCGTATCATGCAGAGAGTTTGCTTAAGCGAGCATATCCCTATTATAGTTAGTCATTAATTTATAAGAAAAAAAATGCTGTACGTAAAGGAATTGTAAAAAGAATAATTAATTTTATGCTCTTTAGTTTAGTGGATAACTTAAAAATTGGTTCCTTCAAAAAAAAACTGCATGCAATTTGCACATTGAAGTTTTGGGAAAAAGTAATTACAACTTCTTTGGGGATGTTGAACAAATTCAGAACAATATTTGTATACTTAATTTCAGTTTAATTCAATCACTAAATGTCATGCTAGTGAAATACTTGCGCTACAAGTCAATGCGAGTTCATCGGTTCCAAACACTTGATAGCGTAATCTCACCGGAACCGTAAATATTGTGTAATCCTTTAGAAAGGATAATCAAAATTTTCATTTACCAATACACTCCATATGAAGAAATTGGTGAAATTGGTGAAACTTATTTTGGTGAATATCATACACCTTTATGCTTATTGGCATTGCTATGAAACATCAACTATTTCAAAATTGTTAATAATTCCTTAACACAATGAAAATGCAATTTTTTTTCCATTCCATATTTTTTTTAATTTCTGACAGTTGGAAATCTGATGTCAAAAGCTATGAAAAATCCGAATTGCAAATGTAATCCGACTAACAAATGTCTCATTGTATGATTTAGTTTGTTGCAATTAATAGTTTCTTCAATATTCTCATACGTTTACTGCATTTATTTTTGCAAAAAATCGATAAATTTAAATTTTGATAAGTGCTCTCACTAATGTGCAAGCAATAAAATATTTGGACGTTTAAAATTATAAATATTATTATGTTATATTTTTTGTTTACCTGGAAAATTTACAGGATATAAACTAATAAAGAATTTATGATTTGTTTTCTCAATTTTATTTGTCACTCAAAATAGAAATTTAAAACCGTAACTACAACATAAACAGATTCTTATAAAACATATTTTTATATTACCGAAATTTCTAACTTATTAACAATACTTTTTTTTAATTATTTCGAAACATTTGGTTCAACCATTTCGAATTGTGTTCAGCTGTTTAGAAACTGAAATTTCTATTTTCAAAATTTTTAAGTGCAATTCATTTAAATTTCGAAATTTTAATAAAAATCATATTAACAGTATACATTAGCCAGTCACCAAAGTCAGAGTCAGCGATACCAGACTTTTCGGAGTATTTCAATTATAATTAGCGAAATTTATTAATAAAATATGTACTGGCAAAAGTAATTCTATTTAATTGTCACTTGAAAATGATTTTAAAAATTAGAAAATTCTAGGTGATAAAAAATTAAAAACTTCCAACCTTGTTTCAATTTTATAATTTTCATTTAACAAAAAAATAATTTGAAATTAAACATGCTTGCCAACAAAATGTATCAGTATACCTTGTTGCAATTAAACATTTCTTCACTATAAATAATTTATTGGTTCAGAATCCGTTTAAAAATGTAAATCGTAGAATGTTTGAAAGACCTTTACATTAAATACTTCTATAAATTTTTAATACTGCTTGATAGCGATTCAGGCCGCTATCAAGAAGTATTTAATCTAAAAAAAAAATATTATAATTCAAATATGCCTACTGGCCTTGCAATGTCGCTGTTTATGTTGAGCATAAGTATGTTAAAATGGAATTTCCACTAATTAACATACATTTTTAACAAAATACGATTATTAGTTTTGAAACAGTTGAGAATAAAGTTTCTTAATATTTCTTAAAAATATGAGTATTTTTTCAGTAACAAATTTTGGATACCTTACAAAATGTATAATAATTTATATTTACATATTGCACAACAGTTTTTGGTGTTCTATGTAAATATAGAATGCGGTAACTCAAAACATTTCGCTTTTTTTTTTACCATCTTACCAATTACTCAGAATTTAAATACCCATGAAAGAGGAGGTATTTAATTTTGACCCGTGACAAATTCAATAATGAAAAATTCAATTGACAGAATAATTTAAGTGAAAAGCCATAATATCAAGCTAAAAATGTTTTATATTAAAGAAATGTTAAATAAATCTAGATAGGTTCAAATTCAACTCTCCTACAATTTAGTCCGTCCAATTGTAATTTTGTAAAAAAAAAATTTTTTAATAAAAAATTTCTGTTAAGAAATCTTCTAACAATTTTATTTCTGAACCTTAGTGACGAAAATTTGAAAAATAAATTATAGGTATATATGTAAGTAAATAGAAAAATGTACATATTTTTTTGTCATGACCTGCTTTAACTTTGTACTTTTTTTTCTATACCGGCTTTTGGGCTTTCCTTTTCCGTTGAACCAATTTATTTTTAATATTTTTTTTTTTTTACTCTCTGCTCTAAATAGAATTCGACCTTATTTTTTTTTTATTTAAATATAATAAAGTCATTTGTGTTTGTATAGGAAAAGCTTTCAAATAGCTTTCTAGATGTTGTGTACAACAAGAAGATTTATAAATATATATATATGTACAAATTTTTATATTATCCTTTTTTTTTATATATCAAATTCCATAAAACAATAATATCAACACCAAGTAGAGCGAGCACACGCCTATTTTATCACTGACAAAAAAAAAAAAAAGGTTAGGGAAAAATCAATTTATTTACTTCCTACCTCACAACAAATTTTATTCTATCCAACCCATCCGTCTTAATGGAATTATTATCGGCTTTTCATTTAAACATATTGTTGTATATATATATATTGTGCTCCAATTATTCAATTCATGTATTGTCCTTGACCTACTCCACTATTTTCGTATAAAAATAAAAATTATATTAAGAGGACGGACGGAAAAGCTTCCTTTGAAAATGTTAGTCCGTAAGCTTTTTATATGAAAAACTACTCTACCATATATATAAAAATATGATTTTACTATTTAAGACATATATATATGCTACGTACATATATAATTTAATAAAAATTTAGATTATTTAAATATGTTGTTTTTTTTTCGGTTTAAATAATATTTTTAGTTTGATAAAAAAAATTACCTGTATCATATGATTTGGTACGGAAATTGACAAATAGTTATCAGAGTTTGTAGTAATAATAAACAGAATTAAATTATTTACTATACCCTTGTGAGATAGAATTCAAAATTTATAATTTTTATGTAATTTCCAAATATTTTGATAAAAAAAAATTTTATCTAAAAAAAAACTTTACAAAATTTATGAAAAATAAATAAAATAATTAGTCTTAAATAATTTGTGCGCCTGTAAAAAAAATTCACAAATATGTAATTGCTTTTGTAAGTTAAATACAGAATTAACTGATTTAGATGTTAATTTGTCAAGAAGTAAATAGATTTAGTTGGTCAAATTCTTCTGCTTATTTGGTTTTATAAATTAAGCTTTCACATTTTAAATGCAACTGTAATAATAACACTGTAATAATAATCTGATTCAAGAAAAATTCAAATTTGAACCAATTTAAATAATGTCAACTTAACCTCAATAATAAGATTAATTACATTTAACCACTGATGAGCTGCAAAATTTTTTACAACTAGTCCTATAAAACTAAAAAGTAACCAGTGATGAGCTCGTTTTATTGGAATAGAATGGATTTTTTAATAATTTATTTGAAAAACCGTTATTTCAAATAAGTTCGTTATTTTCAGTAATATTTTTTTTTGGACCATTTTGAATCCTAGTATCATCAGCCGAATTATGATTCCTCAACCATGTTTTAACATATTCCGCAGCATTCCATGTTTCAAGTGGTGGCCCAATCATATTAACAGTCATTAAATTAGTTCTTTGCTTTCACAAATTATATTCATTAATGAGAATCCTTGTTTGGCTTCTGCTGAGCTTATAGCAATAGTATTAAATTTTTTTTTAGCTTTTTGAATTGTATCTCTGAAATCGTTTATGAGTATTTTTCTTCTCCAAAAATCCATGGTCATATAACTTCATCCAAATTCCAATCACTTCCTTCTAGTAAATCAAGTATTTCGGCTATATAATTTTTTTTCTTATTTTGGTTCATTATTACAATTTAACATTCGGGAATTCATTTTGTCAAGATTGTTCCATTTTTTTTTTTTTTTGAGTCTTTCAAAATTTTTTATTTTCTGTAAAGGGAATATCTGCAAAGGTGATGATAACATTCATAACAGTTTTTTTTTCAAATATTCCTAAATTTTCTTTATGTGTATCATAAGATTTACAGTTCTATTTACCAGCTTGATTGCATTTTGAAGAGAAACAAACCTGGCTTGCAATAAATAGGAAATTTCTTGAAAAATATCGATCATAACCCGCTGCTTCTATTATAAAATATTTATTTGCAAGTCGGTTTGCCATACCAAGATATTTTTAGACTTCGGTAAAAAATATGTTTAGAAGCTGCATGTTGCCCATCTTGGACCTAAAACGGCATATTTTAATTATTTCAATTCCTAAATCAAGTGATATATTTTGTAAGCGTAATTGATTTTTATTGGATTGATGACAAATAACATAAATTTTATCGATAAATGATTTAAAATGATGCACTTGCTTTATTTCGTTTATTGCGTCATCTAAAACATGCTGAAGGCGATGTTTAAGCAATTACATAAGGAAATTCTTTTATTAATCTTTTGATTTTTGACCTGACTTTTGACCAAGTACTTGTACCATCAGAATAAAAACCAATTAGATTTTCTTTCAAAATATCGATGGAAAAGCCATTTGATGTTAACGTTTGCAGCAGGATATTGCCCAAGGGTTTGGGATTAAAATTTAATTGATTCCGAAATAACCGGTTCGATTAACTATTAACAAATTTAACAACCGGTTCTATAGAACCGGTGCGAACCACTCCATTTAACCCTTTTTTGCAATTCTACATTTTCTAAAATTGAAAATAAATTTTACGATAAAAAAAATATTAGAGTTACGATTTATAATCGACTTCATAAAACTGTTCTAACCTGCTTTATGAAACTACTTAAATTATAATTAAAGGTTTTGAAATATTTTTGTAAATAATTTAATATTCTGCATTTTTATTTAGAAATTCAAAATTGAACAGACTAATTATTCTAATAGTGAACTTGTTTTATCTAATTGTCATCAAATTAAGATACTATGTCATATTTTCATCAAATTAATATTTCATCAAATCATTGTGAGAACAATTTTGAAATACAATATTTTCATAATTATTTAAATGATTTTTTTAACATATATATTTTGAAAAATATTGTAATGACCTACTTTATAAAGTTATAGAATTGAAAAAGATAATCAATGTCGGTATGGGTGTAGGTCGGTGTATGCCAAATACTATAATGGCGTTACACAAGTAACCGAACTGAAAAAAGTTATTTAGCTTTGACTATATAATATATGAACTGCTAGCAACCAACTTCGGTCATGTTCAAAAGATAAACTAGCGAAGCTTCTATGGAGGTTGAGTAGTAATAAAACTACAAAAATTATATGGTGGTTTTTAAATAAAAACAATATGGCAATATTTTTATTTATAAATCTAGTTTCTTGACGGTTTTTTCTGAGTTTTTTGATAAATAAATTTATATAAAAAAATATCGTAATTTTATTTATTAACTCTTTGAAGCCAAAATAATTTTTGTAACAAAACTTTTGTGTATGTTTAATGGCTACTTTACAAGACACTGAAGCATGTTAAAACATGTAATGTTAAAAACTTAGGAGCTAAAATGTACGAAAAATTAATGAACATTTCTACGAAACGTAAGAATGTTTTAAATTTCGTGATTATTTGAATATAATACATAGTATATTTTGATTAACAATTTTACAGAAATTATGGCTGATACCTGCTTTAAATTTGTTACTACTACTATAACTTGTTTTGAGATATATGTATTAATAACTAATTAAATCTAATTTATCTGCTTGGATTTTGCTTATGTTTTAATATTATTTTTGGTTCAAATTTGTGACAAAAAAGTGTAAACGATTTCTAAACTATGTTGGTGATTTATAGTAGGTTGCGGTCAAAGGATTAATCGATATATGTAATTATTTTGTCTTACTTGGGCAATATTGATGATACTTGTCAACAGTTTAGTTCTACTACTTTTCAATAGATGCGACCTGTATAGTTCTCATATTCGGCATTTGCTAGGAACAAATATATGAAATGGACAATTTAAAATATCCATTTTACGAATAAATATATTTTAAAAATACCAGGCGAATATGAATTTCTATTAGTTTTATCAGCAACACCATTTTATGGTTATTAGTTTTATCAGCAACACCAAATGCATTTTTATTATTCAATGAATTCCATTTTATGAAAAAATTATATTATTCAGTACACCATTTAATAAAAGATAAAACATTTATTAAAAATTTATTTAATGCTACAAGTTGCAATACAACTGACACAACTAACAAAAATCGACTACGCTATTGACTTCAGTTGTAAATAACATATCGAAATTGGTTAATAACGTATCAAAATTGGTTAATATTAGATCTGTCATGTAATTTAATATTTATGAACTGACTTATACGTAGCTAATTTTATTATATGTAATTGGTTTTTAAAACATTTTTAAATGGACGTCATTGGTTCATATTAGATCTGTCATTTAATAGATCTGTCATTGGTTCATATTAGATCTGTCATCTGTCATTGGGCGTCCCAACGACGTCCATTTAATTTAAGTAGTTAAACTAAACGCTGGTCATTTTAACTCCAGTTGCATGATTTTTCATATAAAATTTTATTAACTCTCACTAATTATTTGTTTCTCAAAAGTCATAATTTTTTAATTTATTTCACAAACACAAACTTTTAAATTATGATTTAATTTCTGACATTAAACATATGAAATGAATTCAACTTTTTTAGGAACGCCTGTTGAGAGCCGTTGAGTTTATATTTTAACTTTTTTTTGATGGTTCACAGAATGAACGCCGCCTGAATGTCGGCGAGTTTAACTCCACTATTATGACAAAATGCATAATATTCTAAAACAAAAGCGAGTTGATCTTTTCAATTAATTTCATTTTTCGTTACACTAGAAACCATTATTTGACTGATACTTTATCCAGTTCTCCATGGGATGTTACATATATCCCGATGATTACGTGAACTATTGTTCAAGTTATATTTTAAACACGTGCAAAATTATCTCAGTGCAAATCTTTATACATTATACACTGAAAATTCTTCCGATTTTCCCTGCCCGTTTTAATTCGGATTGCGAGCTCATTCGTGTACGGTATTATGTTTACGAGTGCAAAACATTTTCATTAATTCGTATTAGCAAAACAATACTGTATATATATTTTTTTTTCAAATCTTAAAAAAATATTTTCCACGATGCTGGGATTTAGTTAGGCAAATATAATTTTAATCATAACAATTATTTGATTATTGTTATGGTGAAAATAATATGTGATAAACAATACTGAGTCCATCCCTGTTTTAGTTTTTTTTTAATTTAAAAATAAATTCAATGAAGAATTACTCTTTTAAAAACGAGAACCTCTCTATAAAAAACCAATATACTGTAGAATGAAAATTACTGTCATTTTCAATGCAATTTATGCTTTATACTTGTGTCAGCTACCTGAGTTTTCCTACCCAGTTAAAAAATTATCATATCAAATATGCAATTTGTAATAAATTTGAATAAATAAGAAAAAGTTTTTGTTTTAACTAAACTTTTAAGCTTTACTTTTAGTTTTTTGGTTTATATACACAACGACTATATGCTATAAAATTTTACTGGGAATATATACATATTTATTTTTGTATGAAAAAATAGTCGGTTAGGATTAGTAGGGCAATACAGCTGTTTTCCCCAAAACGTATAATAATTTATTTGATCCATTGCCGTTATATAGTCCTATTACATTAGTAATATTAGTTCTATTGTATCAAGGTAAAAAAGTTTTTTGTGATAGAAAGTTTTTTGTAATAAAGTAGTAAAGTATTTTTTTGAAATCTTTATATAAGCTGGAATTAGATTCAGTGCGTCACTCTCAGTGCCGTGCTATCAAAATCTCTAAAACTCAAATAAAATTAAATTTTTATATTACACATTACACGTAACAAACACTGTTTTACACGTAACAAACACTGTTACAATATAGAACACTAAATAACATTATATATCTTAAGAAACTTAAATAAAGTGACTTGATAATTCATTATTTTAAAATTTTAATAAATTATTATATCTTTAATTTAAAGATATGTTCTAACACAATCTGAGTAATGCAACAAATCAAAGTCGTATTTTATCATTGAAAGTAGAAATTTTTCTACGATCTTCCGTCGTCAATAAGACCCAGCCTTTGTAATTTTTTTTATAGATTTTATCTTGAATATAAGGACTTTGAAATGGAAGGACTGGGTGGAAAGAATGACAACAAAATGGTTCGCTTTATTAAACTTTTTATGAATTACAAAATGTTTACTTTGGATAACTTTTTACGGGATACAATATGCTTATTTTTGATAAATTTTGACCCAACGGTCCCTCTATTCATATACAAGGACTGCGCCTTATTGTCGAGGGAGGCCAGTAGTCCAGCGTCACCGTCAACTCTAGCCGATGTAATTGCCTAGATATAAACTGGGGTATTTTACGTACCTGTCAGCGCCAAGACGCTGACGCACTGGATTTAATTCGAGGTTTATAAATCATAGAATAAGTCGTTTTTTTCTTTTATTTTTGAATTTAAAACTTAAATTCAAAAATAAAAGAAAAAAATTCTAACTAATCGAATTGATTAGTGAATCTCAAAAAATTTATAATAAAAAAAAACAAAGTTGTTAGTGTATCTCACCTCTTATTTTCAATAACATAATTTCTATTTTACTTCCATCCTTAGAAATACAGCATCAAGCTACCTACCTAAACGGCCAATTTCCATTTGTAGCTCTATATAAGAAAGCGTATTAACTTTCGAAGGTTAAATATGAATTTTCCTAAAAATCAATAGACAGAAAAAGTTTGAATTGCTTGTAGTAAAAATCATCAAAATAGTGGTTTTCTCTAAGAATCTGGATAAGTCAAATTTTCAGACAATAAAAATATCTCCCTTACTATATGTAGATATGAGACGGTTGGTTGCTATTCAATTTTATTTTTCGAGTAAATAACGGTTTTTGGTTTAAAAAAATGATTTTATTTAAAAACGAAAACGTTTTCCAAAGAATCTTCTAAAGGAATCTAAATCATTTGACTATATAATATATGGACTGCTAGTAACTAACTGCAATCGTGTTCAAACATACACCAGCGATACTCCTACGAGGTCTGTACGAACTACAAAAAGTGTCAAAAAACAATATAGCATATTTTTGTTTAAAAATCTGGTTTGTTCACGATTTTTGTTCAATTTTATGATAAATAAACCCTTGATTACAAAATAATGCCCTTTGATTATAAAAGAAAGCTTATTTTATTTACATTTTTTTTTGATATTTAAAGACATATGCAGTGTTTTTGACATTGCATATTTCAACATTCTTAAGTGTGTTATAAACATCCATTTTATTCATAGCTAAATATTGAGAAAATTTTACTTTAATTGTGAATAAACCAAATATATGGGAAGGGATTGTTTAATATTCTATTGCTAAATCACTACACGAATATAACTAAAATATGCTGGGCAATTATAAAATTTGTAGTCAAAGGGTTAATCGATTTAATTGTTTACTTCGCTTACTTGATGATAATTGAGGGGCTTAGCTTCAAAATACATCAAGTCGATGGTAACTGATTTTCGGCGAAATGCAAAAAACTTCTATTTTGTTTAGAAACCGTGGTATGTGAAGACATTTCAATTTGGAATTTGGAAATGAAGAGTTTTGCCTCGCCTTCGGAGCTTGGAAATTTTCCAAATAACAAGCTTTGTGAATTTTGAAAATAAAACATTAACTATAATGACACAACAAATAAATTGATTTTGTTTACTTAATGTAAAAATTGTTAAGAAAATTTTTTAAATTCTGACTTCCGATGGATTTTCAGTGTATTTTGCAAATGATGTCAACATCGTTTTCTGCTTGATTGTTATTTTTAGGATTTTTAAATATATTTGAATAGAATTTTAAATATTCTAATGTATTCCAATCGTTTCCTTAACCAAGGTTTTTGTTTCTGATTTTTGGAGTATGAACTTCTTAATTTCTACCGCTTTAGAACCACTATATTTATTTGTTTGTCGTTTTTTTGTGGTATCAAGAAGATTCCTGCAATCTTCTTGATACCACCAGCTCTGCTTGAGCTAAGACGGTTTTGGTTAAAAAAAAATTCTCTTTAAATGTTGTACCTTTAAAATGCCATACTGATTTAGATTCATTTCTGATTTAGATTCTTTCCAATTATATATTTTTTAATTGTTTTACAGTGCTATGTTTTTTAATTATTTCGTGTGCAGAGGAATGAAACAATGTCCTGAGAGCCTTTATTTAGCTAATACATTGACATTACGTTTTGTCCATAAAATATTGATTAGTTTAAGTAAAACTTAAAAAAAAATTTTTTTTTGTTAATTTTCAATTGTAAAATAAAACAGGTATAAAAATAATGTACATAAAATTTATGATTTCGCAGTATTTCTCGCATAGCCATAAAAGAAGAGTAAAAATTTTTTTTTTTTTACCCAAAGGGAAAAAACGGAACAGGCAAAGAAACAGAGATAAACACATTTTATGCACCACAATACAATGAACAAAACTGAAATATATAATCGTAAGAAACAATGATAAATTGTAAGATGACACTAATTCCAAGTATAGTACAAGTGCGCTAATCCGAACGTGCGATTATCCGATTAAACAACGGACATTTTTTAAGTACCTTTCCGTGTAAGTTCAATCTGTTCAATCTATAAGTTCAATGTGTTGTGTAAACCAATACAACAATTATTAGATGTTCTCTAATAATTTTTTGAAAATTTATATTGTCAACTGTCAATTAAAATAATTTTAATATAGCTGAACCATCGGCAAATAGTATCATTGAATATTCTGATCCCAAGAGGTATTTCTATAATACCACGAACTCTGAATAATATGCAGAGCAGCAAAATTATAAATTAGATGACATTTTGTTCCTCAGAAATGTTAGAAATAATAAGAATTAATTTATTAAAACAATGTTTTTCCCTTTATTAAAAAAAAAAATTACTTACACTTTCAATTAAAAATGTTCTGTGCGATAATCCGAACTTTCGATAATCCGAAAACTGATATTCAAAATTTGTGTTCGGATTATCGTACTTGTACTGTATCTCAGATAAATTACAAAAAATATTTACCTGATGTATTTTTGGAAATAGTTACCGTTAGTTCTGAAAATAGTTACCGTTAGGTCTATTGTAATTTTAATAATATACAATAACAAAAATTATTCATGTTTGTTCAAACAATTTATTCTAATTTTTCAATATGTAATTTGTACTGGATTTATGTGAGCTTTGAGACAATTGTGTGTTTTTTTTAAAAAAAAAGCGTGTGGTGGAGATGTTAACTTATGAAAATAAATTCCATATCGAAGGTGGATTCAATGAAACCCCAACTTTATATGCAACGTTAAGCTAATCCTATTTTTTTTTTTACAGAAAAGATACTATTTCATTGTTCTGAAAAAGTGGAGTTTATGAGTTTTGAAAATAAGCCAGTCAATTGTCAATAGGTGTTTTCGCATTTAGCGCTATTTCTTTTCAATATAGATGCGGCCTTTTTTTAGTGTTCGTATTCGGCACTTCCTAGGAGCGAATGCTTGTGACAATTGTTTTTTTATAGAAATATCTGAAACTGATAGATTGCTAGCAGTTTATATTTTATATGATTATCTATGTATTTATGTAAGCACATACTCATTGAAACTACTTTTCAGTTCATTTGAGTTAAGTTTATTACAGTTTTATTTTTTAATACAAAATAATAGAAAGTTAACAATCAATGCTCTGTCTACAATTTTAAGGACTTCAATTTTAGTTTTTCTTGAAAAACAATTTTATATTGTTGGGAAACATAATATCGAAAAAGATACGTACTATACATCATCACTGACCCGAAATAATTTTTGATTAAATTTTCTATATAAATTTTTTTCAAAAATAAATTATATAATAAAAAAATTTGTTAAAAATAAAACATATTCGAATATACTTAATATGTTACAACATAATTTAGTTATCTGAATTATATGATTGGTCTTTAAATGAACGTAAGTTTAATTTTAAGTATTAATTAAAATAAATAATCAATACTCGTGATTCAGTATGTAATACAAAAAATTTTTTGCAGTTTTCACACCCGAAATTTGAAGAAAAAAAATCAATAGGGAAAACAATATTTCGAAATCATTTTTATATATACAATTCCAAAGTATAATATTATATATTTTGTTGTATTATGAAATTGTGTATGTATTCTGGGCATTAATATGAGAAGAAAAGCTTTAGCAATAGCGCCCACTTTGTTGTTTTTTTTTTATGTTGAATTTAAGGCTTTCTTTCCTACAGTTTTAAATTAAATTTTTCAATTTATTTATGTCGATAATAATTATGTCGCAAATTTATAAAAATAAAATTTTCAGTATGTCATTTAAATTATTATAAGATTCTTAATTAATAATTAAAATAAAATCTAGTAAATTTTTTAAAAAAAATATTGCTAATAATCAAAATCAATGTCACAGCAATAAAGTAATCATTTTTTGAATTTTCTGAATATGTATTATAATTAATGGATAGCTCATAATATATTCAGAATTCACCAAGTAATGTTAATTTTACATAATTGATATCCAAATTGAAAAAAATTGTCATAAATGAACAGTTATTCCTCCATTTAAAGCTTATTAACAAAGTTATATCCACCTAACTTGTTGAAAAAAAAAGAGGAAGAGGATATGTCATCAGTAATAATATTCTTTAAGCAATGCAATACTTTTATATGCCTGTAATCAGAGCTGCATAATACTCGAGTATATGAATACGAATAATAACCTCTGAAATTATTTGCTCTAAAGTCTAAACCTTTTACATCATTTTACAGAAGTTCGTGCGATTTCTGATACTTTTTACTGTCATATGATATTTGCTTCTTCTTCTCTTTTGGCGCTACAGCTCGTGACCAGCCTGGGCCTTCCTTAAAGGGTCTCTGTAACATTTTTTCTTGCAATTTGGATATACTAATTTTATATGGATTCCGAACCATAAATTTCTTTATAGTGAAGAAACTATTAATTGCAACAAGCTAATGGTTTTTCTTAGTGAGACATTGGTTGTTAGCAAATGGCCTCGACCGTTAGCATTTTTCCCAGTCTTAAATTACATTTTATTATAATTTTATTACTGGTACTCATTTAAAGCTGAGTAAACTTAGACCAACATCGATTTCTCGAACAGGCGTAGGTTTGCTTATTTCAGAGTTTTGATGCTCCATTACTAAAAAGTATTTAAACGTACATTAGCAAGATCTTCAAAAAAATTAACAAGTTAAGATTTTTACCTGTATTGATTTGAAACTGTAAAAATTGTATTAGAATTTAAAACAAACAAAAAAAATGGAAAAGATACTTTAATAGTTTTGATTTAGAAAAGCGACTACACCTAACATAATGCAATATTAAAAAGACAAAACCTACTTCATTGTACATGTGAATAAATCGTACTGGTCAATATAATTTTTTTTTAATACAATACCAAGAAATTTAAAACAATTTACATGAAATATTTTAAGCCGTTCGAGCTGACAGAATGCGTGGTGGAAGAAATAAATTTGGTCCAATGTATAAGCGAGATCGTGCGAGAAAATTACAAATGATGCGACAACGACAATTAGCCTTACAAGCAATACGAACATCAATTGGAACAACAGATATAAAACCAGGACAATTATCACCATCCGGATATCAACAATCATATCCAAGTATGAATATAAAACAAGAAATACAAATTCCACAGGTAAAAATATTTCTCGTTTTGATTAATTTAAAATTGGATAAAAAATTAATATATCTTTTCATAAACAAAAAAAAAAAAAAAAAAAAAAAAACAACAAATTATTTTAATTTAGGTGTCATCATTGACACAATCACCGGACTCATCACCGAGTCCTATAGCAATTGCCCTTGGACAAGTTCCTAGTTCAATTTTAATAGCAACTTCATTAGGGGGCAGTGTCTCAAGTCTGGGATCAACAAATACAACAACTGTTAGTGGTACAAGTAGTGGTGGTAGCAATAGTTGTGGACAGGATACAGGATCAGTATCTATGCAGCATACTGATACAAAAACATGGTTTGATTTTATTTATTTTGCATTTCCTTAATACTTTTTAATTTACTTTATTTATTTATATATACATATATACATATTTATTTGTGTATTTCTTAGTTTTGATACTGGCACTAATCCCTCAAGTACAGCTGATTCAGTTAGTAATGTAGAACCACTTAGGTAATTGTACTTTTATTACTTTATTTCATTTACTTTACAATTTTTTTTTTTTTTTACATTTTAATTTAGAGTTTCACCTATGATTAGAGAATTCGTCCAGTCAATTGATGATCGAGAATGGCAAACTCAACTTTTTGCACTTTTACAAAAACAATCTTATAATCAAGTTGAAGTTGATCTATTTGAATTAATGTGCAAAGTACTTGATCAAAATTTATTTTCACAAGTTGATTGGGCCAGAAATACAATATTTTTTAAGGATCTCAAGGTAAGTGTTAGTAAATAATTTAAAATATTATATAAATATTTACGTTATTTAAGTATAGAGTACAGGTATTCTGTTGTTTACATGTAAATAATGATTTGAACGTGTCACCCGTATATATATAAAAAAAATTTGAGATATATACATTAATGCAGTAATTTATTTCAATGTGTTACATAAGTTATTCAATTTAAAATTGAGCTTATAATGTAAAATTTGACTTAAAAAATGTAATGTAATTTTCCATAATAGGCAACTTATTTTCCATAGTACACTAATTCTTATAATTTTCATAAAAATCAATTTTTTAAATTGTACAACAAAAAAAAATTAATAAGATCATTTTAAACAGAGTAGATATTTTAGTACTATTTTTCTGGACAAACTAACGTAGGGCTCCTTGTATTTTTTCATTTTAATTCATAAAAGCTTATGAGTTTCTTTGGTACGGTAACTCAGGAAAATATTTCCGATAACCAGACTAAGATGCTTGGTTT
The DNA here is from genome assembly GCA_963932195.1 of Empis livida. Classification (NCBI taxonomy): domain Eukaryota; kingdom Metazoa; phylum Arthropoda; class Insecta; order Diptera; family Empididae; genus Empis; species Empis livida. The sequence goes on from OZ010647.1 coordinate 18,348,317, forward strand.
GGCCTATATATTAAATTTATATCTCAGTAAAAAATATGATTTATACAATTAAATATACTGTATGTATGTAATTTCAAAATCTTAAATTATATAAATGAATTTAATATTTTAATACCATTGCTTTATGTTATAAAATAAAATTTTGAATTAAAGTTCGTTGCGTTAGTCGTTGTGCTTTTAAAATTTATTTATGAAATACTCGATTTTTACTAAGTTTTTTTTTTTACATTTATTCATTGCACTACGCCATAGGTTGGTTTTACATTTATAGCTTTTGACGCTTAAATTTTACGTAATATCTTCGCTTTTTTTTATGTGTGATTAAATGTTACACTAACATTACTGTAGATTTTGTTTTTAGATTTTAAAATTTTCAGTTTTCATTTTGGTGCGGTGACCTACTTGTCAATTTGAGCTGAACGTCGATGTCTCGTAATCGAATGTTTATTTTATTAACGTTTTGTTGTATAAACATAAATATTTCAGCAGTATTTAGAGAAAAAAGTTCAAAAACAAAGCTTTGTTTAAAGTTTTTTTTTGTTGTTGATTTTTTCTTTATGTTTTTAAAATTCTAATAACTTTAATCAAATATAAAATACCTAATTACATTTTTCAAAAATTATGTCTCAACTCTATTACTGTTTTTTAAAATTAATAACAAAATTACTTTTCCATATCTTCAATTCAATTTCTAGTTTAATTTATGCTCCTTGAAATTTTACTGACGACACTAATACAGTTTATCAAAAAATTAAAAAGCAATATTTACAATTAAAAGAAAGTAATATTTATACTTTAAAACGTATTTATTGGGTAAATATACCTTTAAAAGCCAAAGGAATATAAATAAGAAAATGCAATAATATTTCGTAATAATTACGTAGTTTATTTCAAGGATAAATCTGTTTTGAATATTGACTATGGGTACAGGGAGATTCAAAAAATTCCTTTATTTTTTGAACCTCATACACTATATAATCATTTTTTCTAAACAAAGACCACTCCATAGTAGTGTCCTTAGGTTAGCATTTTTTTTCGAGTACATATCTATTGCCAGTCGCATTTTGATTTGACAGGTTACAAATATAAAAGTAAGTTTTTTTTTATTAATTTTTCAGGACATGGCATTTGCTAATACTTTTGCGTTTATACATTTGTTTGCATTATCTTACTACAGTTGGCATTTTAAGGTTTTTATCTGTTAAAGGTTTTCTAAAGATGCTTTACCGATTAAATGCAATAACAGGGCAATTTTCATATTTTTATTATAATCACTATACATTAGTTCAGGAGTTGTTTGCTTGAAAGATTATAATTTTGTAAACAGAGTTTAGATGGTTACTCATTCATGCAAAATATTGTACCAAGGTTAAAAGCTCAACTTTATTTGGATTTTTTGCAAAGTGACTTATACCTATTGCACGTACAAGAACGCAATTTTTTTATTGCGTTCTTGTACGTGCTGAAATTGCGACTGCCAATAGCAATAATACAATACCTATTTTAGTTAGTCTAGATTATTTCATTTTAGTTGGTATAGTTTAATTATTCTGATTAAATAAGCTTTTGCAGTTCAAAAACAGAAGGAAATTTTTTAAGGACTTTTTAGCTAGGTGCATCTATACGGTTTTTTAAAGAAAGGAACCAACGCCTTTAAACTATTTGTGTCCTGAATCGGATCACTCTGTGAACAAATAGTTTACAAACAATAACAAATATTTTATTGTAATTAAATTTGATAATAGTTTCTCATTTTTACCTATCATTCTATTTATTTTCAAGCTTTCTTGTCTTCTGTCGCGGTAAAAATACAAAAAAAATATCAAAACTTCATATTTCGTATTATGCGAGTACAATGTTGACGTCTGTCATTGCTGTATTTTCTAAATATTTAGTATATTCGATCTATTGATGTGTTTTGAAAATTTTAAACTCAAAAAATTTGAAGTGAGAAAATATTTCTATAGCAAATTTTAAGTTATTCAAATTTAATCACACATGTAACCTCTAATTCTAATATTTGGTGTTTCATATTGCCACTTCGTCAAAATTATCGAAAGTAAAATAAAAAATTGCAGTCAAAATGATTGCAATTTAAATTAATATACCAAGTAAAACGGGTCAAGAATCAAAGAAAAATTAGTTGAATTTTCAAAGCGCACTAATATATGAAATAAAAATAATCTGAAATTGTGACATTTGTCGCCGTGTTCCTGGCGATGTATTGGGTTTGTTCCAGGCAACACAGCTACGAACGACCGGTGGTTGGCGACAAACTAGACAAAGACAGGCGACAACGACCTTTTCTGTGTCACCCTTTATTTATGAAGCAAAGTCATTGTTATTTAATTTACAATTATTGTAACGTATTACATACTTTATTTGTTGTATTGGACATAAATCTTTTTCATCAAAAATAGCTTATCTATGTGTCTTCTGAAGCTCATTTAAGCTCAGTACTCTCCAGTGAAAACGGTTTACAAAAATATTGTTCAAAATTTTGTGGTATTTGGTAACTATTATTTAAATAAGATTTAAAATTGTACTTGTCACTTTAGTATGAAAATTTCACGTTTCTCTGGTGTTAGTCTTAAAGACTTCAAATATTCAATAAGATATTCAAATTTGTATCAAATAATTTTTTTTTGTATAATGTTAAGTATGCACCTCGAGCGGAATGTTTCAAAATAAAAACATATAGTGCATACAGCGAATTTCCCCCTCATTTTAAATCGGGTTTCTACGAAATTTCCCCCTCATTTTAAATCGGGTTTCAGCAATACAGTTTATTAGTTTTTAGTATTTCCTATAAAAAATATTTTGAAACTCCCATTGAATGGAGAAAATATGTAGTGGGTGGCAGCTTATTTCCTTGGAAATTATATTCAAACCTTCCTTCATCAATTCTGTCAAAATTGAATATTATCAGCACACTTGTTCCTGAATTTCGGACCTCATTTTTCTAAAATTAAAGCTTCTTGATTTCGGACTTCAATTTTCAATTTCTGAAATTAAATCGATTGCACTTACGAATGCTTAGAGATAATCGACCATTCTTGGTTGTATTATATATTACTTGAGATAACTGAAACAAGGTACTTAAAAATGAGTTTGTGCTAGAGCGTACTCAAATTTGTATTCATATGGCCCCAGCATTGAGTTCGCACCTTTGATATGAATTCAATAATAGCGTTTTTTTTTTTTTTTTTTTTTTTTGGGAACGCAAGAGAGCACTGCGACCTTGAGATCTATTGTGCGATTACTGCCCCTAGCCCATGTTAAGAGAGCGATAGAACCTTAATATGGATTCGGGAGCCATATTGGCGAGTTCATCTGTGGTGAGAATTCCCTTTCCTAGATGATTGAGTCTTCTTCTTGCAGCTGTTTCGCAGTAGCATAGAAAGTGTTCCGTTGTTCCCCTGTCATTATGACAGAGGCGACAACTGTCCTCCTCAGCCAGTTCCATTTTCTTGAGGTGGTAGAGTACTGGGCTGTGCCCAATCATGAGACCTATTAAGGTACGAATGTCCTTTTTGCTGAGGTTTAATAGTTTATCCACCTTAATCCTATTTGGTATAATAAATTCCTTGGATATCGTGAGTTTAGGGAGTTTTCCCTAGTAGAGCCTATGCTCTTGTTCTATCCACAATAATATATTGGCGCTAATATTCAAAAATAAAAAAAAAATTGTGTAATACGCATTGGTAGAGACCATTTTAGCGGGCACTACTTTCTATTAAAGCAAAAGAGCCTGGAAAAATCGAAATGGAGGAAAGATTTTACTATTTAAGGTCTGTTATTTTTGAGTTTAATTTTTATTTTATTTTGATTTAATTTTTATTGTGATATAATGTAAGAAATAAATATCTTAAACATGTGACTTTTTTTTTGTTTCCTTTTGGAATCCATTCCAAAAGGAATCCATTCAATCCTTCCCATACAATTCTTCCCAATACAGTACTTCGAGAAAACAATTCAACTTTTAATTTAGATTCTTTATATATTACTGTAACTTGTTATTTTTGTTATACAATATATTACGAATTATTAAAACTAAATGCCCTCTTAATGTCGGATAAATTATAAAAAGAATTGTTTTTTGGAAGAATTATTTTGAGAAGAATGTTTTCTTGGCATTAGCCCTATTATGCTATCTTTACTTTTATAAGTATTTTTTTCTGAAGAATTCGGTGACATACAAATAAATATTTATTGGAATCTTAGCTTTTCCAGCTGCTATCGCTTTTAGGGTAAAAAATATTCTTAGAAGCCCTTCTCTTGACCCATCTTTTAATGAATAATGACCTCTTTTAAAGAGGCGGAGTTTTCTCACCATATACCAATCTTTGTATAGATTTAAATGAAAACCAATTATAAAATCTTAGCGAATATTAGCGCCAATATATTATTGCGTGAAAACATGAAAACATTCGCCAAAGCTATTGCATATCGTAATAGCTTAAACTAAGTGTTATTAATGAAGTTGTAATGGAATTATAATTTTTCTTATAATATGTTATATACTTCTTAATAAAATACTAAGAATTGTCGTAATTGTAACAGTTTATGAACATATCAGTGACCTACATATTAGCTATGCGCAACAGAACGTTTATTAATGACTATCAAATACCTTCACATAAGATACTATTTAATTATCATTAACTAAATGATAACTGGCCATTATTAATGATCATTAATATTTGGCATGATAAAAGATGTTTCTATTCCACAACAATTATTATTTTATTTGATATTTGAGTTTTTTTTTAATTGTGGTGTTTTAATTAATTTTTGAATTATTAAATAGAAATAAAATTATTTATTAAAAGGTCAATAATATGTAATTTCATTATCTTCATAATTCTTTTTACAAAAGCGTATATGTAAAAATTATGAGGTTAAAAATATTTTAGATAGGTTTTCCAATTTTTCAATAGTTTCTTTCAACAATTTAACACTGCGCGTGTTTGTATCAGTAGATTAATTATATTAATTAGGTTTTGGAAACGTAATCATACTCACACACGCCTAAACACACCAAAATTGAAACCTATGTAGTTTTGATGCAAAAATCCTCATTTTCAAGTCATGTAGTGACATATATGTAGTGACTGACGAGTTGGTTTTTATGAGTTTTTAAATTGTGAATTGGACGCCTCTTACGTGGGTTACATTCCGGTCTGACACAATAATGTTTTTCATATGATGTTAAAATAATTATTTCTTTCAATTATTAATTTATTAGCTAGTATTTCAGATTTATTATGGATTTATAATCTAAAAATTGTAAATTAAATTTTAAAAGCATATTTGTCTATTTTTATAAGTAAAATTGGAAAATGACAATTAAAATTTAAAAAAAAAAATGATTTTCTATTAGATTTCACATCAAAATTTAAAACTTTTCAAAGATATCGAAGATTTCAGGTATATTGAATTTGATTTGAAATAAAAGGGCTAAATCCATTTTTGCGGCTAAAATCTCCATAAACTAGATTTCAAGTTTTTCTATCTAGCTCTCTAGGGTCTAGGCAGTTAAAGTTTTGTTTATTAACGAGATAATGATGTTGCATTATAATAGTATACTATTAATTAAGAGCGTAGAGATACATAATTGTACTTAAGTCATTAATGATCATTATATAGTATGGTATAAGTCGTTTTGTTTCCTTTCAAGCTTTACTTCAAAGAGGAAGTTAACGCCTTGATGTCGTTAAAAAATAGTAGTTTTGAAGAATAATTGCTAATAAAAAAAAAAAAAATCACATACGTGTAGTGTGCGATATTAGGAAGTCAAAGCTGCCACCACCAGCTTTTTTAACATCACCTCCACGAGCCGTGTTTATTTAAGGATTAAGTTCTTTTATTTACTTTTTTCTTGCAAGCTTTAGAATTAAGCTAACTAATATTTTTTAGTAGATTTAATTGAACAACCAAACTATATAATGAGAATATATCGATTAATATTATCAAATTTAAATAAATTTCCAATTCGATTATCTTTAATTAGGTGATTTATTATTGATTGGCATTTTTATTTAAAAGAAATTTAGAAGGTATAGTTTTAATATTTTGTTCTCAATATGTCACATATATATAATACAATATTTATTTAAAAAAAGTTATTATAAAATTGTAGCTTTTAAGTTCAAAATGAGAAATGATTTTTCCACATAGCTAACATTATTTTTGTAATCGCAAATGGCCTGAATACTCTGGGTAGCCTTAAACATTTTTTTTTTTTTTCTGTTGTGTTATATATGTTACATGTGGATATGATATTGTGTGAGCAATTGTTGTATGTATTAAACTAAACCGCGAAATACATAATAATCATGAAGAGTCTGGCGGTGCGGTCGAAATTATGTATTACTTTGAATATAGCTTCCGACCTTGGCACAGATTTTGTTTTATAATTTTTTTATATATATATATATATTTTAATGTTAAATTATTTAGGTCGTGTGTTTTATTTTAAGTTTAATGATACGAATATTTTTATACCTCATTGTCTTTACCCCTTTACAAATTGTATGTTGATTTGAGATTATTGAAGATTTAAAATAAAAAATTTTATTGTAAAAACTTAATAAATAATTTTGTATTTTTTCACAGAAAAAGGGCAAGTCGCGCGGGATAGAAGAAATTATATTTTGAAAATAATTCATTTTCTATGTTGGAATATAAATTTCAAAAATTTTAATTAGGGTTTCTTATAAATTTTAATATGTAGTCAATTTATTTCAAAAATTTTTAAGAATTATAGACATTTATTTTTAAAATTTCATCTTTTTAACCTTCTATATTTTTTTACACAAATCTAGTTTGTCTACCGTCATTTGGAAATCAACGTAAATTTATTCAAGTTTTTTGTTTAGTTAAAATAAGCTTAAGGCCATTTTCAATAAACAAGGTAATTTTATAAGGTATTTTATATTTTTTGGGAAACCAAAAAGTTACGTGATGTAATTACGACATGACTAGTTTTGTTTATTCCATCATGCGATACGCCACCGTTAAAATGAAATATCGAAATTTTTTAACGAAGGAAACAAACCTAAAAACGAAATTAAAACTATATTTTAAATACATACAAATATACTCGCTAATAATTAATTTCGGTGTAGTGTAATAGTGTAATTGCTTAATACATTTTTTTTTTCAAAATTTGTTGTCTTTATTTTTTTAATAAAATTTTGAGTTGAAATTTATATAAAAAAAATATAATTTAAAATTAATAAACTTGAAGATAAAATTTGGAACGAATAAAAAACAAAAATAAGAAAAGCTTTGGAACGAATAAAAATGCTTTTATAAAAATAGTTGTACTACTGGCCCTCTACTTAATGTGTGAATTATTATTATTTTTAGTTACAATGGAGTTTTCAGTATATATGGCCTAAATAGTTGATTTTATATTAGTGCTCGTCAAATAACTATAATAATTTGGTATACATAAATTTACTATACATATTTAACAACAAAATAAAGCTTTGTGTTCACCTTCTATCTACCCCAATTCAATCATATGCATGATGCATATGTAGGTAGGAAATTATAATTCTATAATCCATCCCTTTCTGAACTGAATTTTGAAATGGTAGTTTTTTTTTTAGTTGTGTGCATTATGGGAGATACGCTCCACTAACCTACTTTTTTTTTTTTTATAATATAAATAATTTGCTTAAGATGTACTAATTTTCATCTTTTTTATATAGTTTTATTTATTAGTAATGCTATATAAAAAGAATTATAACAAAATTATGCTTTGAACCTCGATTGTATTATAATGTATATAAACAATATTTGTTTTGCACAATTAGTATAATAGGAACAATATTTATATTGCATTGGTTTGAATATTATTCCTAAATAATATTCAATCCAATGCAATAAGTCTAATGTTTTTGAAATTATGGTGAGTCCTATGCTACTTTGACGATAACTGGAACGTACAGAATTATATAAAATAATAAAAACATATTTCATGTTTTTATCATTTTATAATTATAGCTTTCCTAATAGCTAGCAGCTTTTCAGACAAATAAATCACGAAATTAAAACTTTATTTAGTTTCACGAATATTGAATTTTATTTTGTTTGAATTTTATCGGAAAGCTTTTTTTTTATTATAGTCAATTCTTGTAGTAGTGTAATCCAATGTTTTCAACTTTTTTTTTATCTTATATCAAATAGGTTGTCGCAAATCGTATTTATATTTTACAATTTTTCGAGAAATTTGTACAGCTAACAGTAATAGAATTGAGAAAACTAATTAAAAGTTTTGATTTATAGTAAGAAATTTTGCGACAAATATTTTAGTTTCCAATTTATATTGATTCACTATAATATATTACGGGTGTTTTTTAGAGGTATAGAATTTCTTTTTGGAAACAAACACATTTGTAATTTAATAAACGGAAAAAGAAGTTTTTTGATTGAAAAGATTATTTGATGGCCTTTAAGTTTTAAACCATTTCTTGAGAAGATTTGTTCACCAAATGCCTCCAAAACGCAATAAAGTCATTTCATTCTTCAATTGTTGGCATTGATGTATTGAAACAAATTGTGAATAATTTGCCTGTAGCGTACTGTTGGCTCCGGCATCATCTTTAATTAAGTATGGTCCAATGACCCGTACTAAACAGTGAGTTTTTCGGGATGTAAATGCGATTCAACAATCTTCTGTGGATGGTTCTCACTCACAACAATCTTGTTTGTTTACATACTCATTGAGCCTCATCGCTAAAGATGATATCTCAATAAAAAATCTGGATCAACTTCCAGTAGATTTTCAGCCCATTCACCAACCAACGACGCGAACGATGGTCTTGTGCAAAACAGTTTGCAGCGGAAGACTATTGAATTATATTAGTTAAATTAATTCGTAAGTCAACTAGGTCTTTATGAAGGTTAAGCATGTGTGAAATCACATATCTGTGTTTTTTCCGTCAACTTGATGCATTTTTTTGGTATTGAAATATTATGCATTTAATATTTTTGGGGCCCCTCAAAGTTTGTTCTCAACGTAAATATCGGGGAGACTATCTCCAATTTATGATAGATATTTTTAATAATAGTGATGTTGATTATTAAATCGGAATGCAAAACGCACTTAAACGGTGCTAGCTTCATAACTGCCAATCATTAAGAAGATTGTGCTAGATTATACATTATAGTGTATTATGATTCTAAAATAGTATTTTATGAAATCTAGCTGTTTGCACAGTTATAAAATTCATAACTATGTCTATTGCGGGTTTATCAACATTTTTAAACCCAACATATCGACAAATGACATTGTGCTGGAAGAGCCAGGTAATATAGTACATCAAAGCATTAACCGAATTTCGCCGAGAGACGTCACTAAAGTAATCAACAACTTTGTTAAAAATAAAGCTCCTGGTTACGACCTTATCACAATTGAAATTCTTGCTCAATTGCCTAAAAAAGGAATCATAATGTTAACGCTACTAGTAAATGCTGCTTTTAGACTGACATTGGTCCCGGATATATGGAAAATAGCTGAAATAATTATGATCCAGAAGACAGGTAAACCACCAAATGACGCTAAATCGTATAATAAGGTCATAACCAGGAGCTTTATTTTTAACAAAGTTGTTGATTACTTTAGTGACTTCTCTCGTCGAAACTCGGGTAATGTTTTGATGTACTTCCGCTCATCTCGAAAGTAATGGAGAAATTGTTCCTGAAAAGATTAAGGTGAATCATAAATGAGAAAAATTTAATTCCGTCGAACCAGTTTGGCTTCAGAGAAAAGGTGTTCCTCAAAGAAGTATCCTAGGGCCAACACTATATGTGCTATATATTTGCGATATACCAATTCCAGAAAACGTGCTGGCGGCAAGGTGTGCAGATGACACATCTATGATAGCATTATCCAGGAATGGATGAACAAGTGAAGAATAAAAATAAATGATTCAAAATCAAGTCATGTTATCTTTAAGAATAGAATAGCACATAATTTTTCGCCAGTTCACCTAAATGAAAGTTCCATACGAAAATAAAGCAAAATACCTAGGTATGATGTTGGATGCCAAAATTAACTGGATGGAACATATCAAAATAAAAGTGACTGACGTTAACATTAAGTATAGAAAATTATACTGGCTTATAGGACGGAAATCAAACCTAGCTATTAATAATAAAATTCTTATATATAATCAAATTTTAAAGCCAGTTTGGAGGTATGGCATCCAACTCTGGGGTTATGCAAGCCAATGTCATATTAGTATGGTGCAACGTTTTCAAAATAAAGTGGCGAGAAACATGGGTAATGCCCCATGATATGTCAGAAATTCAGTTCTTCATAGAGACTTGAAAATAAGCTATGGCAGCAATGAGGTTAAGAAAAGTGCTGGTAAACATCAGGGTAGGCTGATTCATCACATAAATGAAGTAGCAGTTTCGCTGGCAAATACTACAAATATAGAAGACTAAATCGACTTAATACCAACAAATGGAAGCTAAATCATTTCCTACTAAATGGGAGATTGGTTAGCTAATATAAACGTTGATATCAAAAATTAATTTAAAATTATTTATATTTTCAAAATAATATTTTTTTAAATTTATTTATTTATTATTTATTTATTTTTATTTATCACAAAGTATACAGTATCTTCGTTATAGGAAGAGAAAACAAATAAAATTAAACCAAAAATTAATTTATAGAATGAAATCACAAAAAAATAAAGTAATGTTGACAATTAAGTTTTTCAATAAATTATCAAAGTAAAATAAAATTAGTAAAGTAACAAATAAATAAATACAATTCTTATATACAAATAACAATACGATCTATGAAACAACAAGTATCTTAATTATTTAACCGAAATATTTACATAATCTAAGACTACGTTGAGCCAATAAAGTGTTATATTGCACGATTACCCGCACTCATATAGTTAACAAGATTATGTCTGATGGCATTAGTGGATGCCATCAGACATAATCTTGGCCTTTTACGCTTTAGTCTTCTATTATTTGTAGTATTTGCCAGCGAAACTACCACTTTTCTTAACCTCATCGCTGCCATAGTTTATTTTCAAGTCTCTATGAAGATCTGAATTTCTGACATACCATGAGGGCATTAACCATGTTTCTCGCCACTTTATTTTGAAAACGTTGCACCATACTAATATGACATTGGCTTGCACAACCTCAGAGTTGGATCGCCACTTTATTTTGAAAACGTTGCACCATACTAATATGACATTGGCTTGCACAACCTCAGAGTTGGATGCCATACATCCAAACTGGCTTTAAAATTTGATTATATATAAGAATTTTATTATTAATAGCTACGTTTGATTTTTGTCCTACAAGCCAGTAAACCGAAATCAAACGCACTTGCGTAGTTATTGAATTCAACTAAATAACTCTTTAACAAGGAATTCTGTCCATAGTTAGTGCGACTGGAATTAGTTACAAAGAATCTTCTATGACGACGATTTTTTCGTCATAGAATCTTCTATGACGAAATTCTTGAACCTTTGAAATTATCATGTTATATATAGACTCATAACTAAATAAAATATATTTAGGGATATATTAATAATATAACTTGAAAAATGTTAGGGTCGAATTCGAATGAGAACTTACCCTATAATAGTTTGCAGAAAATTTATTATAGGGTAATTTTTTCAAATATTTTGTTTGTACATATTTAAATATAATTTTACTTAAGAAAGTTATACACAAAATTTCCTTAATTTAGCCAAATATTTTATATAATCTCATTATTTATTATTTAATTTCAGGTGGATGACCAAATGAAATTGCTTCAACATTCGTGGTCTGATATGTTGGTGTTGGATCATCTACATCAACGAATCCATAATGGCTTACCAGATGAAACACAGCTAAATAACGGACAAGTTTTTAATTTATTAGGTCTGGGTTTGCTAGGAGTTCCTCAATTAGCAGATTATTTTAATGAATTGCAAAATAAATTAACAGAATTAAAATTCGATATGGGCGATTACGTCTGTATGAAATTTTTAATTCTTCTGAACCCCAGTAAGTTTAAAACTTTTTTATTTTAAAATATTAATTCAAATTTTAGTATAGAACAATGTATTTGTTTTGATTTCAAATTTCTATTATTGTCTTTTCAGATGTCCGTGGCATCGTAAATAAAAAAACTGTATTAGAAGGTCATGAAAATGTACAAGCTGCCTTACTCGATTATACATTAACATGTTACCCTTCAGTGACGGTAATTAAAATACAACATAACAAAAACATAATAGAGTAGATATAAGAAAAACATATTTAAATTGATCATCTGATTAAGTGCAAAACATTTTCCAATAAATTCGTTTTTTCCTTTCTGAATGAAATTTCGACTTCAGCAATAATTTCACCAAGATAATTTTTTTGCGGGTTTTTTTACTTTAGTTTAAGTTAACATTTAATTTTTTGTTAAATTTCAATTTGCCTAGTTTGAAATTTGTGATGTTTACTTAAATTAGAAAATTATTTTAGCATCCTAGAATTATTTTGAAAAAAAAAAGTATTAATAAAAAAATAAACAAATTTTCCGTTTATGTTGGGAATGTGTACATATTACGTCCGTTTCCACTTTGTTACTTTTAATCATACTATCAATTTAAACTTTTGTTAAAAAATGTCATTTTTGTTCAAATCATTATTTTATCATTTGAATATACATAAAATTTTTAGTCAGAGTTGTTAATTAATGCATTACTTTGGTTTTGTATAGCTGCACCATTACCGCAGTACCAGATATTTCATTTGAATTTCTATAATGCATTTCATTCATATTTAAACATTAAGTGCATTACAGTCATACTGAAAAATTTAAAGTCCAAAATAACCTGCGCTAATACTGCAGTAATTCATTACTTCAGCATTAGTTTTCTGCATTCCAGTATTGTTTTTTAAAAATTACTTTGAAGTATTTGTTGAATTACTCGTCACTTCAACGAGTTATTTCGAAGTAAAACCACAATATTTATTAGTTCAAAGAAATACCATGAACTACATTTCAGTTACAATGAACGGCACTTCATTGAATTACTAAATATTGTGTTTGTGCTTCGAAGGAATTCATTATACTTCGAACATTAAAATTTTTCAGTAAAATTACTTGTATAAAAGTAATCCATTAAATATTTAGTAATTCTACTGCATTAATTTTCTAATGCATTATTTAACAACTTTGATGTTAATGCATTATTATCATTTCAAATTTAGGATAAATTTAGTCGACTTTTGAGCATATTACCAGAAATTCATGCAATGGCAACACGTGGAGAAGAGCATTTGTATGGGAAACATTGTGCTGGAAGTGCACCAACACAAACACTACTTATGGAAATGTTGCATGCTAAAAGAAAAGTGTAAAACTTAAGAAATTCCGATTAGCAGTTAGAAATGAAAAAAAAAAATATTACACATTATATTTATAGTTTACAAAAAAAAAAATTATATATAATCATGTATATATGTATATAAGATGATAAAAAAATTATAAATTTATGTTATATATATTCAATTTAAAGAAAAAAACCCTTTAAAACAAGAAAGCTTATTAAAACTACCATACTGGCTGGCTCAGCAGGCATTATAAATTATATTTTCTTTTTCTTATTAGAAAAAAAGCCTTTAAGAAAATTTAAAGAAAAATATTTATTAAAGAAAAGTTATTACAGAAATTTATATTTTTCTAATTTAATATTTAATAATAATGCATATATATATGCATTATTATTAAATATATATATATATATATATATATATTTAGCTTTTAGGAAAATTATATCTTAAGTATACTAAGTGTAACCCTCCAACATTAAATAACCCTTTTTTTATGAGTAAATTTTGAATATAGAAATATGTATATGTCTTTATAATTTGCTCGTTTACTTCAATAATTAATTTTCAAATAAAAATAATTTATTTCATAAAAGGTATTCTTCTAATGTTCGTATAAAGCTGAAAGGAATTTATCTATTTTTTTCCTAAATTCAATTTATTATATTTAAATTGTTTTAAATTTGATAATTTTTTAATATTCAATACAAAACTTTTCTGTATTTAAAATATTTTTAAAAAATGTAATAAATTAAAGAGGACATTTTAAAGTTTAATTTTGTCCAATATTATAAATTACAACTAAATCGCTACAAGAGAAAAATTTAACCGATAATATTTTTTTAAATGTATTTTAGTTAAAATGAATTTCCTTGTTTTTACAATCACAGAATGGAAAATTAAATATTACTGATTAAAAATGATTATGAATATATTAAAACAAAAAATTTAATCGTTTAAAAATATGTTAAGGATATTAAATAAACTGCTATCTTTTTATTCAAAATCCTAAAAAGTTTTAATATATATTTGTAATAATTTTTTTTATCTGAAATTAATATTCATTTTCACCCATATTTGACGTCAGACTTTTTAGTATACAGAAAATGTAAAAAAAAAACAGGCAGTTTTGCAGGGTTAGATGTAAAAAAACTAATTGAAAAGTACATAAAAAAATCGGTAATCTGTTATATTTGAAATTACATAAATGCCTTATTGAGTACAAAACTATCTAAAAAAAAAAAAAGTTTAATAAACATGAAAAAGAAATTGAAAATTATTTTTTTTTTTCCAAAGTTAAAAAAATAAATGAAATTATTTGGGTATGGTTTTATTTTGCCAAATAAAAAGTTAAATATTTGCTGTAAAAATGTGTAAATAAAATAAAAAATGAAAGTTTATTTTGGAAGTGGAACAAGTTAATTTTTTTTGTTATTGCGAGATATTTAAGGAATTACGTTTCATATAATTTAAAAATTTAATTTGTATATTTAGGGATTTTGAATAAATTTTGACAATAGATTGGTTACAAATGAAATGAACATATTAAGTTGTTCCAGGTCTTCTAAGATTTAACTTTAATATTTTTTTTGTTTCTCAAATATACTTGCTCCACTCTCATATAAACGTTTAATTTATAAAAAAATTCTTTTAAGGATATTTAAATAATTGTATAGAACATAGTTGTATTACAATATTATATATTTTTAAGAAATTAAAATAAAATATCGCTGTTATAAGTTTTTTTTTTTTGTTAAAATTATTAGTTATATATAACATTTTTAAGTCAAATTGGTCCTTTTCCTATAAACTAATTATTTTTGTGAACTAATTAAATCTTAGATAATGTTACCGTATTTGATAAAATTATTGCAATTTAATTAACTGGAAATTAATTTAAAATCTAGAATTTTAAATTACTTAAGTTATTTAT
Source organism: Empis livida (assembly GCA_963932195.1). Taxonomy (NCBI): domain Eukaryota; kingdom Metazoa; phylum Arthropoda; class Insecta; order Diptera; family Empididae; genus Empis; species Empis livida. The sequence goes on from OZ010647.1 coordinate 18,363,615, forward strand.
TTCATTTTATTTCTTACATTAAAAGTAAATGTCCACTTTTGTTATTATTCTATTATATTTGTTATGAAAGATGGATAAAAGCATATAAAATTTCGAAATCTGTAATTTAAAGAAATTTAGTATCTTACCATCTTTAATTTTGAATATTTATTTCGTGTCTTATTGACTATAAAAAAGTATTCTATTAGCCCACATTAAATATAGAATTTTCTGTATTTTTCAACGGCGCAACAGTTATTTTTGATATTTGTTTACATCTAAAATTAAAATTAATGGCAATTTATTCAAAGTACATGCAAAATATATTAAACTTATAAACATGCAAAAGAAAGAATCTAGAATTTTTTTCGTTCGATTGTAAATTTGCAGAGTATCCTAATTTCAGGGCACAAATTGACAGAAGTAGCATTTTTAAATCTAGACTTTTTAGTCGAGAAAAGAAAACGCTATAATTTAAAAAAAAGTTATAAATAAAATATGTAAAAATAAAAATATTTTAAAAAAAATATCTAATAAAAAATACATAAGTTTTTTACCTTTTCGTTTTTAAAAAATCAATTGTATTTTATATTAAATTTTTAATTATTTTAATTATAATAATAAACTTGACTAAATCCGACACTGTAAAATATTTTGATTTGTACAAAAAATGAATTTATGAACATTAAATTCATTGAATCCGTAGATTACAAGAAAATAGGTTGCAAATAGTAAAAGTTTTTTGTGACAGATTCGTTATAATATGATTGATAATAATTTAGATTTTAAATAATCGTAAATATTAAGAACATATTATAGCATTTTTCAAATCATGCTATATAAAATATAAAATTTTATTCTAAAATATAATAAAATTTAATTTTTTTTTATCGCAATCATGACTACGACAAAAATTGTATTATTTTGACAGTCGAATTGCCATAGTGTAATACCAATTTTATTTTGTCATATCGTCTGTTGAACAGTACGGGTAGTAGAGTATGGCCATTAATTTATAAAAATACCTAAATAATTTATAAACAGCCAAATCTATTGGAGAAGGACCTAGTTGATCGGAAAATGCTATATTTACATCACCTGACATAAAATTTAAAACAAGACAACACAATTTTTTAGAAAAATATACTATTAAAAAAAGATTAACATATCAAAACAATATTTTAAAGATATATTTTGATATAAAAATTTCAGTCTATATGTTACTTATTTCTTTATAAGAAAATAATCGAATTTCACTAATTAGTTTGATCAAAATAATAAATTAAATCTGTTATATTTTTCTTTAACACGAATTCTGGTATAATTATATACAATAAAGACAATTTGTTTATTATCAATAATTTCTTAATTATAATTTAAAAAAAAAAAAAAATACTACATAAATTTGAAATTTATTTTTTTATGTTTACTATTTAGCAAGTATTTAGGTATTTGTAAATTTATAATATATTTTAGACATTTTGGTATATAAGATAAGTTAGATTCTATTGTTTTTTTAATTACTAAAATTATGTTATAAAATTTACACAAAGCTTATTTTCACGAATTCAAGGTAGTGTTGTAAATTATAAACTTAACTTAGTTAAACTTATAAACATAAAAAATTAAATTCTTTGAATAAAAAAAAAAAAAAGTAAAATATTATGATTTGCTGTAAATTAGTTTCATTTTCTTTAATATTAATATATAATTTAATTTTTTTTAAATTGTTTCGTACAAATTTTATAGATATTATGGAAATATTTTGTTAGAACGAATGTTTTTTTTTTTTTTTTTATTATAGATAGTAATATGTGGAAGTATGTAAATAATTTTTTTTGTGTTGCTGCAAAGTGTTCATTTAGATAGTAGGCTTAAAGCCGACATTTATTTTTAAAATATTGTTAATTTATAAAGTAAAAATTTATAAAATATATGACGAGTTGAATTTTATTGATTTTAAATGTTTTTTTTTTGTTACAATTAAATTATCATATTTATTTGCACTAAGTGTATTGAAAATAAATTATGTTTATCATGTTTTCATTTAGAAAAAAATATATTCGTCAATCCGTTGGTAATTTAAAAATTTTGTATTATTTGTTTTTTGGTTTTAACTAATATGATATTCCCTACTTTTCACTTTCTTATTAAATGAATAGGTTTAAAAACATAATTTCAATTTAATGTTTTTAATTTAATTTTATTTATACTGATATAAATGGCCTATTTTAGTTTTCCAGGGAAGTTTCATTCAAGTAGGTTATTTTTTCTCACTCGAATTTTTTTGCTCGTGTCACTGAATGAATTATTACCATTTTATTAAAATTTCCAAAAATTATATTTTTATATAAAATATATATATTAAGTCCAGCTGTTACTTTAAAATAGTTAAAATATTTATAATCAAAATTTGTTAGAAAATATTTATAAAAAAATAAAGTTTAAGTACTGGAAACAACATACTACTTATAAGGAGTTTTCTGTGGTGTTCCCGAAATGTTATATATTATCTTTTGTCACCGTTTTGCAAAATAAATTTATTTGTATAATGTGAATTTAACTGTTTCCTTGCCTAATTCTTCTTAAATAATTTTATTAGTTATACTAGCCTTATAAATAGTCTATTATTGCTCTTTTTTGCATGCCTATAAACGTACAAATTACTGAAAAATAATTCATTCAGGTATTTCACGAAAGTCCATTCTAGTATAATTTTAATAAACTATGATATTTATAATTTAAAATTTTAATCAAATTTGTAGAGAAACATATAATTTAATATCCAAATGAAATTTGTGGATTTATATATATTTACCACAGTCTATTTTTTAATAAGGCCCTAAGTGTGATGAAACTATGCTTTCCATAAAATTAATCGTTTATAACTTAATTTGGGGAAAAATTTTAATGCCTAGCCTGCAAAATAAATATTTTTCAGTAATAAAATGTGTGTATTTAATTTTTAATATTTTTTATTATAGATTATACATAATCACTACGGTCAGCTATCAAATTCACTGAATTCTTAACATCGTCAAGGTTTATTATTAAATTTTGTCAAACCAAATTTTGTAAAAAGCATGCATTGTCAAAAAATAAATTTTATATTTGAATTTTTTATATTTGCTTTTAATTAATTTGCCTGGTTATATATATTTGTCGCAAACTTTTGGTTTTGCATATTTTTAGGCATTTAAAATATATGGTTTGGCCTTCCGATCAGACTTTACTTTATCACTTCTAAAATATATGGTTGGGGGTGGGTGGCAATGGTGTAGGAAGTTGGGGTTTGGTGACGGTGAATGCTGGTAGATAAGGGAATGTTGGTGATGATGGTTGATAATAAGGCTGAATGTTGGTGGTGATTATGGGTGGTGTTGGTGGATGGCGTTTGTGGGTGGTAGTAATGTTGGGTATTGATTTAGGCGGTGATAGTGGGTTGTGATGGTGGGTATTTCTGTTGGCTGTGATGGTAGGTGATGATGGTGATTTGTGGTTGTAGGCATTCAAGATGGGTAGTGGGTGGTGAGGGTGGTCATATTAGCTGGGAATGATGGAGAGCGTTGAGATTGGGTGCTCAGCTCATAGTAGTGATTGTTATAATGAATATGATAGTGAGTAGTGAAGCTGAGTGGTGCGCTAGGTAGGTCGGTGGTTGTATCTTGATCGTAGGCGGATATGGAGCGGTTAATGTCAGTATTGCTGGTGGCCGGTAATGGCGGGTGTTGTGGGTGGGCTGGTGATGGTGGGTGTTGATAATGAGTGGTGCTGGTGCCCTATGATGATGGTGGTGTGTGATGATATCGGTTGTTGATGTTGTGGATGGGGGTGTTGGTGGATGGTAAGTGGTGATGGTGAATGCTGATGGTGAATCGTGTTGGTGGGTGATGTTGGGCGATGATGATGAGGGTGGTGATGATGTTGCTGGTTATGGCGGATAGTGGGTGATGATAGTCATTGGTGGCGGTGGCTGATGATGGTGGGTGATACTGGTAGGTGTTGATAGTAGGTTGTGATGATGTCGGCTGATGCTGGGTGATGGTAGGGGCTAGTGATGGTGGTTGGCAATGATGTGGATGGGCTTGTTGGGGTTTGGTGAGTGTGAATGTTAATGGTGTGGATGAGGTTATTGAGGTTTGGTGATGGTGGGTGGTGAGTGTTGGTGAGAATGTTGGTGAATGTGGTGATGGTGTGTTATGATGGTGTTTTGTAATGGTGTAGATGGAGTTATGGTATGTGGTGATCGTGGTTGTCGATAGTAAGTGATGATGGTGGTAGATGATTATGATGATTGTGGGTGGTGTTGCTGCGTGATGATTTAGGGCGCCTATGGTGGGAATGGTGATGATGGCTGTGATAGTGTACGGTGAGGATGTGTGGTGATTGCAGGTTGTGATGGTGGGTAAAGATCGTTGGTGGTCACGGTGGGTAGTAATGGGGGTACTGTTTGTAGCTTGTGATGGCTGGAGTTGATAGGCGGGGAGAGGGAGAGGGAGGTAGTGTTGGTTGATTACATTGATGAATGTAGATGGTGGTGGTAGATGTTGAAGTGGATGGTGATAAGTAGCGAATATGGATGATGTTGATGGTGAGTGATGGATGTTATTGTTGTAGCGGGATCAGGTCTTGCTGTTGTTGCAACAGCAAGAGGCCTGATGCCGAGTTGCCGATTCTGGGCCTGGCGTCCAACAGATGCTGATCGCTAGGGTCTCTCCGGTACGTAAATCCGATCGCGATGGTAGTTAGTGATGGTGGGTGGTGATGGGTGTTGAAGGTTGGTGTTGATAAATGTATATTTATTGTGGGTGGTGGATTTTGATGCAAGGTGGTGATGGTGATGATGGGTTTGTGATGGTTGGTAGTTATTGTGTTTCGTAATGATGATAATGCGTGAATAGAGATTTGATTATGGTGGGTGCTGTGGGTGGAGATGGTGATTGGTAATATATATACAGTTTTCTGTTAATATTTTGTCTACTAGTTTAAATGCAACCTTGGCATCGCTATGTTGCAACACTCATATCATTTCAATAGGAGTAAGGTCCTATTATATATTTTGCCAAAAAAAATATTTCTGTGTAACTAAAATTTATAAAAAAAAGGATGGCCCATCAGATCTAGCTTTCATAAAAATTAAAGATAGACTTAACCTGCCAATTTTCATGAAAGCCATTTCTGATGGAGAATAACTAGTTGCAATTTTGATGAAAACGATATCTGATGGAGTATAACTTTTTACAAAAACTTAAGTTTTTTGCTTTTTATTTTAAGTCGAAATAAAAGTTTAAAAGTTTTTAGTGCTTACAGATGATTTTTTTTAAATTTATGTTTACTTAGACTTAGCCAATATGAATCAATTCAATATCTGTGTCCTGTGCTTCATATTTATATTTCTGATCTTATTATTCTTTTTGATCTTAATTTTCGCTCAAATCAATTTGTTTAATCTGATTGCTGATTTCTTTTTAAAATTACTTAGTTTGATTTTTTTCGGCAGAATTATTCAGTCTTTTTTAATTGATTTTTTTACGGCTAACTTTTGAAGCTATTTTTAAATTGTCACGGCATTTAATTTTTAATAGTAATACTTTTTTGTTTATTGAAATTAAAACTTTGATAGTGTTATCAGTTATCTGTTAATCTTTTGTTATAATGATGGCTACTTTTTAGTTTCTACTTTTGTGGTTAAATAAAATGTTATTTAATTGAACATCAATTAAATAGAACCAATAAATCGTCCACGTTAAGCTAAAATATCTAGAATTTCTGTTATTTTTAGAGCGTTTTCATTGGCCTCCAATGAATAAAAGAAAAACACAATGAGTGTTTTCTTTTATTCATTCGGAAAATTGGGAAATTCTGAAAATGACATAAAGCGTTATTTTATAAATTCTGTTTATTCTATTCCTTCTGTTCTCTATTTTGTTCTATTTTCCGAATATGCTTTATTAAATATAAATTAGGAAAATGAAAGTTATTAAATTTGGAAAATGAAAATGAATACTAAAAATAATTTATATACTTAATTAAAATTAATGCTAAATTGAATTTTTAAAAATTTTATGTGAAAAACATTCGGTTTATTCTGTTCTACCATATTAAACAAAAATAAGAAAATAACAAAAGTTGCAAAAATATGCTTGAGGTAAAAAATAACAGAATTTCAGAAATTTCAGATATTTTAGATTTACGTGAACAGGCTATTAGTTTTTTTGGAATACACTGTAGTAAACTGTACAAATTTATCTTGAAATATGTAGTTAAAATTGCACAAATAATATCGAATTTGAAAATAACAATTACATAAGTAAAATAATTCTTATATTCAAGTTCATGTAAAATTATGTTTAAAGATAAGCCAAACTGATTGTGGCCTAGAATTAAAAGAAAAGTTTCAATGTTAAAATATTTTGTAATTATACTTATTAAATTAACTGTTTGTCAAAAAATATATGTATGAATATATAATACATGCATATATATATAATATAAGTAGAAAGTATATAAGATAAGTATGTATATATAATATAAGTAGAAAGATTCTTAATTGAGAAAATGGTCATTTATTTCTAGAAAGTGGTATTAAATGATAAAAATATATATGTGTATATATAAATATGATATCAATTTTTAATTTTACCAAAACCTAAGAGAAAAAATATGTAAAATAAAAGATATATAATATAATATATAAGATAAAATCATCTTAATGTAACTGAATTACCTGTATTGTAGTGATATATATATAAATTGAGTTTGAAATACTCGATATACTACGGTATTCCTTGATTCATTCTGAGCAAAAGGTTGTATTATACTTTTTCTTGGACGCAGTGACGCTATCACCCGTGTTACGATTCGATGAAAAATCATACTTCTATATTGACCCAGCTATAGAATATTTCTCATTTCATACTTCTATATTGACCCAGCTATAGAATATTTCTCATTTCATAGAAAAAAAATATTCCGTGCCTAAAATTTTCTTCCTTTAAGTGAAATTATTCTTTTATGTAAGAAGTTTCTCAGTTTTACCCTATGCCAAATCAAAAACTCTCAACCAATCTGTCTGTTCCCTATCGCCTGAAATTTCATATTTACTGAAAAATCTAGCAAAGAGAATTATATGTATTGAAAAACCTTCATCTAGTGATACTACAAATCATATAAAGTTTTCCAAACCTTGAAATAATTCTAAAAAAAACTGTTTACTTTGCAAAATATTTATCATTAATGACTCACGTCCGTAAAAATATATGTGGATTGCCTTTTAATATTGCACAAATCCTGTCTGCAGTATCTCCAATATTTGGCTTTTTCTGGACTTCAACGTTCAATGGCTAAAGATTACCATTTTCCTTAACCCTCTTATAAGCTGAATAAAATGTATATGCGGATTTCTTCTCTAGCTAAACCTTGTAATACATAAATCAAACTAATGCATTTTACCATTTGATTACTTTAATTATTCTGCAGCGGTAAAAAAAATTGTCAATATTTTTTTACATACAATTGGGGTCAAAACGTAAATGGACGGAGTTAAAAATAAATTATTGACAACTTTTCAATAATTTATTTTTCCTTTAATTTATAACGCCCATTTACATTTTTGGAGAAAAATATTTAATGGAAAAATATAACGTAATTTCTTAAGTTTACTTCAAATTACCTTAAATTGCCTAAGGTAAGTTGAAGTAGTTTTTAGCTTTAAAATGTTGCATGTACCTCAAATAATTTCATCTCTTTATTTAAGCATTAATGAAGAGCGTTGGGGACAGATTGGTTGCGGTTATTTTATTTGGCACAAAACGGCAACTTTTTATGTAAGAGAATTATTCCAATTGGTTTAAAAAGTTTTAAGGAGCTTAGTATTTTTTACCAATTTTTTCAAAAAAAAATTTCATATTTCAAATTTGCAAATTTTCAGTTTTCAAACAACGTAGAAATCATAAATTTGCTATTGGTCATTTTAAAGAGCATTTAATTACCAATCTAATGATATATAAAGCTTACTTCTCCATTGAGTCTTTCTGAAGCTATTAACCGGAATATGTATATATTTTTTTTTAACATCGGTGCAGAGACCATGTTTAGAAAAAAATTCCAGTAAAACTTTTAAGTCAGAATAAATCAAGGAATGGATCAAGTATATCAAACTCACCCTACATATATGTATATGAAACCAAAAAAAAAATTATTTAAAAAATATACATTATTTTGAAACTAATGTTTAAGACAGTATATTATAATGAAACACTTTTTGAAATTTTGAAATTATATATGTTTTAAGCTAGATAAAAAATTACAAAATGGAAATGATAAAACGAATAAAAAATTAAAATATATTTTTGGAGGCATAGAGTAAGTACATTTAAATAATAAAACTAACAAAATAATTTTTACTGTTTTATTTTACTATTGGAAGCCAAATTGTTTAACAATTTCAATTATAATTGTATCAATACATACATGCATTTGTTAATAATTCTTTAAACCCACATTAAGATAATGACTACATTAGATAGAATATAATTTGATTTTGATATCTGTATAGCCAAGACTTACCGAGAAACCCTAATATTTGAAAAGTTGCTAAAAATCCCCAATGGAATTTCTATTGAAATTGAAACGTGAAACTTTAAATATTTCGGAATAAGAAAACGGGAACTTGCCCCACTTTCAAAATCAACGGCTCATAATATAAATATATCGCTGATGCACGAGAAAAGCGAGGTTGAAATATTCAAATCCCATCTCAATATTTAAGGAGTCATAATTTATTTTTTGACTCGATCGCTTTCATTTGCCGTGGCTAATTGGTTTAGTTTTATTTGACCAATTGATGGTCTTACGTAGTTTTAGACCCGCTTAAGAATTTTCGTAAATGATCTCGCACGCGCACCAGACACTGCGATTGTTAAAAAAATTTAGGACAATTTCAAGGTTTGGAAATGTTGATCAAGTATATCAAACTCACCATAATATACCTTCCAGAATTGATGCATACATTTCAGGCAATGTTAATATTTTTTCCAATTTTATATAATGAAGGAACTGCTCAGCTCATCTTTCAATACTAATTAATTTTTGTCATCTTTATAGTTTTCAACTAAATTTAATTTAACTGAGCAAATTCTTCTTCAAGCAAATCTAAATCAAAAAATGTTAGAAAGTTTGGTAATACATCGTCATAAACTATAGACCTTCTTTTTATTTCAGAGTTTAAATTATCACAAATTAAGTAAACTGTTTTAACTTGGAATAGTTCTTAACCACGTAAAATTATGTCATATCAGAAGTTTCATCCAATGGTATTTTTCTTTTCCTGTTTCGATTTTTTGCTATTGTGTATTCTGCTCTACCAGCTAATTCGATTGCTTCTTTTTCCATTTGGTGGAAATATTCATCATCAGTTCGATTACTGAGTATGAATTATGATAAAGATTTCGTTTTTGTAAGTTACATTTTCTATTTTTTAACGATTTATTGGTGGCATTGATTCTTTGCAATAGTGTACGTTTCGAAATTTTCAAAACTACTATTTAATTTTTTGGCCTCAATTTTTGCTATGGAGATGGGTTAATACCAATTTCACCAAGAACGGTTTTTTTCGAAGAAAAATTCTTTCGTTCAGTTAAAACAGATTCGTGTGTCGCATATACACCATCGACTGTCGCATATACGTTTTAAAGTATGGCTTATTTTTTGGTCAGTTTTCATTTAATTTTGGTTGGTTTAATTTTTGGTCAGTTGGCGAAGAGGAAAACAAAACGAACAAATTTTGAATAAAATCAAAGAATCTAATAGCTTTAGAAAAACATTCTGTAACTGCAACTAAATTTTAAGAATAGCCTGCGCAAGGCATAAATACAGCATTTTTGCTTTAATTTTTAATTTGAGCTTTGAGAAAGTTATAAATGCCTGACATGTTTGCAGCATTATCCTACGTTTGTCCTCGGCAATTATTAATGTTTAACCCTATTTCGGACAAGGTAGACAAAATCGTTTTTTATAAATATGTTGCATCTTCAATCGGAATAAAACATACGAACTTGTCTTCAATTTTTTATCTAGATCTATATTACTTCACAATAATAGTTAACTGGTCAATATGGCTACCATGAGGCTTGTAGTCACCTATGACAGCAAATTAGGTAGCTCGGTTTATTTCATTCCAAATTGAGCTTTGTACATTTGTACCCAGAAGTTCTATGAGTTCATCACAAGTGGTTTTATATAAATAATTAACATGTCCACTTCCGCAATTACAGTATTTTTCTTAGTGGACCTTTAAAAAGTCATCAAATTCAACCAAATACAGCTAAAAAAATTGTTTTTGGAAAAATTATGATGTCCTCTGAATCCTAAGCTCAGACCAAGAAGTATGTAATAGATGCAGTGGCCATAAGTCTTCTATCTCTTTCTAACTCATTAAAAATTTAATTTAACCAAAAAAAGGTTATTGAAGCCACGTTTTGAGGTAGGTCTAAGAAAACCAAGTTGCCAAAATTTGTCCAAGAAAACCAAGTTGTCAAAATCATAAGATTTTATTTTATTTGAAGAGCGTAAGTTTTTGTATAAACAACAACTTCAATTAAATAATAAAAGTGTGCAATAATTTAGTGCGTTATTAGTGGTTATTGATCTAGTTAACAAAAAAGGTTTGTGGTTAATTTAAATTTGAACAATATTCAGCATAAAATTTAAAATAGATTGTTTTGTGTTATTATAAATTATATTTCACTATTATATTATAGGTCTGGTGTTTCAGTTAATTTCTTATTTTACTACATTAAAGTGTACAAGTTACAGTGGACTTTCAGGTTCATGTGAGTATCTATTTTCATACAAATAATTAATTTTAACTCGCAAATAATTAAAATAATATAATTTTATTTTTTGCTCTTTTTTTAAAAATTTTTTCTCAAATTCGTTTCCCAATATACACTTTTTCATCAACTAATAAATTTATTTATTTAAAACAGCGATTAACATGGATAAGAATAAGCGACAAAAGCAGAAATCGTCAGTTTTTGAATATTTCTCAGTCAGTGTTGATGATAAGTTTCACAAGTGACCAAAAATGGTGAGGAAGAAAAATGTGGTGTCAATATCAGTGCATATTCTAGAGAAGGTATTAGTGCCCCGACCCGAGTATCGAATTTAAAGCGACATCTACAGCGTTATCATCCAAATGTTTTCAAAACTGTTAATGAAAAGATAAGCAGACGTATGAACATGAAGTTGAACGTAGACAAAGTTCTTCATTTTAAGCATATTTAACAAAACATTTTAAGTCTGAATATATTACTGTGGCTATGACTGCAGAAAAATTCAAGTACTGCATCATCGAAATGGTGATTTCGAATTCTTTACCGTTAGCATTTTTCTCTTCTCCTGCTTTTGCCTCGTTAAATGGCGAAATGGCTCGCAAATTTGGCATTTCTTGAGGAAAAAGTAATATTAGAAATTTGGTACTACAGGAGGCAAAAAATCAGAAGGATATGCTCACGGATATTTTAGGTGGACGGTTTGTTTTTTTGAAGATGGACGAATGTACCCGGCACAGAATTAATTATTTTGCAATTAACGTCCAGCTCATTAATGACAAAAAAAAAGTTGTCACACGAACTTTGGCGGTTAGCGATACTGAAGCGCATCATACAAGCAGCTATTTGCAAGAACTAGTTATGAATGTTGTTACAGAATTTCGTATTAAATCAAACTACGGAAGTCAGTTGAAAAGTGTTTCTGACAAGTGTAAAAGTGTCGACAAATGAGTTTTTCACGATCCAGCAAGAAAAATTATGTAAATACAAAATGCACTTTAAAACAAAAATTTCTTAATTGTTTACTAAATAGAATTAAACAGGCAAATATTTTTTTTTTTGTGCCAAAAAAAAAAAAACTCATTTGTGCCAAAAAAAAAAAAATATTTGCCTGTTTAAAAAAAAATATTTGTGCCACTGCGTACTAGACGGCGTGTCACATGCGTGTCATGATTATACCATCCCTGCACTAGAGACTAGACTAGAACAAAATATAAAAGTTGAAAATCCCAATTTATATCCACTCAGCTTGTATATTCGTGTTATGTTTGTGGTGACACCCGGTAATATTATAAAAACTTTCTCTAATTATAAGAAACGTTATAAATTAAATTACTTAGCAACAGCTAAAAAGTTCTGATTGGTTAATGCAATTCAATAAATAAATTAATTAAAATTAGGAGAGAATAAAAGGACGCTGACAAGAAATACAGATTATCTGTAATCAATAATATCTCGTACGGTAATTAATGTGTAAACTAATGTGTAAAATCAATAAAGTTAATAAAGAAAATTAAAATGAACGTAATAAAATTAAATCAAAAAATCAAAACTGAAAATAAAAATACTTGTTAAATAAGTTAAATAAATTAAATAGTGAATCTAATCATGTGTTTTATTGACAACTAACAACTATAATTGGTGACCCGGAGCTTAAACATTAACCGAGTTTAAAAATTTATAAAACATTATTAACATAAATTGTGAAATTTTCAAAATTAATAAAATTATGGTAACAATAAAATACAATATAAAAATGGTGAAAATTACAAAAAAAAATTATCTGTAATATCACAATAGTGGCACATAAAGTACAGAAAACTAAAAGAATACATTTTTATCAAAATTAACATTTTGTATTTTTTTAAAAAATAATCATTAAAAACAGCTTAAAAACATAATTAATAAAATAAATTTATTATAAAAATTCAAAATTTTTTATTTTATATAAAACACAAATATAAAAACACAAAATTTTAACAAAAATTAATACAGGGTGTTCCATGAAACCCATTTTTTTTTGGTTTAAAACATTTCAAGGCCGACGGTGGCTTAAGTGGTAGTGTGCTAAGCTGTGGTGCATTAGGTACTGGGTTCAACTCCCGCCCGAGACATAGATGTTGGTCTAAGTTTACTCAGCTTGAAATGAGTACCAGTAATAAAATTACAATAAAAAAATTTTTAGACTGGGAAAAATGCTAACGGTCGAGGCCATTTGCTAACAACATATATCTCACTAATAAAAGCCATTAGCTTGTTGCAATTCAAAGTTGTTTCTCTATAAAGAAAATGGTTCGGAATCCATATAAAATTAGTAGGTCCAAATTGCAATACAAAAATGTTAAAGAAACTTCAAGTACAAGGAAAAAAAAAAAACACTTCAAAACGTTTTTTATTTTCTCATGTAAAATAAAATAATTACATACATCATCCGATCATGAATTTTGTCAACGATCAAGCATCGTGATAATCTTGTACTTCATCGTAATCATCATCAACATACAGCATCGTGAGTTTCATCGATAACTTCATACACGTCATTTTGTTCCAACAAAGAGTTGCACGAGTATTCACAAGTAACAGTGTTGTTAAAATTCAAAGTAAATATATTTTATATTTGCTTATAATAAAAACTTGATCATATTTTCAACAAATACATACAATTTAATTTTATATATATACATATATACATTTAGTTTTTTGGTTTTTGAATTAATAAAATTTAACATATTACATAGTTTTATACTATGTAATATGTTAAATTTTAGTTCAAAAAACTAATTATTTTTTATAATATATTTGAAGTAGCGTTTTTATTACAATATACATTTTTTTTTCTCAATGTATAAAAACAATAAAAACATATAAAACAATATGTACATATACAGGCTAATTTAAATAAGAAGTTGAATTTTAAAATTATATCATATATATGAATTTTACATAAATAATTATAATGTTACATAAATTTTTTTTTTAAAATAATTACAAACATAATTTAAAACATAGTAAAATACAAATACAGTATATAATTTGTATTACATAAATTAAGATTTGATTTTACACATTTTTTTTATATAAATAACACTTTTTTTTTATATAAATAACACACACAAATACACACTTTTATTCTCTCACAATTTTAATTTTGCTACAATAAAATTATTATATTAAAATTCTTGGGACCGTCCAAAAATTACATAAAGTTTTTTTATATTATTGGGGTAATCCAAAAATAGATTTTTAATTGGCACAACGAAATATTTTTGGTGTATCATTTTTTATTTTTTTTGATCCAGTCACATGCTACGTATCATCTCTAAAAATAAAGAAGACATCACAAGTCCACCAACTATCGGTTTCGGTGATAATTCCAATCAACAAAATAATAAACAGTCTTGAATAAATTCGGTACGCTTTAAATTACGGCAGTTTTGGTCGAATCCCACAACTTGGTTAAATCAGGCCGATGCCCAATTTCAGGCATACCGAATTTTGAAAGACGACAGGAAATATTGCCTCGTAATAACCGCGATACTACCCGAAACCTGCGACTCAATAATTGATATTTTATCTGACCCACCATTAACAAATCGCTACGACAATCTTAAATCAGAATTAATTAAACGGCACTCAGCTTCGGAAATGATAAGTCTTTAATCGTAAAAGCAGACATCGGAGATAGATGCCCATCAGAACTGTTAAGATCTGTTTCATAGATTAACATTCAACGATTAGAGGGATTAACATTCAACGGTACGACTATAAAAACGTTATGGCTTCGAAAGTTACCACAAGTCATACATGTCGCGTTGCTGGCAGTTGGCGACAAGCCAACTAATGAATTAAGTCACTTCGCTGATAAAATTTATGAAGCTCGACAAAATACTAGCGTATTCGCAATAATGGATTCTAGTAAACTACCCGTGCAGAACACTGATTCTTCTGACGTTAATGCACGTCTAGAAAAAATAGAAGCGATGATAGCGCGACTGGATTTTAAGAATACAAGAATTCAGAGATCGCGACATAATAATAATTCTTCAAATCGCCACCGTAGTGCGAGCAGGAATTCAAAAAATCGTCGTTCTCATTCAGTTTCATCTGACTTGCGGTAAATATGCTGGTACCATGAAATGTCATTGCTCCAAAAACACAGAGTCGAATTCCCCAAACTGACGCACCGCATATCGCGGCTACCGGTGCGAGCAAATATAATAGCCGCCTTTTCGTTCCCGATGATTCAAACAACATTGTTTTTCTCATTGATACAGGCGCCATACAAATCACATTAAAAAAACCATAATTCTGACGTTTCGCTTTCAGCTGCAAACGGTACAACCATAAAAACGTTCGGCTCTAAAATGTTAAAAATTAATCTTGGTCTTCGAAGAAATTTGATACACGAATTTATTTAGGCGCTGATTTTCTTAGTAAAACGGGCTTATAGTAGATCTAAAAAATATGAAAGTAATAGATCCACTCACCCAACTTTCGATCATAACTCGTACATGTATGTCTTAAACGCCAACACCGAAAATTTGTTTGATAAGCAACGAATTTTCAACAATTCTATCCGAATTTCTCGAACTTACGCAACCACCTAATTATTTTAAAGAAGTACAACATATCGTAACACATAATTTCGTCACGAAAGACCAACCCACGACAAATACACTCAGCGAGACACGACGCCGCGAAAAAAGAATTCGAGATAATGACCGAAATGGGAATATGTCAACCATCTTCTTCACCAGTTTCTTCTCCATTGCATATGGTACGAAAGAAAAATAGCACGGATTGGCGATCGTGTGGAGACTACCGTCGGTTGAACGCAGTCACAATTCCAGACGGATTACCAATTCCACATCCACAGGATTTCGCCATTCGTCTAAATGGTGCCAAAATTTTCTCAAAGATAGTTTTGATTCGGGCTTACCATTTAATTCCAGTAGCGGATGATGACATTAACAAAACAGCTATCAAGACGCCGTTCATGGTTTTCGAATTCCGGCGTATGCCGTTCGGTCTACGTAATGCGGAACAAACGTTTCAACGTTTTATGTATGATGTTTGGGTGTTTGCGAATCATCTATTTTTGGCGTCACGGACCTCATTTTTTAAGGAACCACATTATGCATAAAATTTCCAAATTAGATAGTTAGTTTCTGTTGGTTTATGGAATTACTCAAATAGTTCTTCACCCTTTTCACTACAGAAAACGATCTCTCAGCAAAAGCATTTGCAATTTCTTCTTATGGGTAAGCTTTGGCCTTCTTAACTATTTGCCTCCATATTTCTCGATTTTTGCCGTCGTATCTGCATTTTTCTGGTGTCATTTTCTATATTATCTTCCCATCTTCTTATCGGTCTTCCTTTATTTATATTTAATGTAAGTCTCGTTTTTTGACTACATGACCGGCCCATCTCAATCGTTGCGATTTACTAAAACGTATTATGTCTTCATTTCTTATTAACATGCTTAATTCGGTGTTATTTGTAATTCTATATTCTCCGTTATCCATTCTTACAGGACCAAAAAAATTTCGTAGTATTTTCAGTTCAAATATATGTAGGCTGTTTTCATCTGCTAGATTCATAGTCTATACTTCACATCCATATGTTACTACCGGACGTAGTATTGTTTTATATATTTGTAGTTTTAATTGCTTTGTTAATAGTTTGGACTATATTAATTTTTTGTTTGCATAATAATTCTATTATCATTTGTCACTATCACACTTAGATACTTGAAGCTCGACACACCTTCAAAATTGTATCTATTAATTGTTATATTATGGATTGTCTTCTCTCTACATTTCTCGACATTTTCATATATTTTGTTTTGTTTCGTTTATTTCTAGACCTACTTTATTTGCTTCTTAAGTTATCATAAGGAAATCGTTGTCCATCTCTTTTTTTGTTCTTTTGACTATGGCAATATCATCAGCATATGCGATTATTTGATCCGATTTTGAAAATATTTTTCCTCCTCTACCCAGTCTTCCTATTGCATACTGTAACACCATATTAAATACTAATGCTGAGAGCGCATCTCCTTGTCTAACACCATTTGTAATTAAAAATTCATCTGATATACTGCCCTGTATCTGTACTTTCCTTTTACATTCATACATAAATGTGCTCTGGTAATGTGCTTCGTATTTATGTTATAAACAGCCTGTTTGAAATCTATAAACAGCATATGTAAATCGACATTAAACTCTTAACTTTCTCCATTGTTTGTTTGAGTACAAAAATTTGGGCAACTGTGGATCTTGGGCTACGGAATCCACCCTGGTACTTTCATATTTGCTCTTCATATATTGGTTTCAGTCTCTCACATATGATATTTGATAAAATTTCATATGCACAATTTAACAGTGTAATTCCTCTATAATTTTTACAGCACATTTTGTCCCCTTTTTTATATATAGGGCATAGTATTCCTATTGTCCATTTTTTGGCATATTGTTACTTGTGCATATTCTACATATTAGCTTATGTATTTTATTAATTATATTTGCGCTACATTCTTTAATCAACTCCGCTGTTATTTTATCTTCTCCTGGGGCTTTGTGATCGTTCCTTTTTTTAATTGCTTTCTTCGCTTCTTCAATGGTTGGTAAGTATATTTCAGGTTCTGCAGTTTGTATTTCTCTTTCCTTTTCATTTTCTATTTCATTTTCTACATATAACACATTTAACATTTTTTCATATTGGCACCACCTATTAATAACGTCATTTTCAT
Source organism: Empis livida (assembly GCA_963932195.1). Taxonomy (NCBI): domain Eukaryota; kingdom Metazoa; phylum Arthropoda; class Insecta; order Diptera; family Empididae; genus Empis; species Empis livida. The sequence continues at coordinate 18,381,177 of OZ010647.1, forward strand.
TTGATAGTGTATTGTCGTTTTTATCTTTAGTGACTATCAATCTGGGTTGGTAGTCACTTACAATATTTTTCATTTGTCTATAATATTGTCTTACATTGTGCGTGTCATATTCTCTTTGTATTTGTTTAATTTTGTTTTTCATCATTTCCTTTTTCTTTGTCCGGAATAATTTATTAGCATTACGTCTTTTTTCTTTATATTCTTCACAATTTGATCTAGTGTTTCTCTGTATCATTTTAAGTCTAGCTTTATTTTTACTCTCAATTGCTGCCTTACATTCCCAATCAAACCATTCTTGGAATCTTATTGCAGGTTTATTACCAACAACTTCATCTGCAGCTATTTTTAATACCGTTTCAATCTCGTCCCATTCTTCTGTTACAGTATTTTCATTATTTTCACTCTCTTAACTCCTCTATTCTTTGCTATATTTGAATCCTTTTTTGTATTTTTGTTACAAGTAGGTAATGGTCGCTATCACAATTTGCTCCTCTATATGTAATTACGTCAATAATTGATGGCAATTGGTATTGTTAGAAATAATGTAAATAAAATTTCAACATAGTAAAACGTTCAACATAGGGAAACGTTGAAACCAATCCCCCATGGTTTGCGCTGTAGATTTCTAATGGTGTTAGCAATCGTTCTTCTTTAGCAACAAACAGAAATTGTACCACTTCATCTTTGAATGCATCTGCATCAATATCGTCTGTATGTATTTTCTTTATATTTTCAAAACTGTATACATATTAACGATATTGAAATTTTAAGGGCATAAAATATTTATGGTGCCCCCGAAGATTTGGTGTCCTAGGCATTTGCTTACGGTATAATACGCCACAGTCTTTACCCTTCGTACCCCTTCTTCAATTAACAAACTAAACTATTTTGTATCACAAACTAATGAACTGTACAGCCAATTAAATTTGAATATAACTTTTGTCGCATTTCTGCCTAGAACAAAAGTAACAAAATCTTTAGCTCCACATTTCTCATATAAAAATATTACAAATACATATAGATATAAACCTGTTTTTCTCTTGTGCGAATGAGTTTGACTTGCACTTGGGAAAAAATGAACGAAAAGGCCATGAGTTTTAGATTTTTTTTGTAAATTTTTTTTAGGTTTTTCTTTAATTTTTTTATTTTCATTTTTTGATTGCAAATTAAGTTTTTAGCACAAATTTGGTTGATTTTATAGATATAGAGTTAACTTTCTAATTACAATTTTTTCTTAGCAATGTACGGTATGAAATCTAAATTGTGTCAAAAAATCTATTTTTTAAAAACAATCCAAAAAACTCTAAAATGAAACCAGAAAATAAAATTCTTAAAAAACCCAAAAGACGATTCTGGATCACGCTAAGAGTGAGGTAAAATGGTAACGGTTGCGCTCTTAAAAGAAAATTCCGAAATTTATTTTTCAATTATAGTAAAAATAGAAAAATAAATTTTTCCAAATTTATTTATTTCATATTTCCTAAATTCCACAAATTCAATTAAAAAGCCTTGTGTATGTACACAGAAAATTTTGTATTTCTTTATTTGTATTTATTTATTAGAAATATATTGCCGAACACGCTGTGAGCATTTCCGAACATGTAGAAGATTATGAGCTAATGCAATTCTACTTATCAGAATCAGAATTCTCTTTGAAAAAAAAAAAAAAAAATACTAAAATAGAAAATGGAGCTGGACTAAGTCTAAATTTTTTAATTAAGAAATAAATTTGGTGACAAAAATTATATTCAAATATAATTGTCTGTATAGTTCAGGGGGCACCCAAAAAGAGCCATTTTAAAGAGCCATACAGAATCTTTCCAATTAAGCTACAACCTCAAAATTAAGAAACTTTAAAATTAAGCTACCCTAGAATTTAGATTAAAATTTAATATAATTTTAATTTATATTTTTAAATTAAGCAACTTACATGCCAGCGCATGTAAGTTGCTTAATTTAAAAATATAAATTAAAATAAAATCAATTTCAACCAAAACGAAATTGAAAATTTTGAAGAAAATTGAGGATGGAGCTCAGACTAAGGTTATTTGAGTATTAAGTCCAAGTATTAATGGTATATTTTTGTGGTTTTAAATACATTTACTACAGAAAAATAAATCGTTTTTATCTTCATATAATTTTCAAAGAGAAATCTGAAGAAAAAAAATAAGTCATTGTACCATTATTTTGTTGAACAATAAAAAATATTTTGGTTACTTAGTTAATTTAAAAAGTTCTGATATAATAAAAAGACTAAGTGAAAAAAGTTCTGATATAATAAAAAGACTGAATTTTCAATTTTCAATGGGAGCCACAGTTGACATTATGAAGACCCGCATGCGGCTCTGAGAGCCACATTTGCCCACCGTTGGTATAGTTCATTAGTTTGTGGTTATATAGTATACTAAGAAAAATTTTGTGTATACAGAATTTTTATTCTCTACATTCTCTATTCTTCTCTCTATTTTTTGTTCTAAGCAAATCACGCGTTAATTGGGTCAAGGTTCAGTGGATCTTTTTGTTAGTTAGATTTGTATATAGCTATTTTCGACGATTTGCTTAAATAGTTAATATTGCTGTTTTCGACGAATTGCTTAAATAGTTAATTAGCCCATGTTTTAGCCCAAAAATTGGTGGAAAAAAAAATTCAAATAATAATGTAATTTTACATAATATTGTCGAAAAAAATATATCAGTTTTCCCAATAACAAATTAATGATTATAATTTAAAAATAATTTAGAGATTTGGATAAATTTTCTAGGTTGGACCCATTACGACGAGCAGCCACTGGGATCTGTACAAAACTTCTATTGTGGTTGCTTATTACACTTTCAACTACCAAACCTAGGTATTTTTTGTGTATTTGAACTAATTTTCTATTTTACGTTTAATTAAATTTTAAAGAACTCTTGTTTATTCAACTTGTTAGTTTGACGTCAAACTCTTTTATGGAAAGAAGTGAACAAGAACAACAAAGTTTTTCGTCAACCAAAATTGATTTTTCACCATTAAATTGTTTGGTTGCTCATCCTCCATCGGGCGCCTCCCCAGGATAGGGGCACCGGGGAAATAAAGTACTTGGGGCGGACAAAAACTAGCGTTTAAAATCCAGAAGCGTTTGTTTTATAGTAGGCAGCTCACTGGTCTGCAGCTGATCACAAAGGGCCAGCAGTTCTTAACCTGACAGAAGGTACAAAATGTTCCCCAAACTTCAAAGCAATGGATAAAACTAAAAGATTAATTACCCCGGGTGGCAGACTAGTTTTACTGGAAAATCCACACTCGTTAGAGGCCGGTTCCATATGTCAATGATAATCAATTTAATAAAAGTTCATTAACATCTAGAACCCCCGTCGAAAAACTCGTTAAGTTCTAGAATCGCGTGAGAAGCCCAGGATTCTCCAATAAGAAACACACTACAAAAAACAGAGCTCGAAGAAGATAATTGTAAAAACTGGCTGAAGAAAATCTGGACCTTCGTAAGCGCCGAAACGAAATGGAAGTGTCTTTTAATCAAATGAAAAAATTAACTGTTCGTGCTCAAAGCAGAAAACAAGCAGTCAAAAAATAACAAAGAAATAAACAATGAAACAGTTAATATGGCGGGATACGGATGAAGAAGAAATAACACGAGAGACAGACTGGATACTTAAAAACAAAAAAAGGTCAAGTAAAAAGAGGAAAGCTGAATCTTCACCAGAATTACATAAATCCAAAGAAAAATTACCTGAGAGAAAGTAACTCAAAGAATGGTAAAACTAATAAACCACTACCAATATTAGGTAACATATATGGTTACACAAAGATTAAACAAGTTTTTAAAGGAAAAAATCTTGAATGCAAAGCCAATATGATGAGCAACAAAGATTTATCACAGTACTGAAACAACAATCGAAACAGTAGTGATGTACTACTGTTTCGATTGAAACAACAGTAGTGATACATGTAGTGAATGTACACAAAGAAGGAAAAAGGATTTGATCTGCTGGAAAAGTTGTGGATACTGGTTTTATGGATGCTCATGGACTAATCTTTTTCGACTATCTAGAAAAATGAACAATATTATACACCAAATAAGAAGAGAATAATATACATCATTATTGTACTGTTTCAATAAATAAATTAAGGAAAAACCACCACATTTAGGAAAGGAACAAGTACTTTTTCATCATGACAATATACCAGCACAGATATCAGCAATAGTAACAGCAAAATAATTCGTCTTACGCTAATATAGCGTCTCTCTTACCACGCTACGGCCACCTTACTTCTGTGTGAAATAGAAGGACAGTGTGGTCGGCGCCAAGTTCTTCGCATAAACCACGGAAGAGACGATAATTTAAAGCTCGGCCTCTGATAAAATTTACAACTTTGACTGATAATTGTAACGTGAGGCACGTCGCTATTTCATATTTTAATAAAAAGTCTTTGATTTTATTAATTGTATCAATTCGTTTTGTAGTCAATTCTAATGGTTCAAAAAACAAAACGAATTACTTATCCGTACTAGAATTTCTGATATAAATAAAGATATCTTACAACAAGTAACTTATAGTTTTTTTTAATTTTTTACCTGAATATGGCTTTGATGCACCAAATAATATTCTAATTTATTATTAATATGTAACTAAACTTGTAAAATTAACTTGTATTATAATTAATATTGTATTATTATTAATATTTAACTTCAACATTAAATATGTTCAACACTAAATTCAATAATTTTTAAATCTTTACTCAATGCAATGTGCACAATAGTATTTATATTTTAAGTATTTTTTCTCGTAGAAAAAATACTTATTCGCGTCTTTCTGGGGTTTACTTGGAATTATTTTTCTTTTTCTACTTAAAATAATTTTACGAACGTATTTCAAAAATGTTTAGTGAATAAAAAAATTCACTAACCAAAATGAATTTTTAAATTTAGTTTTTTTTATTTTACTAGCTACACGTGAATTTGTAAAATTAAAACTTTGCACCCCCAGATAATGTAACTCGCACGCTAAGGAGTGAGTGTACCATAGGCGAGGAACCACTGATCTTCTATTATTTTAGTATTTTAAAAACTTGGGTTGTCTTTATTTTTGCATCGACTTTTCGAACAGCTCTCGTATAAGCATGTCGTCAACATTTATGAAAGTGTAAACCGTAATAATACAGCCAAAAAGCCATTGAATCATCTAGTATTTTACATACATCTAAGGCTAAGCCACAGCAATTAATACGCGATTTGCGAAGTGACTCGAATCCAAGGATAAGTTTTAATATCACAAAGTCAAAAAAAAAAAACCAATTGGACCTTTGCTTAAAAAGCATGTCTGTTCATGATGATGAAACAAATCTCTCTCTCATATTTTTTTATAATAAAAAATATACAATTACATTACACTGTAACATAATGTACATGAATATAATAAATACGTAAATAAAATATATTGTGGTGTATGCTTATAAAAAAATTGTATAAATTTCGTTCTAAAACAAGTTTGGTTGGTAATTCTAAAATTTGAGCAACATACAAAGGATTTCATATGTAGTAAAACATTCACAAGATTGACATTATGAATTCGAATAAAGTTACCAGATTGAAATACTGTTAAAATATTTCCTCTTTGTTTGAAAAACAAACATATATAGTATAAACTAAAGAAAATAAAGAAAAATTAATTATTTGACTTTAAAGTAAATTGAAGTGAAAGTGTTTTACTATCTATTTTCATTAATAATATTATTGAAAACATTTAAGCAATGTAGTTCTTGGTATATTAGAAAATAGTTAATTTATTTATCCATAAGCCAAACATGAGTCAAATCATATCAGACTAATTGCCATCAGACTACTTACCAGATGAACAGAAGACTAGTTGATATTAGAGCACTAATCTAGGAATGTATTGAACGTTAATTACATTTTTGTACTATAAATTATTATTACTTTATCTAAACAAAGTTATAGTTTTTGCTATAGTTAAATTTTGGAGTATGAATCAAAACATATGTTAAAATATAATTTAATTAGCATGTCTGGTCATTTTAACAAAAACTATAACTTTTTCTAGATAAAGTAATAATAATTTATGGCATTTGAAAAGATAAATTTATGTTGATTACTCCAATTGAATTAACTAACATTACACATTTTTGTTATTTGTATGCTTAAAGGCAAATATATTTGATAAATATACATATTATGCTTAGTATGCACGTCGAGCGAAAATAAATTTTAACGTAGTCTTCAAACTCACCGGTGAAATCACAACAAATTAGAAATGGAAACTGATGGATAAATATTTGATATTAACATTAAAATATAATTATATATTCTTTACAATTTGATTATTAAACGTTTCAAAAAAAAAGTATACAGTGCATACAGTAATTTTGCTCCTAATGGAATTTCCCTCCTAATTTTAATTCGCATTTCGACGCCATTCGGACTACTTTTATATTCTTCTACCAGAATATGTATTTTCCTTAGAACCAGCAAAACAGTTTTCATAAATTTGAATCAACTCTTCCATAAATTAAACCAGATTATAATCGTCTATACAGTATATACATGTTTTAAAAATCAAACATTAACGTATTGCTAAGAACGGCAATACAAAATAAATCATGTTATTTTTTAATATATTACTGCTTTTCCCATCCTTTTATTAATACGAATTAAAGTATTCAAAATATATTCATGATCTAACTACGTAAGTTTCCATTTATATGGCAAGGTAAGTGGAGATTTGTACGCCACTATCTATTGGGACAAAATAATAACAGACTTCACAACTTTTTCACATTCAGTTGGATCCTGTTGAGTTAAATTATTTATCTCCACTTTTTACGGTGCAATTATGTTTGGAGAATTTAGTTTAGCTCGAGGTGCATACTTAGCATTAGATGTAGAGTTTTAAAAATGGTGCGCAGACGAATTGTTACATATTAGTTTCTGATATTGTCCACATTAAGCGGTGTAGCTTGCTCGTATAAGTTCGGAGAACTTTCGTATATTATAGGAACTGTTCCATTAATCTTAGATACTTATTTGCTCTTTAAAAATTATAGGATCGTCATATATTCTTGCACTACATAACCCCATTGTTATTATATATAAAATTCCCATTGCATATAAAATTATATATACCAACTGTTCGTTGAGGAACAAAATTCTTCTTCAACAAACAGACAGATAACAGACAGAGAGACACATTAATATAAGCAAATTTACTATTCCTAAAAATCATTTAAAAATGTAAATTCTTCGCTTATTTTAGAATTTTATAGTGTTATTTAAGCAGTTCGTAAACGGATTTTGTATATGCAAGAACATTAAATAATCAATCGTATATTCAAAATATTAATAAAAATTTTAAAATAAAGTATGAATTTTGATATTAAATGCAGATAGTTTTAAATTAATATTTATATATCATATTACTTATGTGATTCCGATTATATAAACATCAGAGAAAATAAAAAAATTTATAAAATGAATATAATTACTTGGCTTTGTGTAATATTAATAATTTTATTTTTATTGTTTTGTTACACTTCAGTGAAACGCCCACTAAACTATCCACCTGGTAAGTATCGAAGTTTTGTTATAATTGTTTCTAAGTGGAGTATTACATAATGAATTGAGTTAGAATGTCATGAAAAACACTGAATAGAGTTAGAAGGTTTATATATTTAATTTAGAAATAAATTCATTTTTCTTAAATATGCAACATTTACAAACTACAAAATTAACCTGAATTTCGTAACATAATACTATAAATTTTTAATAAATCTTAGTACTGAACTTGTACTGAAGAGGAAACACTGAAGAACTCGTAATCTATTAATCTAATCTGCCCGGTGAGTCTTCAAAAGTATTTCATATACAGTATATGCTTGATGATTTAATTACATTATTAATTAAATTAAATCAGTTGATTTAATCAATTGTTTAAAAAAATATTTAAAAACAAATTTCAAATCCGTCTATTTCTTCTAACTAAAAAACTTCAACTTCGTATTTTCATCATCTTGCAGATATCTCCATATTTGTATTTATTAGAACCGTTTCAAGCCAAGTTGAAATATTATTCCATTCTGTATATATTTAAAAATTTGATTGAACATATTGTATTTTGGTGTTCGAAGAGTATAATTAAATATTTTCATTAAAATTGGTAACTAATTAGGATTAAGGAAATGGAATATTCCAGACAAAAGTGAGATTTGACCAATTTATGCAATACTGGAACTTAATAAATAAAATATAAACTTAAATTTTAAGTTTATATTTTATTTATTAAGTTCCAGTATTGCATAAATTTAAAAAAGATATATATTTATCTAAAAATCGCCATCATGAGCATTCAAATAATAATTCGGAATTTTTTTTATATACTTCACTCTTTTATATCTAGTAAACTTTTTGTTTGTTAGATAATTTACATTTAACCTTTTCGATTCTAAAACATTATTATAGAACTATTGAAAGGCAAAAAAATATATTTCACATAATATTAAATTCCAAATTCTTTATCAAATCAACGTTAAAAATATGCAAGAAGAAGTTATTTTATATGACCGGCAAAATAAAAATATGAAAAATATAAGTTAAATATTATTCTTTAACTTAAAGTAAAATTTTCTTTCCAATATCTTTTCAAATAATGATTAAAGTTTGAACTATATTCTATGTCTAAAGTCTAAACAATTTTAATATTGTAAGCTAAATATATGTTAATTGAAACCAGCATATACATTTCGCGTGCATTTTGTATTTGAACGAATTCACCATGTAAAAATTTCAATGTGAAGAATTCGTTAGTTTTGGTTGTAAACGAATTGAAACAAAGTTTAGTATGAAGAAAAGAGAGATGATTGGCCATTTGCTTTCGCGGAAAACGAATGTAGTAAACTGATACTGAATATTAAATACGTGGCTTATTTAATATTAGTAGTAGTGTGCTAAGCTATGACTGGGTTCAACTGCCGTCCGAGACATCGATGTTGGTCTAAGTTTACTTAGCTTTAAATGAGTACCAGTAATAAAATTACAATAAAAATGTAATTTAAGACTGGGAAAAATGCTAACGGTCGAGGCCATTTGCTAACAACAAATGTCTCACTAATAAAAGCCATTGCCTTGTTGCAACTAAACAGTTTCTTCACTATAAAGAAATTTATGGTTCGGAATCCATATAAAAATTAGTAGGTCCAAATTGCAATACCAAAATGTTAAAAAGAAACTTCAAGTGCACGTGACTCGGTACTTGAAGCCCTATGCACCCTAGTGTAGTGAACAATGAAACAAAAAAATTAAAATGCGTCTAGTACTAGTAAATTGCACACAAAAAAATTCTACGTATATTTCATAAAAAAAAAATTTGCGTTAAATTCTTAGAAAATTTTAATGAGAAAAAATTTCAAAATATAATTCAGACAAAAATTAAATCCCGGGATTTCGGGATCCCGCGGCTGCAAACCCTACTGTTATGTGTAAATCAGAATTAGTTCTTTTATCTATTTTACGAGCGCTTCAAATTATATAAATTATTGGAAACTTTTTTTAAACAAAAATTGATAAACATGTTATAACTGGTTATATTTATTATTCATACCACTTAGCTCCAGTGTAAATTTCGAAATGTTGTCAAGTGTTAATTTTAAATTTATGTTTGTTGATCACTTGAATTTAAACCTGACCTTTCGTGTCCAATTTATAAAATTGAATATTATATATAAAAAACTAAAAGGAAATGTAAACATGAGTCTAGTGAAGATAGTGCCCTTGTAATAATTTTTTTTCGTTTTCCGAAAAATGAAAATCTTGAGAAGATTTGGATACAAATTTCCATAGGAAGGACAATTTAAAAAAGGTCACATGTTCGGTCTGAACGATTTATACCAGAATATTATTGGTGTAATTTACAGCAAGCATTGCTAAATTATTCCCCTAACAGTTCCAAGAAATTAAGGCCAGATGCGGTTCCTTCTATCCTTCCATCTTCTACAATAATTCAATAATGAGTCCACACCCGGACGATAGAATAGACTTAGAAAAAAGGATATTTGTCACCAATATATTAAAAAGTCACGAAAAACAATCTTCCAAAATAAATGAAGAAATTGATTTAGTTTTAAAACAAACTAACTAATCAAAAGACACAAATAGATTTCGATGATCAAAGTTTTAGCTATGAAGTTTTAGATTTCGATGATCAAAGGTAAGATTATATTACATGCTTTGAACTTTATACCAAAATTTTTTAATCAACTAACTTCATTGCTATAAATTAAATGTGGATATAAGTATTCGTCCAAAATCAAAATGTAGTAATTTTTCGTCTTGGAAACAATGTCTAATTTAAAGTTTTTGTTACCCGATATTCGATAACAAATAAAAATTTGTAATTCCATACATAAATATTTAAAATAAACATTTAAAACAATTGGAAATGTGTATACCGGCTCATCCGGTGACAAAAATACTAAGTTAATTTTTAAATGCAATTTTATATGAAATTAGAATTTGATTTTTTATGAAATTAAAATGTTTGTCGCCGGATGACGTCACAATAACCGAACGAGGAAAGTATATATGCGCAATATATTAGAATGTAGAGAATACAAATTAAGTACATACTACATATATATATTTTTTCTTAACCTTTAATAGGTACAATTTTTTGCGTTTTAAACAGTGGCGGTTTTACCATATGCAAAGCTATAGGCAAGTTTTCGATGCAAGGCTGAATCTTTTTTTAAAATTTGGATACACTAATAAAGCTGCTGGATACACTAATAAATACTATTCGTAAAATAAATGCCTGTACCATTTATTTTACGAATAGTATTTACTTCAGATTCGATATTGAAATTCATTTAATTTCTAATTTTAATAACATCTTGTATACTTTTGAGTATATATATACATATATATATTATTAATAATTAATTAAACATACAATGTATTATAAATTCATAATTTAAGCAAAATCATTGTTTTGTACAAAGCACTGTTTGATTCAAATCACTGTTTGTTACATATCACTGCTGGACATACTATTCGTTTTGTGCTAGCCCTGGGTTAGCAGCTTTTTTTTTGTGGAATTTTGGAGCAGAGAATCGGTTGAAAATGTGTTATTTAAAATTTAACTTTTCGGACTTTCGTAGACGCAAACTGAGCAATTAAATCAGAACAATCCAAGGACCCACTTATTTTATTTTTAATAGAAATTACAGCAAGTGCAGATAAGCGGTCTTGATCCATAGTGGAACGTAAATAGTTTCTTATGAGATTTAATTTAGAAAAGGACCTCTCTGCGCTTGCCACTGAAATAGGGGAAGTGAGTAAAATGCGTATGGCAATGAATAAATTTGGAAAAATTTCTATTAAAGAATTTGTAGTAATATATACTTCAATATTTCTAATGCATCTTTCGATTCCGCCGAAATTTCCAGTCTTAAAAATGTAGTTATTTCCGAGTATAACTCTTCATAGTTAATGTCCGATTCTTATCTATTTGGTTTTGTGATTCTTATCTATTTGGTATTTCAAAAATTTTACAAACATTCAACAATTCATTGGCATCTAAACTTCACAATTTTTCAGTACGAGCAGAAATCCAAATATTTTGTTCTATGAATCAAGCGTTTTGAATCTTTCAGTCAGACTTACTAAAGCAACATCAATTATTGCATTAAAAAATTCGACTTTAATTTAGATTTTCCATTTAGTGGTGTATCGGTTTCTTCATATTGATAAAAACGTCGTTTTCGGCTAAACCGCATTTGAGGAAATACTGGCTCAGTGCCTAATTTGAAGCGATTTTTAAAACGTTTCTAAAAAATGTTCGTTTCTTCCACCAAGTTTATCATAATGGAGATATCTGCTGAGGGATTCTGCAAAACTTTGCTTACTTTGTTAATTTCACAAAATTTATCATACCAAATTAAATGAAAATATATACTGATACGACGATATCTCATTCGCAAGGCTGTTAGCTTAAGAAAAAGCAACACTAATTGTACTTGAATATGCAACGTTATATAAAGCAGTTATTTTACAGGCATTTTGCAGTATGTTTCTTCGAGCAGTTGATGCAGCAAAAAAGGTAAAAATTCGTTGAACAGTACCGAAAAAGTTAATTGCAATAGATACTGATTTCGCAACATCACATACCATAAGATTAAATGTGTGGTTAGCTCATGGAACGTAAAAAGCTGTGAAATTTTTTCTTTGATTAAAGCTTGAACACCTTTGTTTTAAAAAAGAACCCGGGTTTTAATGTAGAATAACCGTTTTTCGATAGTGTCGAATTTTTGCAATTTTTCTGATTTTTACGAACTGGTAAATACCGCAACATAAACCCTAGTATTCACCCAGCATCTTGTACATAGCTTATTTATTAATTAAACCACAATTTGAAAAATTAAACTTTGATTTTGAAAAATTAGAAATCGAAATGTCAAAAATTCCATTCCATTTCTTCTTTAATGTTCCGTTCCACTGTGGAAATTGGTAATGATCATCTTTGTGTATTTTTTTGAAATAGCAGCTCTCAATAACTTTCGTGCAGTTAAAATAATCAGCAATGTTATTTAACCAAGAAATTCTCATTCTTCCTCAGCTTCTTCTTCCAATTACTTTCTGACGCCACCACCATTTCTTTTTATGTGGCCGAGGTAATTAACTTTCCTATACATTATGATGTTGATAATTTGTTTAGATACATTCATTCTTCTTAATACTTCGATATTTATTATTCTGTCTGTCCAAGATATTTTAAAAATTCTATATAACCATAACTCGAAAGCTTCAATTTTTTTAACATCCTTTTTATTCATTATCTAAATTTCTGCATCATAAAGTACATAACCATACATAAAGTACATAACCATACATAACATTTTAGTATCTTAAGCTTATCACGAGATTTAAATCATTGTTACGAAATAGTTTTTTCATATTATTTGCCATTACAATCGTCGCTAGTGATTGGGACCGAGAAATCTCGTCTCGGGAATTCTCGGGACGTTGAGTGTTTTTGCTCAGGTTTGTTTCTCGACTAATGAAAATGTTGAGAAAGCGAGAACTCTTGAGTCTCGAGATTTCATATTCGAGTCCCGAGAAATATGTAACAAAATATAGAAAATTCTACAATTAATGTTGTATATATACATACAATATATTTTTTTATCTCATTTAATAGATGGAGTGTACATGTGATTATGTAAATTTTCGGTCCTTTTTAATAGGTGGCGTATATGAATTTTCACTTTTTGTCCGCTCTCTCCCAATGAACAGTGTAAGATATATATAAACCCTTATACATAAGTATGATTAATATGATTGTACGATTTTTAAGGCTGATTGAACTAATAAAAAAAAACACTAAGCGATTTAAAACCAGTGCAAATTGCTGTTGAAGCATTATCAGAAGGAATATTATCATTCTTGTTCGAAACATTAACAGAGGATAGTACACATTTAAAGGCAGTATTATTAACCGAAATTAAAGAACAAATTTCAATGTACCTTTAGTATCATTACTTAAATTTTTAAATAATCCAAATTCTATAAATGCTGGAGGAAAAGATTTTTTCAAGTCTGCTTCGAAGTCTGAAACTATAAAATTAGCACAAGCTATTATGCCTAAAATTTATATTGATGAACAAAATAATTGGGATAATCAAATTGATCTCGATGATGGTGCCAACATTAACAGTTTTACTGAAATAATTGATATTGATAAAGTTTATTCAAAAATATTGAAAGAAAAGTTACAAGATTCAATCAATATAAGTTTAGAAACACCTCAAATTAAGGGGAATGTAAATTTTTTAACTAAAAAAAATAAATTTATATGAGATAAATGAACAACTTTCGCCAAACTTAAAAAATATTAAAGATTGTTTACTATGTATTAGACCAACATCAACCCAAAATGATAGAAACTTCTCAACTGCAGTTAATTTAGTAACAAAAAAACGTACTCGCTTGTCAGATAAAGCAATTGATACACTTTGTTTCTTAAAATTTTATTTTTCAAATAAAAATAAATAGTATTCTATTATAGTACTAGTTTTTTAAGTGCTGTTATTGGTTTTTATTTGTTACTTCAATTTTGAATTATGTTTATTTAATTTTTAATATGAAAGTATTTTTATTTTTATTTTACATTTAATAAATCAGTATTTTTTAATAACATATAATAAATATCTTATTTTTTATATTATTTTGTATGCATCGTTTATTTGATTTTTACTGAATAACATGAGTCTTGTTTTCTGGATGTTCATTTTCAAACCATATGTTAAGTTTACTGTATTTAGACGGTCTATTAATTCTTGTAATTTTTTCAGACTTTCAGCTAAAATCACCGCATTGTCAGCATTATTTATTTTTTTACCTTTAATTGTTACACCACTATTCATGCTTTCGAAAGCTTCATTTATTTCTTCAGCATATGCGTTGAATAATGTGGGGGATAATATGCAACCTTGCCGAACACATTTTTTATTGTTATTTCAACGGATATGCTATCATCTGTTTTGATTATCGCTGATTGCTTCCAATATAGATATTCTTTATAATTCTGATATCTTTCGAGTCTAAATTTCTAATATGTTTATTAATTTATTATGTTGCACTTTATGGAAGGCTTTTTCATATTCTATAAAACATGAGCAAATATACAAAGAGGTAAATGTTGATATTTACTCATGTTTTATAGATTATCAAACATCTCTAGATCTTCTATTGTACCTCAGGCACTTCTAAAGCCAAATTGTGTTTTACTGATGTCTACCTCTTTGTGAGAAATTGTGTTATATATTATTTCTAGAAACAGTTTTAAAGTATCCGAAATTAAACTTAAAATTCGGTAGTCTTCACATTTAGATGATTTGGCTTTTTTGATAATGCTACAAAGCGAGGCTTTAGCCATTCATCAAGCATTATGCCACAGTTATTGATGCTATTGAAAAATTAGTAAGTACTTACTTGTTCTAACTTGGTGCTTTGTTATCTTTATACCTACTTGTTCTAACTTGGTGCTTTGTTATCTTTCGCGTTTTTTATAGTATATTCTACTTCTGTTTCCGTTGCATTTGTCGTACATAATTCGTCTCGGTCATCATTTTTTGGTAATGATCTTTTTATACATCTAAGTCGTGCCATGGTGAGAGCGCCTGCCTTCCAATCGGAAGGTCCCGATAATTTTAATGACATAACCAATTCCTTTCCCAAAATTCTGCAACTTAAAAATTACCCATCCCTCCCCATAGCCAAATGCTGTGTGCTCTGGTCACAGTTAAGGGAGAAATCCTCAATAGTTGACTATGAATAAAAAAAAATAAATAATTTTTCCATCTCTCAATTCTGTTTTTTACATCTATGATTATTTTACCACCATTATCTTTCAATAATCCACGATATTTTCTTTTTATTTTACCAGTAACTTCTTTCACTCTTTTTTGTAGCATTAAACTATTGTGTTGGTGTTGTAACGATTCAATTTCTTTACATTGTTCGTTCCATTTGCTCCTGCATATATATTTTTACAGCTGGGCCTCCCTTAAAGGGTCTCTGTAACATTTTATTGCAATTTGGACCTACTAATTTTATATGGATTCCGAACCATAAATTTCTTTATAGTGAAGAAACTATTAATTGCAACAAGCTAATGGTTTTTATTAGTGAGACATTTTGTTGTTAGCAAACGGTCTCTGCCGTTAGCATTTTTCCCAGTCTTAAATTACATTTTCTTATAATTTTATTACTGGTACTCATTTAAAGCTCAGTAAACTTAGACCAACATCGATGTCTCGGACGGGTGTCGAACGCAGTACCTAATGCACCACAGCTTAGCACACTACCACTTAAGCCACCGTCGGTCTTTATATCTACTATTAATTAAAATATAATCGATTTGGTTTTTTATTATATTTTCATTATTTATTATATTTTCATCATTATTCATTATTATTTCTAGGTAATGTCCATGTATATAGTCTTCTATTTGGCAATTTGCAGCATGTATTGGTTATCACCAATTAGTTATCTGCACAGAAATCGACTAATTTAACTCATCATAAAATTGATCACAAATCTCTTCCTCTGGATCAACCGTAGTTGCATATATTTGTATTAAATTTAAATTGTTGGATTTCATTTTAAGCTGTAATAAGATTATCCCCTTGAATGGTATATTACGCTATTAATTATGCTTTTCAATTCTCTTTTTTCTATGAATCCAACACCACTTCTACAAGCATCAAATTTTCCTGAGTAATAAAAGTACCTATTATTTGTATTAATTTCAGCGCTATTATTCCAGTGGACAGTTTTTAACTTCATTACTATAACACTATCAACCCTAGTTTAGATCATAGTACAATAAATCCTGTTTTTTGAATTTTCTTTTCTTCTTCTTCCAGTTTTTGTGATATGATTGATCTTGAACTTTTTGCTGTCTTTTCTAAAACTATTTATATTTAATATGTCTCCATCAACGTATGTTTTATTATTTTTATAAGTGACTACTTTCCCTTATTTTTTTAGGAAATTTATAACTTTTTTTCTTTTACCTTTTTCTTCATGTTGAAAAAGGGTATTATCTTTCTTTATATACAAATTACTATTTTCTAGATTATCTTTATTTTTGAATATTTGCACTCTTTTAAACGAAGAATAAAATACTATTAAAATAGGTCTGATAAGATTTATCTCTTAGTCTTTTAGTAAATTTAATATCATCAACAGTTGTTAAAATATTAATTTTTCAGATATGAATTCTGCTACAGCTTTTTTTAAATTTTATTCTTTATTTTCGATCAAGTTGTAAAGTATAATATTATTGCATTTCTATTAGTTCCATTTATAGAATTTGGATCTACCACAACAGAAATACAAAAAAAAAATACTTTTGATGGTTAGAGCAATAGTTGTACAAAAATTTTGTCAAGTGCGTGGATTGGTTTGTACAAAAATTTAACGCCAGTCTGACAGCTAGAGTTTAAACTTACATTTATCTAAACTGAAAATGCATATTAAGCCCTATTCAGATGTTAATAACTTATCAAGTATTTTAACACTTGTTAAAAATAAATAACGAACGTAACCAGCAAGCATAAAAATGTTATTCAAAGAAATAAAAAAAAGTTTAACATGTTCTGTATATTTGAAATTCGGTTAATTTTTTGAATAATATTGTAATAATCGGAAAAATCAATTGACAATATTGATTTTTTATATATTCTGCAAAACAATATATATTTAAAAATAATATATATTTAAAAAAATTTCGGTTAACATATATTTATAGAATTATAGAAAATAACTATTTTAAAAAAAATATATATTTCACTACTTTCTAGACTTTAGAAAAGTGCTTCGCAATCGGAATACCGTGGCATAATGTGTTCAAGAAACGCTTTCGAAAAATTTCGAATTAATAATGTCCAATATAATAATTTCCAGTTGGAAATTTGGAGAAGCTTTGAACAATCTGTTCTGTTTTCAGCTCTTTGTAGTATATTTTTTTTTTTCGCTCCCATGGTACAACAATGAATTACGTTCATTAAGAAATCAAAAGAATAAATTATGGAGCAAATTTTTAATTAGTAAGTCAGAATTAACCTTTTTGGTTCTGATGTTTTTTGGTTGAGTCTAAAAGGCTGTGCGCCAGTTATATCACTCAAATGCAATTTGATATTGCAGATCCCAAAGCCTTTTGGTAATTTATTAACACAAAAAGGAAATCAGATGGGTATCCCTCAACGCTGAAATACGATGGTCATTCTTCAAATGACTCCAAAATTATTTCTAACTGCTATATTTTGCTGATTTTTACAGACAGTGATTTTGAGGATGACGCCTACTTACGATACTCTACTCATACGTCTTTAGTTCCTGTTAATATTAATTATGAAACTACCATGGATAAAATAGTCAAATTAAATAAATGCATTTAGCACAACCACATGCCGCTCTGTTTCAAAGTTCTCTGTCAATGGGCATTTTTCCTAGTTTCTGTAAATTTTTTTCATTATCCCAGTTCCCAAAAAAGATATAAGTTGGCAATCAGAAATTATATCTATTGCTAAGTTATTATGTGTTCTTAAACTTTTCGAGAGTATTGTTTACAATACTCTCTACTTTCACTGCAAATCTCCGATTTCATCTAAACAACATGGTTTTTTAAAAGGCAGATTCACGAATATAACAGAATTTATTTCCAGTAGTATTTATGTAATTAGTAAAGCGTTTGATAAACTTTCTATTATTATTTTCAAATTTCAAGCCTTGGACTTCCAAGCTGCTGGAAATCTTATCTACCTCTTTGTCCAATTTCCTAAACATCTGCACCTAAACTTCTTTTTGTAATTTCCGGCTCATTCACACCTAAAATTTATATTATAAACATTATATATATAAGAGAAGGTAAGATAAAAGTTTACGAACCATTTCTTTCAAATTGAATAAATTAGTCTGCATATCAGTAGTTAAATATGATGTATTTGTGAATGCTTGCTTTAGTTCCACGAATTAATCAACAATCTCTGAAAAGCCTTATTTTGGACAGCGCCGGCGCTAACCTTTTTGGCGCCTGGTGCACTTTTCAAAAACGCCGCCCAAAAAAAATCCGTTTCCACATCACCCAAGAGGTAGGATCTACTAATCTGTCTTGAGCCATTGTAGTCCTTAAATAATTTTTAATTTAGAAAAGCTACGTTCCCCGGAAGCTACTGTTACAGGTATTGTCAATAAAATTCCCAAAGCAATTGCAAGATTTGGTAACATTGATTCTAGTTTTTTCTGAAAAATGAAATCCAATGACTCAATAGGAGTTGAAGGTAAATTCCCTGAAATTAATGTAGGAAAGATTTTAATTTCCTCAAATAATTCTAATCCACTTATATCAGAATTGGTATTATCGGTCAGATATTTTTCTAAAGACTTTCAACTGTTTAAAAGAAGTTCTTGATCAAGTACAGGTCATGAAACCAAAGAAATTTCATGCAAAAATTTAAAAATATTATTGTGTTCAGAAATTTGGTCAAAACGTTCTGTAACAGATTGAAGAGCTTGATCAAGAACTTTAAAATAAAATTCTACTTTAAACCTATGTTCTGGGTCTAAGATAACTTCATCTCTACCTTCGTACGAAAAAAGTGGAGTTTTTCGACGAGACCGTAGTATTGAAGGATGAGGGAAAGATATTGGAACATCTAATTTTAATGCAATTTCTTTAGCCTGTAAGATAAAATTTTTGAATTTTTCATCAGTTCGTAAGTCTATTAAAAATTGTTTGGTTCCCTGTAAAATATTTATAGCGGTTGTTAAGCAAATTGCAGGACTTTGTAAATATTTACTAAATATATTTATTTTATCTAAAACCTTATACCAAATTAGAAGAGAACAAATAAAATCAAATTTCAAAATTTTGTTTCCTAAAACTTCTGCAGTATGTCTCGTTACCGAGTCCTTGTCGTTAGTCAATTCTACTAAAGCCTCATATATATATTCTAAATTATACATTAATGGTTTTAAAGCATCTATACGACTTTCCCATCTTGTCGTACAGAGTGGCTTGAGAGTCAGGGTATTTACGTTCTTTTTGAAAATTTCCCATCTTGATACAGAACTAGAAAAGAAAACGTACAAGTTTTGGACAGTATCAAAAAATTTCACACCTTGAGCTGAACATTGAACAGAATCTGAAAGGACTAAATTAGCAGAATGAGATGCACATGGCACAAAAAATGCTCTTGGTTCTAAGTTTTTTATTTGAGCTTGCATTCCTATATTTTTTCCTTTCATATTTGAACCATTATCATACCCTTGCCCCCTGCAATCACTGATTAAAATTCCCAAAAATGCAAGCCTGTCTAAAACTAAATCAGTTAATCCTTTACCTGTTGTGTCTGAGGCTATTAGAAAACCCAAAAACAATTCCTTAATTTCGAATTTATCTTTATTTCTATTTACAATTCTAATAATAAGTGATAACTGTTTCTTGCGGCTCTGATCTGGAGTACAGTCAACAATTATTGAATAATATTTTGCCCCTTTTATCATTTCAATAATTTTTTTTTTATTACATTAGAAATTATTAGAATAAACTCATTTTGGATGTCTTTGCTTAAATATTTATTTTGAGTCTCATTATTACTAATACGACGTAAATGTTCGGAAAGTACAGGGTAAAATTTTGCTATGGCTTCAACTAATTGAAGAAAATTACCATTATTTTTTTCATATAATCTATTTGACCCACCCCTAAATGCCAAAGATTGAACCGCAAGGAATTCCACAAGAAGTACAAGTCTTTTCAATACATCCCTGCAATGTTGTACTTCTTTAGACGTGTTTTTTGAAAACAAAAATTAATTGTGGAATTTTAAGAAAGTCTTTGCTCGAATTCCATCCACTTTTTAAAATTTTCTACATGAACTGGACTTTGTTCATGTTCTGGAAGTAATCTAATTAAATGAGCCCACCCTTTAAAGCCAGAGCTAGAAATTGCGATAGAAGAATTTTTTGTAAATAACTTACAACAGAAACAGAAAATTGACTTTTTTGAAACTGAATAAACTAACCAAGATTTTCGAACTTTATCCCCATTCGATAAAACCCTTGTATAATATTTAGGATTAAATTTTCTACCTGAACTAATTGGAAAACAAATATTGTCGATTTGTTTGGGACCTTTCTCTACCAAGTGAGTTAAAATTCTATCATTTAACTCAGGCCACATACCCGGATCCTCAAAATCTAAAGTAACTAAACTATTGTCCGAACACGGAGGATTACCTACCACAGGAATGATTTCTTGAAAATTTGAACTATTTTGTGGTATCTCAACAATAACATTGTTATTGTCAGTGTTTGGCTCGGTATTTTGGTTATTTACAGTAAAAAATGAATCCAATGCATTTCTTTGCTTGCTTTCTGAAATTAATACTTGCTTCCTTTTTTGTCTATATTCATGACCAGATAATTTCCGTTTTGACGACATATTAATGTTATAATTATTATATATATATGTATATATAAAAATATAAATAGAAAAATGTATATATTATAATAAAATGACGAAATTCAAAATGATTACTTACTACAGCAAATATTATAGTAGATGCAAAAAAACACAAATAAAGTAACAAACAGTTCAGAAAACAATTAAGAAATTAAAAAAACGTTTATACATTAAAATTTAATGATTAAATAATATCCAAATAAATTAATTAATATCACCAAAAGCACATAAAACATCACCATCTTCTATTACATGGAAGACCCACTAAAAGAACACAAAATATTCATTTAATTTATTAAATTATATTTATATTTTAACAAATAAAATATTTTGCTTTTATTTTATGCACTTTCAGAAAAAATAAACAAGTTTTCGAAACTGTTATAAGGATCCCTTCGTGTTAATTTAAGTACAATATTGTTCAAACAAAAAATTATATTAAAAAAAAGTTCTCCTCCATACACAATACCTAAACCCCGCACAAAAAGATTTTTCTCTATACTAAGATTTTTCTCTTTTCTCCATATTTATTTAATACACCCATCTCTCGCTTAACGGAAGGGTTCCGTTCCAGAAAATTTGTCCGTAAATCGAAATTCCGTAAATCGATTTTTTTTTAACATAACAAAGATAATGTTGTATACGGTACATATGCGTAAAAATAACGTAATGTGTATACTAAAAGTTATATGAATTATACATTTTATGAAAAAAGGAAAAATATCCATTAACAAAATAATTTAAAAATTCTATTATGTATGTGTACTTGCTCATTTACTTCAAGACAATAAGATAATTACATAATGTACATAGTTGAATATAAATACAATAAGATAATGCGTACATAAAATTGTTGCAATACCTACTATTTGAAATTTAAAATTTTCGCCTTTATTACATATTTTACATATAAAAAATATGAGATGTACACAAAAAACAAAAATTTATGTGGACTAGAACTAATTTGTGTGCACTTCTATGTTTTATTTTTTTTTTCGTAAATTTTTTGTACGTTAACAGAGACCGTGGAATAATTTTTTTATTCCGTCATAGCGAAATTCCGTAAAAAGAGTTTCCGTTAAGCGAGGGATGGGTGTAAACGAAAAGAAAATCAAAGAAATTTTCAAACGAATATATTGGTGCATTCCAAAATATTTGCACCATATAGAATAGAAATTATAAAACCCAACCTATACAAAAAAAATATTCTATACTGAATACTGTACATGAAAATGAGGAGAAATTTGAATAAACAGAAAAAAAGAGAGTCTTATATGGATTTCCACTTTCCATACACAAAACACAAAAATAATAAGAACAAGAAAATATGGATAAAGTAAATTGAGAAAAAATTTAAAGAGCTGGCGGGGAAATAAATTATTTCATATAATAAACGAAGTCAAACAAATAAACGAATATGCACGGGGCAATCCGACAAAAGTGTTCCAGGCCAAAATAATTTTTCATACGATTTAACAAAAGTGACGTCAGCTAAATATTTTGGTTTCATATAAAATTCCAATTGTTTGGTGCACTTTTTTAAGTTTGCGCCATCATATAGAAATAATTATTTGCCGTCATATATTGTTCTATTGAACAATTATATGTATTGTATTTGTTTTGTATATGCCGGCGGGGAAATAAATTATTTCATATTGGATTATGTGTATGAATGCAAGCATACATATTTTGTGATGGTCACTATGAAATGTTTGTACAATTGAAATTATTTAAATGTACTTATTATTTTATTTTTGAATTTATTTCAGAAGAATTTTTTTAATATAGAAAATAGGGATAAAGTAAAATGAGAAAAAATTTAAAGAGCTGGCGGGGAAATAAATTATTTCATATAATAAACGAAGTCAAACAAATAAACGAATATGCACGGGGCAATCCGACAAAAGTGCTCCAGGCCAAAATAATTTTTCATACGATTTAACAAAAGTGACGTCAGCTAAATATTTTGGTTTCATATAAAATTCCAATTGTTTGGTGCACTTTTTTAAGTTTGCACCATCATATAGAATTTTCATATAGAAATAATTATTTAGCCGTCATATATTGTTCTATTGAACAATTATATGTATTGTATTTGTTTTGTATATGCCGGCGGGGAAATAAATTATTTCATATTGGATTATGTGTATGAATGAAAGCATATATATTTTGTGATGTTCACTATGAAATGTTTGTACAATTGAAATTATTTAAATGTATGTACTTATTATTTTATTTTTTGAATTTATTTCAGAAGAATTTTTTTAATATGAAAAAAAAAAATTTTTTTGTAAGAAAATTTTTTTTATGAAATTTTTTTTTTTCTATATATTTTGTAAAATTTATTTAATTTTTGGCGCCCTTCTATTTCGGCGCCCTGGCAAACTGCTCCAACTGCCCTTAGGAAGCGCCGGCCTTGATTTTGGATTACGGGATAGTCCGTATGGACTGTATGACATTTTTAGGGTTTTTTTCTTCAAAAATTGGCATTTTTGGTGATTTCTGAGTATATTTGCAGTAATGGGATTATACATTATACATAACCCGATAACTTATCCACAGTACACAATTTTCTATATGAAAATTAAAGTAAATTTAGGCCAAAAATAACGTCACAAAGGATATTAATTGAGAAAATTCTTTAGGAAAAATAATACTTACTACCCAACCAATTGCAAAGCAATTATTATAAATATTATTCTGTAAAAGTGTATCGTATTATTAGTGAAGCAAGTGAAGCATAGACAGAAGAGCAATAGTCAGTAAGTTTTCAGAATCGTCGTTAAAATTCCTTAGTTATGACTTGATATTTACGGTGAAGGAACAATGCGCGCATTTAGAGTGAATGATACTTTCGGTGAATAAGCGGGCTTGCCATTCTGTTAGGTTATTAAAATTACGAGAAATTATTGTTTATACAAATATCAAATAAAAGACAAAAAAAATCAATTAAATTATAAATTTCTTTATCTTTTTAGGTCCAAAATGGTTACCTTATGTAGGAAATACTTACCAATTGAGAAAAATCTCAAAATATCTCGGCGGGCAACACTTAGCATTTGAAAAATGGTCAAAATACTATAACTCACCAATTTTGGGACTAAAACTTGGGGCGGAAAATGTTGTGATAGCCTTAACTTATGATTTGGTTAATCAAATTCACACAAGAACTGAATTTGAAGGAAGACCTGATAATTTTTTTCTTAGATTAAGAACAATGGGTACAAGATTAGGGATTACATGCACAGACGGACCTATATGGATTGAACATAGAAATTTTACTACACGACATCTTAAACAAGTTGGTTACGGCCGGCAGCCTATGGAACTACATATCCAAAATGAAGTAACTGAACTCATTTCAGTAATCAAAAATTTTGGTTCGAATCCTGTATGGCCAGGCAATTTTTTAGCACCAAGTGTAATTAATGTGTTGTGGTCATTAACCGCTGGCCAAAGAATAAGTAGAAATGATAAACGCTTCGAAATACTGCTTTATCTATTACAGCAAAGATCTAAGGCATTTGACTTGTGTGGGGGAATTTTAAGTCAAATGCCATGGGTACGTTTCATTGCTCCGGAAAAAAGTGGTTATAATCTTATTAAACAATTTAACCAAAAACTCCATGAACTATTTATGGAAACAATAAACGAGCATAAAAAGAATTATGCTCCAAATAAATTAAATGACGATCTCATATATGCATACATAACAGAAATGAAAAAGGATACTAGAAGTTCTTTTACAGATCTTCAACTTACAATGATCATTCTTGATATATTTATAGCAGGATCACAGACCACAAGTAACACTTTAGATTTAGCATTAATGATGATGATTATAAGACCAGATATTTATGACAAGGTTAAAAAAGAAATATATTCTGCTCATAAAAGCATAAAATTTGGCATAGAAGTAGATAAAGGTAAACTACCATACACAGAAGCTGTATTAATGGAAGTACAAAGATATTTTCATATAACTCCAGTTACTGGTCCAAGAAGAACTCTTAAGACTACCAATCTTGGTGGATATACGATACCAAAAAATACGACAATTTTAATTGGCCTTAGAAGTGTTCTTATGGATAAGGATTACTGGGGAGATCCTGAAATATTTAGGCCAGAAAGATTTTTGGATTCAAATATGAAGATAATTTCAAAAGAGTATTTTATCCCGTTTGGCCAGGGTAAAAGGCGTTGCCTTGGTGACACATTAGCTCGTGCTTGTTTACAAACCTTTTTTGTTAGCATAATCAAAAATTTTAATTTGGAACTTCCTGAAAATTCAATTCCGCCAAGTACCACGCTTTTACCAGGAATTACATTGTCACCAAAACCATATACAATAAGATTTCATGCACGTTAATATATTTTTTATATTCCATTAAAATCCTGGTTTAATAAATTTATAATTTCAAGGATTCTATATTATTATTACTATAATTTACTTTTAGTTTGGATTTTTATTTATTTACTATATAGAACAAATAGACTTCCTTCATATTATGGTAATGGCCACGGCAAGCCAGTAAAATCAACTGGTCCCCCTAAACCCGCATCGGCTTCTAAAAGGCTCATAATAACAGCCATAGCAGCTTCATCATTTCCATCACTAGTAATATTTTGATTGGGAGATTCGTGGACAGATCTTGGTAGAATTGAAGTAACTTCACCATCATTAGCTGCAAGTATTATATTTTTATTTATCAATAACACGTTTATCAATAACACGTTAATTACCATTATCTGAATTTGATGTAAAATTATTGTGATTGTTGGTCGTTGATACAGCTCCGTTTATTCTTCTTGTATTAAGAAAAGCTGGTCTTCTTTCGCTTCCAAATTCCATGGCTGAAGCACTATTTTCTCCTGAAGAAATGTTTTGACTTCGATTTGCACCTCTACTGTCTGGATCAGGACTACTTTCTGGAAAAAGATTATTAAATTTTATGTGTATTTTTTTTATAAATTTCATTTGCCATTAGAAGAATCACTTATTCGTCTTTGATAGTCAAGTACTTCTTCAGCTATTTTTCGACCAATTTTACTAGCTTCTACATGATTATTAATTATTCGATGTATTTCTCTACCATTTGCTAAAAATTTAATTTAATTTTTATTATTTTAATGCGAAGTTTAATAAACTTGCTTATAGCATATTATTTAAATTGATTTATTATTAGACTTACATTGCTGGAAAAAATCAAAATTCCCTGGTACATGTGAGGTTTTGTCGGAGGACCATGATGCACTTTCACTAGAACCACCCCTGGATTGATTTAATTTATCAGTACATATATGTATATATATATTCCAAATTCAACCTTTTCATAATCAAATTCAACTTTTGTAACTCAAATTCACCATTTAAAAAAAAAAAATTGTTAATATACTTGTTGAATGTAATAGTTAATACAAAATATTAATTCCAGTTGACTTATTTAGATCTCTTCGTTGGTGACATTAAATTTTTAAATTATAAATATTTATACATAATAAAGTAAAGATTAAAGATCTATTACTTCTAATCATTAAAAATGATTAGAAGCAATAGATCATCTTTAGACCCTAATGACGAGGTTCCGCTACGTATAATTCATCGTAGAATACAAAGTACACAATCACAATCATCTGGAAGCAGCACCAGCAGGAGTTCTGTAGTTCCAAGTAATCGGGCATCTACATATAGCCAAATAAGTAGTGATAAAAAAAGATATTAATAAAATGTTTTGAAAGTGGAGAAACAATTAGAAACTCCGGTGAAATTGCTGAAATCAATATAAACACCGCGAAATATATCATATGCCAATACAAAAAAAATAATGGTGAATTTTTGGAAAAAAAAACGTCGTAGAATAAGAAACTTTAAATTAAATGATGACGTATTAAAAAAACATTGAAGAAATAGTCGAGGAAACCCTTGTATAACGTTGAAGAACATTTGCCCGAAAATTTTAAACGTTAGAACATAGTATTAAGCATAAATACAATTGCAAATGAGTTGAAACGATTACGCATCACATTAAAACAAGCTTCCGTACAAGTGGATCGTCCAAAATAATACTACAACAATTGAGGAAAGAAAAAATTATGCTTTAAACTTTTTAAGAACTGCACCAGAAGCAAGAAAAAACATCATATTTATTGACGAATCAGTTTTTAATTTACATTTACGGCGATCATGTGCACGGTCTAGAGTAAATACACCTGCTCGTGTGAGCATACCAACAGTTAGAGGACGTAATGTATCCTTAATTGCCGCAATAAATATTGTTTTTTTTTTCCCCCTTGTTCACCCCATTGTGGAGCATAGGCCTCCAAGTACCGAATTATTTGCACTTGAAGTTTCTTTAACAATTTTTTTTCTATTGCAATTTGGACGTACTTATTTTATATGGATTCCGAACCATAAATTTCTTTTATAGTGAAGAAACTTTTAATTGCAACAAGCTAATGGCTTTATTAGTGAGACAGTCTTAAATTACATTTTATTGTAATTTTATTACTGGTACTCATTTAAAGCTGAGTTAACTTAGACCAACATGGATGTCGGGAGTTGAACCCAATGCACCACAGCTAAGCACAGAACCCAGTACCTAATGCACCACAGCATTTGTAAAATTCGAGGAAGATGATATTGAAGATGCGTGGTTGATTTTGGACAACGCCAGCCTTCATAAAACTCTTGGGGTGCGCAATCTTGTTGGTGAAACAAGGCATACTCTGGGCTTTTGCCGTCATATTCACCTATGATGAACCCAATTAAAGAAGTTTTCTCAAAAATAAAATTTATTGCACGAAATATTTTTGCCGATCCTACCAATTCTATGCACTTGAGAGATGTAATTGATCAAGCTGCTTCAACTGTTAACAATACTGACTGCAGCAATTATTATACGCATATGTATATGCAATTACCAAGAACAGTTGCAGGAGAACCCTCATACGGAATATTCGATTTTTCTATATTTATTAATTTTAAATTTGTTAGCAATAGTTATGCGTTTTTTATATTTATTAAAATTAATATTTGATAAAAAATCTAAGAATTTTTTTTTTTTTAAATGATTAATTTGATTTGCAAAATGTTTAATTTGATTATGAAAAGGTTGAATTTGATTATGAAAAGTTTGAATTTGAGTTACAAAAGTTGAATTTGATTATGAAAAGGTTGAATTTGGAGTGTAAAAACTGTATACTGTAATGAAATCTTAGAACAAAAAACATTTTAAAGCTTACAAAATAATGGAGTTTTTGGCCATCAAATATTCAACGTCCTTTGTCCATGGATTCTTAAATGCTTTCCATTCACTTTGAAGTCTGATATATCCATTTTCTTTGCTCCGAAATCGGTACGTTATTGTGGAAATTATTTTCGAATTTTGCAAAGCTGCTTTATGCGATTCGGCTAGTGCTGGAATATCATCGTTTTGATAATATTCATACATGCTGGTACCTAATAGTTCTTGTGGTAAAAAACCAAGCACTAACGTAGCCCTAAAAATATAATATTAAAATCCCGATATTTAAATTAAAATTTCAACCTTTGATCAACAAATAAAAACTTTCCATCCATTGCATGTCTAGATATAAATTGAATTTGCCTTAGATTTGGATAATTAGTACAAGGTGAACGTGAAGTTGCAAATACATTTGGCGGTATACGTCCAACAGCAACTAAACAAGAAAGATTACATGATTCACTATCAACTTCATTTTCTTGTTCCTCCAGTCCAACTTTAACTGGAGCCCAGGATTTTAAATAGCCTGTACACTGAATTACACAATACTTTTTATCCATATTTAATTTAGTTTTACGTCTTAGTGAATTAACTGGTGAGTCACTTTCTTCTTTCAATATTTGGGTTGTCTTACCCTTCATTCTGCAAAAGAAAGATCTTCTGGCTCCCGGACATAATCGGGATACTCCATGTGGTATATCCGTTTTAACTGGAAGCATAGCTTAATAATAATATTTAATTCAGCTAAAATTTTATAGTACTAATAATCATGATTACTTTTAGCATCAATGAGACGTTCACGTGGACTGAGATCTGATGATGATAACTGTTCCTTCACTTTAGATACATCTTTAGGATGAAGTATATCAAACCAGCTTTGTCCCAATAATTCGCCTTGTGTATAATTTAATACTTTTGATACTGATTCAGATACGTATAGAATACGACCTCTATCACATCCTACAACAAATAAGAATCCTTCAGCAGCTTGTAAAATTAATAATTTCAATTCTTGATCTGAAAGAAATGCTGGCTTGTAATGACCCTCCGTATAAGAATGTATAGCTCCACGTATAGTTTTTAGATGCTGCACAGCCATTCTAAGAACAGTTAATTTATCTAATTTTCGTGACATTGCATGACACATTGGCACCATTGCGGATAACTCTGTTATATATGTATTCATTTTGTCACGACGTCGTTTTTCAATTTCACTATGGTTTTGCCTAAAAATTGAGATATTACGCAAATATAAAACACTAAATAATTATTTATGAATAATTATTTATGTATTTATATTTATAATTATTTATGAATATATGTATTATAATTATCTCCAATTATTTATTTCCGGAATATAAAAATTAAAAATACAATATAATGAAAAATATTTAACTTTATTTAATTTAACCTAAACGTAATATTAAAGTAACTAAAAACATTTATAGGCTACATAATTTCCGACCTTTTTAGTCAACTTTGGATTATTCTCTTTTAATACTGAAGGATTTTTTAAAATAATACACTGTCAGTCACTATATAATATATTATGTTTAAGGCATACAATACCGTATTGCTTACTTAAACAAATAAAAAAATGCAATATAACAGTATACAAAACCAGAACTTAATTAAAAAAGGATTTATAAATTTGAAAGTTTTTTAACTTAGCAACATGTTATTTACTCAAAATGCGTTGTTAAAAGTATTATGTAAAAGTTAATATGAAAGGAAGTCAAATATGAAAGAAAGGGAGTTGCAGAATTTGATTATATGGTTTAGTATGCTTTAGCATTAAATACTTTTAATTGGAATTAAAGTACATATATTTTTATGTCAATAAAGGCAATATGGAAAAAGATAACTTTTTGTGGTATGTTGCTCACTTTTTACTTTCATCAGCAGTTTTTACGGACTTCGAATCATCCCCTGTGTCTTCTGCTGCGTCACTGGCATCACTGGAAAAAATCAATACAATAATAATTTAGAGTTTTAATTAATTAATAAATAATATAGTCTATAAATATAAAGAAAACTAAGAATAGTCCTACGCCACATTACTTTACTTCAATAATAAAAATATTAATATAAGAAACTTATTTAAAACACATTTTATATTGATTATATTTTTGATCTATATTGTAAAAAGCTCTAATCCATTTTAACTTTTGGTGCACCCCTAAAATTATATTGATGTAAATAATATATGTACAATGCATTTCAACCTGGTTTCCATGAAATTTTTGAATAGTTCCGTAAAAAGCTCTACGACTGGTAAAAATACTAAAACCATTTCAGAAAAATTCGATTTATAGTCTTTCGTTTTAATAATTATTATTTCTTAAAAAGGATATGCCATTTCACATGCAATTAAAAAATTTTCGTTGACATGTATAAATAGTTCACAGAACTCACTAAAATCAATTAAAACTTTATACAAATTTTAAAACTTCTAATAAAATTGAAAATTATGGTGATTACATATTATTAACGGTGGTACTATAAGCATCAAGAATACGAATAATAAAAGGGAGAAATTACGAAAAAAAGAAGTAGAAAGCCATTGAAAGTTTTTGCCGAGATCACAATCGAAGATCCAAAATGTTTCAAGAATTTTACAAGTTTGAATACTTCGACATTTGAACGTATTTTTTACCGGGATATATTTATTCATTTTTGGTGTTCTATCTTTTTGAGATTTTTTAAAATTACAGACTATATAATTCAACACAAACGAGATAAAATTTCAAAAGTGTAATTGAAAAATAATCTAAACTGTACCACTTATTTTAATATACATTACTACTTCTGACATTGAGATAATTAGCAACTGGTGATAACTTCACCGTTTAAGTTACTGTTTCAGAATTTTTGGTACCCATAACTGCAATTTATTTAAGAAGTATGTTACCCATTATTTTAGAAGGTTTCTGAATTTCTTTTGTTGCAGTATAAAGAGAGAAACTTTTTTCGCACATCAATGGTGTGTCCAACGACATCAGAGCAACCATCAGAGCGACTTTCTCGCAAACCGCTTTATTTGGCGCTTTTGAACGCATCTTTTCGAAAATATGAATCGGAACACATAATTTCATTTTGACACTTATTAATTATTATTTATTAAAATTTATATTTTAATAAATAATAATTAATAAGATAACAATATTTGAAATTAAAATTTTTATATTGATGGGAAAGCGAAAAATTTCAATTTTTACAACCATAAAAAAGGACAAAAATAAAATAAAAGAATATTTTTTCAGAACAGTAAACATAATATAACTAATTTTGAGATAGATAATTTAATTAAAAGGCCGATATCGTAATTTGTGTAACAATTTTATTTTTATTTCCGTTGAAATAAATGAATTGTTCAAATAGTTGAAATAATTTTAAAGGGAAAGGTAATAAAGCTATTTTTTAAATCTTAAAGATTAATAAATATATATACCGGTAGCCCTCCTGTAACACGGTACTTTAACAACACTGAATTTGTATAATACTGGAAAAAATGCGACAACTCTTGTTTAACACGTTTGTTATAACAAAGTATTTAATCCAAAAAGGGCATCAATAAAATTTAATAAATAACTCAGTTAGTACCAACAAAAATGTATATTCATTTAATCTAAAGTGATCAGACGTCCGGGATTATGCGGGACTTTCCCGGATTTAAATCGTAATTGAAAATTGTCCCGGAAAGTATCCGGTATTGTACATCTTACCTTATTATTGCTGTCTATTTGTAAAGTAACTTTTCCAATTAAATAACATTGCTTTGGTTTAACTGGCAACAAGCGCGGATACAAGGGGAGGGTAACAGGGTAATTACCACCCCCACTTTAAACTTTGTACTGCCAAATATTTTATTGAAAAAATCATATATAGAGATTCAACAATCAATATCAAATGCTGTTTCTATAATTCAACCATTTTTAAAGGAAAAGGAACGAGATCACAATTTTGCGACTGAAAGGCTTAAAGTGGAAATTGAACTCTGGGAATTAAAATGGAAATCAAAATCTAATTTG
The DNA here is from genome assembly GCA_963932195.1 of Empis livida. NCBI lineage: Eukaryota > Metazoa > Arthropoda > Insecta > Diptera > Empididae > Empis > Empis livida. The sequence goes on from OZ010647.1 coordinate 18,413,488, forward strand.
GAAGATGTAAGAGATTGCGTTATTGATATACTGAACGAATGTGACAATAATATATTTCCAACAATTAATACAATTTTAATATACTTGGCTACATTAGCTCAAGCGCTGAGCTTCTTTAAAGCGCATAAAAACATGGCTTCGATCGACAATGGATCAATATCGTCTTAGTGGACTTGCATTGATGAATATAAATAAAGAAATTGGTGCCGATACAGAACAAGTGATAAATTTATTTTCCAAAAAAAGTCGTAAAATTGATTTCGTTTTATGATTAATTTTACTTTAATTAATTTAACTATATAATATACTTATTTTGTTTGTTTAATTATTTTTTATTTATATTTTTTGTTTTTTAATTTTATATTGAAGTTCGACTAATATTGTTTTGTTTTAGTAATTTTAATTTTGTTCTTTTTTTTATTCATATTAATTTTTTATGTTGTGACCTATATAGGTATAATTATTTTTGAATTTTAAAAATAAATAATTTAAATTGAATTTTTCCTAAAATTATTTTTTTCAACAAATTTTCAACAGATGCTTCAAATCATAAAGAAACTAAATTATTTCCGTCATTAATTACTAGGTATACAAATTAAACTTTTAGATTTTGTATCTCTTCCTGGTGAAAATTCGGAAATAATACCTAACTCAATAGAAATATTGAAGAAATTTCGTTTAGAAAATAAAATTGTAGCTGTTTGCGCAGATAATGCAAATACAAACTTCGGTGGCCTTCTTAGAAAAAGAACGAATAATGTATATAGCAGGGATGGAACCGGTTTCGACCCAAACCAAAAAACCATGCAAACCAGCAACATTTTTAGGAACCGAAACCAAAACCACAAACCATTATTAATTTCTTTTAAGAACCGAAACCAAAACCAGAACCATTTTTATTTTTTTTTCGAAACCCAACCCAAAACCAGAACTATTAATATTTTTAAAACTATTATTATTAAACCAAAACATTCTAAAATTTTCCACCAGATCTAGTTCAACTTATCAATAACTTCTAACTTCAACTACATGCAACATTAAAAGTATTGTCATATTCAAACTTGAACTACATGTGTTCTGATATAAATGTGACAGCAGCACCTAACATTTAAATAATTAAAATTAATTTACTTTAAATTATTAAAAAGTAGATTTTATTTTATTTATTTTTTAAATTTGTTTCCTTTACCTTTAAATAGAGTTGGCAAAACCCGACACTTTTTTCGAGCTCGTGCTGTCAAGCTTTTTTTCTTCCAAGCTCGGGTAGCTCGAACTACTCGAGCTTGGAAGAAAACAATTTTAATTCCCTAAATTTGAAGAAAAAACACATGTAGTTATTAAAAAAAAAGTATTTTATTCATTTAATAAAGTATATAACTTTGTAATTCAAAAATATGGATTTAATGAAATTAAATGTAAAAATTCATAATATAAATATAATATAAATTATTTATTTTTTATAAAATAACTTTTTAAAAATAGAATGGTACTGATATTTTCATCATTAAGCCTCTGTCTTTTTGACGATACCAAGTTGCTGGCCATTGAGAAAACTCTTTCGCTTTCAGTGGACGTAGGTTGAATGGTTTTTAAATATTCAAAGAGTTTACTTAAATTCTTTGTCATTATACCAGTACATTGAAATATATTAATTTCCTGTATATAAGATTGGCAATTTTTAAGATCCATTGGTTTCATGGAATTTTCTATACTCTTTTGAAGTTTTTCTGATAATGAAACTTCTTGTTGTATATCCAGGTCAACTTCACCTTCCACTGCATTATCGCTTATTGGAAAAGACGATAAATTTGAACATAGTTCTTTAATACTATTTGTAGACTAAAAAAGTTTTTAAATTCTGTGGAGCTGTCATTTAAGTTTGATGGATTCTGTAAGAAACTAATTACAGAAATAATATTCTTGTTTCTTCGTTCGTCAAGTCGTAATTTTAATGCTTCTAGCATTAATTTTGATATAACAGTTTGTTGAATTCGTAATGATTCAAATAAAAATTTTAAAACACCCTCGCTTGTAAGTAGGTTGATATTTCGCCTACTTAATTCCTCAACCGCCATTTTAATTGATTTTAATGCATTTGAAAGACTTTCGATATCTTTAAGTTCATATTCTTCAATGAATAAATGTTCTAGCTCCAAATCAATTAAAGCTTTCTTAATATTGTTTTTCAATTTTAGAAATCTTTCAATCATTATTTGAATTGAATTCCATCTTGTACGACAGTCTAACAGAACAGTTAATTCTTTACCTTCACCATGTTCATCCTTAACATAATCTTGTAAAATATTATTTTTTAATGGAGATACTTTAAATAATTTTACAATTTTACGAATTTTTTGCAAAATAACATTATAATTTTTACAAAACCGCGCAGGTTGCTGGTCTGTTTAATACATAACCTCAGTTTCATCATCACTACCACTATAATCATTAAGATTATCACTGCAATCATCATCACTCGTATTTTCCATTATTATTAATTCAGAAGACTTTCCACAGAGAACATCCATAACTGCTAAGTGTATCCATGGTTATAGCATAATTGATGATGAACAGGAATTAAACGACCAAATTTTACCATTACGGCTGCTCCGTCTGTAGTACATCCAACATTGTGACTAAAATTTAAGCTGAATTCATTTAGTTTTTTTTCCACTAGCTCTACTGCTTTTTCAGCTGGGCAGCTGCCATAAATACGGACTAGTCCCAAATTATGCTGTTTTCCGTCACTTTCATGAATATTTACATTAATATACCGCCTATTTCTTTTACTGGACCACTCATCTAACGTTAAACTAAATTTTTTATTTTCCTTTATCAAAGATTGAAAATATTCAACTAACTTTTGCTTTTTTTCATTGTAAAAATCAATCACCAATCTCATTACAGTTTTATTATTTTTTGGTAAAGAATAGCTTTGTCGCGAAAATGATTCTCGAATGAAAGAGCTACTTACAATACTATGAACTAAAAATCCATCCATTGCGACCAATTTTGCCAAAATTTCAGCCATAGATGTTTTTTTCAAAAATGTTGTCATTTTGCCTTGTGTTTCAATTTCCACCTTTCGTTTTTTTGTTACAGGTATTTCTGATTCTGATGATGTGCCTGGATTATTATTTTCTATATTTCCGCCTACAGCATTTCTTTTAATTTTGTGAATTGTTTCTAAATGGCGTATCAAGCTCGATGTTGTTGAACCTTTACAGGATAAAATTTTGCTGCATTTACTGCAAGTTGCCTTTTCTCCTGCACTATTTTTTTTTAAATATTTCCAAACCTCGGATTCCATTTTAAGGACTAAAAGAATATACATATATTAGTTTAATTTCATTTCATTATAAACTAAAATTTATTAAAAATTGTTATACTTATTCAATTTTCCCACTAAATTAATTTCACTAATTTAAATATAGAATATATTTTTAATCGAAAAGTACGAAACAGAACACTTTTACTTTCCAAATAAATAATTTATTCAATAAAACTGAACACAAGATAAATAATCGGGAAATCACCTAAATTTAACAAAAAGTTTATTAAATTAGAGCTGCAAAATTTAAAATTAAAGCTTTTAGGTTCTTGTTTACGATAAGTTTCAGCTGAATATGTGATAAATTTAGTTTTTTTTCAGCTCGAGCTTTTTCGAACATAAACTTTATCGATTTCATTTTAGACGAACGGGCTCGAGCCGAGTAGTTCGAGCTGCCAACTCTACCTTTAAACTTATGAAAATGTTCTTCAAATGTTTCATCCAAAATGGACAATAGAAGAAATACAGTATTTATCAAATTTTCATACAAATTTTCATTCAATTGAATTTTGTTTTTTGTTTTAGACATTGTTTGTTTTTTAAGAAAATAAAGAGGTATGTTGAAATAATTTTGATTCCTTGCTTTAATGACAAAAAAAAGTTTTTTTTTCAGTTTTAGGAAATTCTGTTATCTGAACCACCAAAAATGAACCAAAACCTGGTTTTTTGAATTACTACAAACCAGAACCGAACCGAAACCATTTTCATAAAACAGCAAAAACCAACACCAGAAACCATTCTAAATTTTTTGGAAAACCATTGAACCGAACCAACATGTTTTTTTCAATGGTTTCCACCCCTGGTATATAGTAAACTTAAGAACCATATTCAAAAGCCAATTATTGGTGTAGGATATGCTGCACATATAGTGAATTATTAAAAGACTGAGGATGCAGAGGTGGAATACACGCACTTGCTAGGCTACAGTAAGACTAGGTGGTTGGCAATGATTCCCGCTTTTGAACGAATTTTAAAATTATATTCTCCTTTAAAACCATATTTCCTATCCATCGACAACTGTTCAATAGTTCTGCATAAATTTTTCGAAGATAGCTCAGAATTGTGGTTATATTTGATGCATAGTCAGGCAGCAATATTTCACAATACAGTGAAGAGTATTTAAGGTGATAAAATTTCAATTATGGAAGTTTTTACGGAAATAGACAATTTAAAATTGAACTTAAAAGATATAATGGATACGCAGTATCTACCTCTAAATGTCCGTAGTCAGCTATAAAATTTAGAAGAAATTGGTTGGTCCAAAACAAATTCCTTCAAATCCAATACGAATAATTTTTATAAAAAATGTATTAAATATTTAGAAGTTCGCGTATCACAATTTGGAAAAAAAATGGATTAATCTAAAAACGGCAAAATGTACAAGAAAGTTTTAAATTTATTTCAAATTTTCAGTTAGGAAAAATTATATTGGTCTTCAAAATAAACTAAGAGAGAAACAACAAAACAATAGACTAAGGTCTCTGCCTTATCAACAAATTCAGCAAAGGAATGTAGAGTTCCCCCAAACTCCACGAACTGACTTTCGTTCGTATGCTAGTATTGTAGCAAATAATAATATCAATAGTAATAACAATATTAACAACAACAATAATAACAATAATGACAATTTATTCTCTTATGAAGAAATAAGTAAAATTTTCAATGAATTATTAAATAATTTAAGAGTATGTAAATCCAAAATGGATCAAATTAATGTAATCGCAAATTTAACTTTCAAATATCTTTACAATAATGATAGTAGCAAACAATAACCTAAAACTTCTCTTTTGGAATGCTCAAAGCATTACAAGTAAATATAAACAAATAGAATTTTTAAATTTATTAAATGAGGAACGTATTCAAATAGCTGCTATCTCTGAAACATGGCTAAACAGCAACTTAACGCGAAATAGCAATGATTTCCATGTTTATAGAAATGATAGAATAAATTTAAAAATGGTGGAGGAGTACTAATAAATAAATTAATTTCACATAAAATTATCTCTATGCTAAATACTAAAATCTTCGAAACAGTTGGAGTTAAAATAAATACAAATAATGGTGATTTAAAAATCTACGCTGTATATTTTAAAGGTGGAAATCTGACAAAAACGGATGCTACACTTTTTAAACATGACCTCCAAATATTTAACAACATATCAGGAAATTACATTATTGTTGGAGACATAAACGCTAGACATACAAACTGGAATTGTATAAAAAACAATTCATGGGGTAAACTTCTAAATAATAAATTAATTACCAGCAAATTTTCATTACTATACCCTGATAGTCCTACATATTACACTCATCCCTCGCTTTACGGAAACTCGATTTACGGAATTTCGCTATAACGGAATTGAAAAATTAATTCTTGGTTTCTGTTTACGGAAAGAAATTTCGATTTACGGAAAATATTAAGCTGACCTAGTAGGCCTTGCATTTTACAATATTTCAGTTTTTTTTTTTTTTTTGGATTTCCAGAATGATAACTAAACAAACAACGACCGATTTACGGAAAATAAAAAATTTGCATACACATTTGTACATAGTTTCAAACATTTTAAAAAAACTCGATTTACGGAATTTCGATTTACGGACAACTTTTCAGGAACGGATTGTTTCCGTAAAGCGAGGGATGAGTGTATTCATATTCACATACACAAAAAAGATGTCCCTCAACAATTTCCTAGACGCACCAATAACATTAAATAAACTTAATTCTGATCATTTGCCAGTTGTTTTTAAAATAAATAGTATTCCCAATAAATCCACTCCAATATTTTATCCAATTATGACAGAGCAAACTGGGTTAAATTTAAAAAATGCTTATCTAATAAAATAAATTTAAATTTAATTTCAAATTTAGACACACCAACAAAAGACGTAATAGATCTACATATCAAGAATTTTACAGATATTATACAAAACGCGGTAAATGAATCTATTAAAAAAAAATTAAAACATATGAATGCAAAACAAAAAATTAGTAAAATACCATTAGAAATTAAGCAATTAATAAGTCGTCGAAATCACCACAGACGCCTATGGCAAAGAACCAGAATTTATCTAGAAAAAGCTCGGTAACAATCCTAAATAGCATTATAAGAGAAAAAATTGTTAATATTTACAACAACAAATTTTCAAATGAAATTGCAAATCTCTCAAAATGTAGTAAACCTTTCTGGAATGTTACGAAAGTTTTAAAAAATAGAAATATAGGTACTCCTTTATTAAAAAATGATGATAAAATAGCGTCCACAAATCTCGAAAAAGCAAATATGTTAGGCGAGGCGTTTTATGAATATCACAAAATTACCTCAAACTACAGTGATGTACAAACTGAAAAGTTAATATTTGATTCAGTACAAGAAATTGAATTCTGCACAATAAATACGTTTAAATACATCACTGTAAAAGAAATAAAAAAACACATCCGATCAATTAAAAACAATAAATCCCCAGGTGCAGACTCAATCAAAAATATTTTGTTAAAGAATTTTGAAAAAAAAAGTTATGTATATTTTTGCAAAATTCTCAATGCGTGCTTAATGATTGGCTATTTTCCTCAAACATGTAAAATTGCATCAATTATCCCTATAGCTAAACCAAACAAAAATAAAACTGATCCTACTAGCTACAGACCAATCAGTTTACTTAGTTCACTAAGTAAAATATTTGAAAAGTGTCTTAAGGATAGAATTTTAAATTTCGTGGAGGAAAACAACATATTTCCTCCAGAGCAATTTGGATTTCGTCCCTCACATTCAGTTAGCCATCAAGTCGCAAGAATAAACCAAACCGTTCGTTAAACACAATTTTTCCAATAAAAAATCGACTGGCATGGTAACAATAGATGTTGAAAAAGCTTTCGACTCAGTCTGGCATGATGGTATAGTTTTCAAGGTGAAGAATTTTAACTTTCCTATCTACTTAATTAAAATAATTAAGGAATTTTTAACTGATAGAAAGTTCTATGTTTTGTTAAATGATACAAAAAGTAAAGAATTTGATATAAGTGCTGGTACCCCACAAGGATCTGTTATATCACCTATCCTTTATAATATTTACACCTTAGACTTTCCAAGACTTAAAAATTGTTACTTTGGTTTATACGCTGATGACACAACAATATTTACTTCGGCAATAGATCCAAATTTAGTAATTAAAAATTTAGAAAAAGGATTTGAAGAAGTAAGAAATTATTATTATAAATGGAAAATTAAAATTAACACAGAAAAAACTAAATCAATTTTTTTCACAAGAAATCGGAAACCTTCATTGATTCCAAATAAAAATCTTAATTTACATGGACAAGATATAACTTGGGACAGTTCTATAAAATATTTAGGAATTACTATTGACAAAAAACTTTTATTCAGACTTCACGTTGACAAAACAATAGAAAAATGCAACAAAATAATTAGATTATTATATCCCATAATACATAGAAAATCAAAATTAAAAATAGAAAATAAACTAATAATATTTAAAATAATTTTCCAAAGTGTTATGCTTTTTGGGTGTGAAGTTTGGGGCAAGTGTGCGATAACGCATATAAAACGTATGCAAATAAAGCAAAATCAAATCCTTAAATTATTAAATAATTTACCTTTTAATTATTCAACCAAAGAATTACACTACAATTCAAATGTGAAATTTATTTATAACTTAATTCAGTGCTACTCGAAAAAATTCAATCACAAATGTTGTTCTTCCAGCAACGTCCTCATCAAAAATTTGCATATTTAATATATAGCAGTTATTTGTGTGTTTCTCGTCCTTAGATTTTAAGATAAAATTTTTTTTTAAAAATATAAAAAAAAAACAATAAAATTTTAAGAAAATCAAAAAAAAATCACAAAATAAAATTATAAGGTTTTTCTTTTGCCATTTTCCTTTGAAAATAATTATTAATAAAAAATTAGCATACATTATTATAAAAAAAACAAATTTATTGTAGATGAAAAGTAATAACTATAACACTCAAAACAAAATCATTATAACATGAAGTTAATTGTAAAAATAAAATAAAATAAAAAAAAAAAAAAAAAAAAGATTTACTAAAAAAAATCACTCAGCAGAACAATACGCTTAATTAACGTATACTTTACATACACTTATTTATGCAATAATATTATTAGTTTATTTTTATAAAGTTTATTTCTTGTAATAAAAAATAAAAAGAATAATAATTTTATTTTTTTGTTAATTTTTTTTTAATTTTTGATATTAATTAAATGAATAAAATGAAAAATCTATGATATTTTAATTCGGCATAAATAAACTAAGAAAATTATGTCCTGAGGAATGCGCTAAGCTTTTTTTATATTTATTTGAACTTGTCCTGGATTTCAGCATAGAATATATCGATGGTTTAAAGGTAAAAGTCACTAACTGCATTTTGGTCGAAAATGATATTTCAGTTATTATGGTTATAAAATTTAATAAATTTTAATTATGTTCAACCAATTTTTCTACTTTTCCTTTATTTAACTGAGATTTCATCAGAGTAAAACTCACTAAAAAAAATTTGTTAAATCCATCAACAGGTAAAAGTCATCATTTCATTTTGTGAGTTTTTCTAGAATTTTTTTTTATATCAACGTTCACTTAGTGATTTAAATTTTTTTAAAAGAACGTAGGTATACTGTAACTATGGTATTATTTTGGCGCGAAAAAAATCTATATTGATTTATATTTCGAATTACTTTCGTATTAAACTAATTTTTTTAATCAAAGAAAGCTTATGCTCTTATGTGGCGCGAAAATAATCTATATTCGTTTATTTCAATCATTATTAAAATTAATATCGTTGAATAACGTGCATATCAATTTCATAAGTAAAGTTAAAGAAGTCAAATAAAAATTATAATTTATATTGTCAATTTAAAAGTTTATTACTATTAAGTTCTACTATTAAAAGTGATTTAAATAATGTATTTAAGCCGAGGTAAACGTTTAGTGGAAATGGCCAAGAATTTGTCAAAAATTGATAACAATTCAAGGCATAATGAACAGAAACCTGTAAGTATAATTTTTTTAAAATAAAATTTGAATAAATACACATTGAAATTATTTAAACTTTATTATTAATTTACATAAATCAGGAATCATAAAAAAATTGTGATACAGATGAGGATATGGATTTTTCAGATGATTCATTGATTGATCCAACATTCCATTATGACTTTGATTCATATGTAAGTTATATTCATTGATTTATACATTCTGTTTAAGGAAAAAATTACACGCAAAGTGATAATAATAAATTATCATTTTTCGAATTTTTGTGCCAGACGCCGACTATTATAAAGTTTTATTCACATTTTCCTTTAATACGATAACCACTACTTTCTTATTAACATTTTTAGGACCCTCTAATGAAAACAACAACTAATGTCAGCACTCCGCATTGCACAAGTAGAGTTGGGCTTCGAGAATTACCCAACGGGAATTCTCGGGAAATTTTCGAGATTTTCCATCCCGAATCTCGAGAATTTAAATTTTTAACATTTCGGGAAATCCCGAATCTCGAGAATTTTTTTAAAATTCTCGAGAAATCGAGTTTTTGTTTTTTAAATATTTTAAATCAAGTACTCATTGAAAAAACTTTTTTTTTTACAAATTCAATGATAATTTTTTTGAAATAAATAGGTATAAGATTTGACTTTTCTTACTTGGAGTTTTTTCATCAAGTATTCATTGAAAAAACTATTTTTTAAAAATTTAATATTATTTTTGTTTTAATACTATATTCTATTTTAATAATAATGTTTTGAACTATTTTTGTTTTACTAATTAAATAAAAAGAATCATATTTTTTTATAATTTCTTTATTTAAACTGATTTTAGGATTTTTTACAGGTTTTTTAAATTTTTCCGAATTCTCGAGAATTCTCGAAAATTCGTTTCGGGAAATCCCGAATCTCGAGAATTAAAATTTTCATCATTTCGAGAAATCCCGAATCTCGAGAATGAGATTTTGTCGGGAAATGCACAAGTGTATCAGATTTTTATGCAACTGATGAGGAAAATAATATTGCAAAAGTTGGGGTACTGCAAAACAAACAAAAACGATGGCGTACTCAAAATCAAGATAAATGGAAACCAAATATTTCAAAAAATAGGCGTTCATTGTGTTTGCCATATGATACCAAAAGGGGAGTAAGAGCTGCTAAGCTGCCAAAAACTATAGACTGTACAAAATGTAAATTTCACTGTATTACCAATATTGAAGAAGATGAAAGATTGAAAATTTGCAAATTTTATTGGAGTCTTAATAGTTATTGTAGACAAAAAGATTATATTTTGAAACATGTTGAATCCTCAATTCCAAAACGGAAAACTGAAAAATTTTCAGGTCGATCTCAGTCTAGATCGTATTATTTTTCTAATGCACAAGGAGAGCGATTCAGAGTGTGTTCCAATTTTTTTCAAAAAACTCTCTGCATATCTAATGGTCCAATAAACATGGCTTTTGAAAAAAAAAATGCGAATGGTTGCTTTGGGGCCACGGATAATCGAGGTAGGAAAACACCTGGAAATAAAACAAGCAATGATGTTAGTGCTTTAATTAAAGAGCATATCGAAAGTTTTCCGATCACACCCGCACATTATGTTCGGAAAACAAGTAGAAGAAATTATTTAGATAGTAGTCTATCGATTCTTAAAATGTACGCACTCTATGAGGAATTTTGCCAAAAACGCAATAAGCTCCCGGTATCATCAGCAACATATCGGAGGTATTTTTGTAGGAATTTTAATTTCTCTTTCTACAAGGCAAAAAAAGATCAGTGTAGTACATGTACGAAATTTAAATTAGCGGATACAAATAAAAAAGAAGAAATTAAACATGATTATGAGCAACATATGAAACGCAAGGCTGATTGTATGGAAGCTAAAAATAGTGAAAAACACCGTGCTAGCATTGATTCTTCATTCCAAGCCGTAACATTCGATCTTCAAAGTGTTTTACAAATACCATCCACAGATGCATCGTTGATGTATTATAGTAGAAAAATCAATGTTTACAATTTAACTGTGTATGAAGAGGGGCACGAGCAAAATGGATTATGTTATTTCTGGTATGAAGTAAATGGCAAGCGAGGCAGCTCAGAAATTGGTTCAATTTAGTATAAATACGTAACCTCATTGCCTGAATCTATTACTGAATTGTCGATGTATTCAGATACCTGTGGGGGACAAAATCGTAATCAACATGTTGCAGCTATTTTACTCCACGCAATTAGAAATACAAATTTGAATATCATAGAACACAAATTTCTAGAGTCTGGACATTCATACATGGAATGTGATTCGATGCATTCAGCTATAGAACAGTCAAAGAAAAATAAATCGTATTTATGATGAAAGATTGGAAAGATATTTTTAATAAAGCTAGATCGAAAAGAGGCAAAAATAAAACAAAAAATCCCTATATTGTGCAAGAAATTAAATTTGAAGATTTTTTATGATTTAAAAGACTTGAGTTCAAAAATAATTAAAAACCGTAATATTGATGAAGATGGTGATGTGGTATGTTGGTTAAAAATTAAATGTTTAAAATACGAAAAAAATTATCCGGATACCATATTTTATAGATATGACCACACATCAATTTATAAAAAAATTAATATAAATTTAAAAAAATGTATTCGAAACCGAAATATAGATGTAAAACTAAAGAGTTGCTATGTAGCACTACTTCCAATAAGCCTAGCAAAGAAAAATGATTTGGTCAAACTTTGTCAATCTGGTGTTATCCCTGATCAACTACATCCATGGTATTTTAATCTGCCAACAACAAAAAATGTTGCCGATGTTTTAGAAGTCGATGATTCGTTTGATTCAGAATAATAATATTTTTTTTCATGCGGTTAAAAATGTGCAATGCTTAAAAATGTGCAATCACACGTAATTGTAAAGCCTAATTATTCTTTAATTGCTTTGAAAAATTAAATTATATTGCATTTTTATAGTCATAATTATTATTTACAAAATTCACTATTACAATAAAATAAAATAAATTTTGCAAGAAAAACTCATTAACTGCTTTTTTCATTTTTTTTTCAAATAAATTGAATTACTTTTTGCTTTTTATAAACCTCTAACTTACTATAATGCATCTACTATTATAGTGTGAAAACTTAAAAATATAACAATTACTTTCAATCTTTTAATAATTTGTATTTATGTACGCATAAATTTAAAACATAATTTTCTATCAATTGTATGATTGTCAGTTAGTGACTTTTACCTTTAAACCATCGATATGGTCACTTTAATTTAATCAAATGTAGTAATCGCGTTTTTTATTAATTATTAAAATTAAATTATCAGTCATTGCAATTAAAATTGTTATAACTTAAATTATTAACATCCCTTTAAACACGAATTTTCGACAGAAGCAGTGATAATGATTGATTAAAAATGTATCACTGATTAATGAATTTCTTTTTGTTATAATTTAAATTATTTTAAATATCAGATAATTTTTTTCATAACATAATTATATTTTTAACTTCTTTTCTTATTATAATTTTTTAATTAAAATTTTTTTTAAGTTAAAAATATGAAAAAAATTATTTGACATTTGAAATAATTTAAGTTATAACAAAAAGAAATTCATCAAAATCTAAAATAAATATTTCTATGCCTACTGCACTATATGTATATTTTAAAATATATGTATGGATGTATCAATTTTGTTTGTGTTATATACACATTTAGTATGGTTTCTATAGTGACACTCGTAATCAAATACGAAATTTGAAATTTTGCTAAGCCTACTAATTTTTTAATATTTCAGAGTTATTTTCGTGAATATAAATATGATTACTATAGCAAGCTATAGTATGATTGTCATTAATGCAACAAATGTTGTGTTATGATTGTATGCGAGTTACAATTTTTATTTGGTAAATGTAGAGATTATTTGTTTTCCATTTCACTTCTAAATTATAATTCTTGTAGTTCAGACGTTCTTTGTTGGTGCTGCTATTAATTTATGCGATTTTAATATTATTTATTGACGACTTCTGCCTTTTTTGGTTATTCTTCTGATTATTCGTTTTATATTTTAATATTATATAAAGATTATAAATTTATAAATATAAAACTTTAGAAAAAGTTTTAATTCATATTCATCGTTAATTATGAGTCATCGTTATCGAGATACTGGAAAAAATTGGACTTCGGGTGCCGAAAAAAAGAAATTAAAAAAAACTAGAAGATACGTTTAATAAAATTAAACTGTTGACAAGATTTTTTAATATTTCATCGAGTTCTGAAACAACTTTCGATGCCGGCGCTAGTACTTCGCGAGATTTTTCTGCAGAATCGGTTGAAATGTTATCTGACCGGTCTGAAGCCCCTTCAAGGCCTTTATCTTCTGACAAAGGCCATAAAAGTGCTTCATGGGTGATGAAATGGATTTGTCTCAAGAGTCTTCGTTATCTTCCAATAATTCTGTTACAGTTTCGAATCCTCAATTACAAAGAGAACATCAAGATATTTTAATTGATGATATTGTTATAGTTTCAGACGACCTGGCGTTATGTCCCATTTCATTAAATGAATGAAAAAGAGTCGATATTATTAAAAAAGGACCGACTCAGGTTAAAGAAATTAATTTTAGAGTCGATAAATCAGGTCGTAGATTTAATACCAGTTACTACACTAGAATTCTTGCTAATAATGCAGAAGTTACCAGCAGCTGGTTAATGGTTTCTATTCAAAGTACCACGATATTTTGCTTTTGTTGCAAGCTTTTCTTTAGCTGAAAATTATGTTTATCGTTGACTAATGGTTATTCGGATTGGAAAAATGTAGGTTCTAGCTTAAAACAAGAAGTCTCAAGATCACATTAACTGTATGCAAAAATGGGTTAACATGTCAAAATGAAAAAATGAAAAAAAAACATTGTCGCTTGGTACTTGAATATCTTCTTGCTATAGTCCTAATGTTATCTGAAAGAGCATTAGCTCTTCGTGGACACCGTGAGTAACTTTATCAGCCTAAGAATGAATTTGTTTGGCAGAAATAGAACTTACTGTAAAATTCGATCCAGTTATGTTAGAACATCTAAGACGAATAAAAAATAAAGAATGCTTATCTTGGTAAAGATGTGCAAAATGAAATAATTGGTCTTATATCGAGAAAAATACTAAAAACTATAGAATCTTCTGTACATTCATCAAAATATTTTTCTGTTATCATAGATTGCATCAGTTATAAGGAACAGCTTTCTATTCTATTGAGATGAAAATTTACGAGAAAGAAGTAGATATTGAAGAATTTTTTTTGTGTTTCTTCACATAACTGATACCACTGATTCAGGTTTAGTAGAATTTTTTTTTAATTTATTAGCCGAGCATAATTTGGATCTAATGAATAGCCGGGGGCAATCATATGATAATGGTGCCAACACGCAAGGGCAATACAAAGGTGTTTAAGCTTTAATCAAACAAAAAAATTCCAGAGCTTTTTACGTTTCATGTGCTATAACCACACATTTAATCTTATGGCATGTGATGCTGCGAAATCAGTATCTATTGCAATTAACTTTTTCGGTACTGTGAATTTTTCCCTTTTTTGCGGCATCAACTGCTCGATGGAACATACTACAAAATGCCTGTAAAATAACTGTTAAATCATTATCAGATGCACGTTGGGAAAGCCGTATAAACAGTATGAACGTTATAAAAGATAATTTGGCTGATATTATAGAAGCTTCATGTAAAGTTGCAGATTCAAGTATAAGTATAATTAGTGTTGCTTTTTCTGAAGCTAACATCCTTGCGAATGAGATATCGTCGTATCAGTATATATTTTCATTCATAATTGATATATTGTGTGAAATTAATAAAGTAAGTTATGCAGAATTCCTCAGCAGATATTTCCATTATGATAAACTTGGTGGAAGCTTCGAAATTTTTTTTAGAAACATTCTAAAAATCGCTTCAAATCTTATTGAAACGATTATCAAAAAATCTGAACCAATAGCTATAAAATTAGGCACTGAGCCTAATTTAAAAATTATACTCAAGTGCGGTTTAGCCGAAAACGACGTTTTTATGAATATGAAGGAATCGATATACCACTAAATGGAAAATCTAAATATAAAGTCGAATTTTTTAATGCAGTAATTGATGTTGCTTTAGTAAGGCTGACTGAAAGATTCAAAATGCTTGATTCATAGAACAAAATATTTGGATTTTTGCTCATACTGAAAAATTATGAAGTTTAGATGCCAATGAATTGTTGAATGTTTTTTTAAAAATTTAGAAATAGCAATGAATTGTTGAATGTTTTTTTAAAAATTTAGAAATAGCAGAATTATTAAAATAAAATATGTCGGTCCTTGGACTGTTCTGATTTAATTGATGAGTTTGCGTCTATGAAAGTCTTTCGATTCCGTCAAAGCTTCCAGTCTTAAAAATGTATTTATTTCCGAGTATAACTCTTCATAGTTCTTGTAATTATACTCGTACATTAGATGTTTACAAGACGGTATTTTACAGTTAACGCATTCCCGTCTTATCCGGGAATGCGTTAACTGTAAAACGTTTTTCCACAAATGTATTTCAAGGATAGGCAATTGAGTGTGGAATACACAATAATTATAAATTTCTTAGGTTTATAAAATTGTAAATTCCTTTTGTAGCACAATTTAACAAGTGAACTTACGGATAATTATTTTAGCTCTTTGCTTAAAGCTATTTTTGAAATATATATATACAAAATTATGAAACAAATATATATAATAAAATTTGAAGGACAATAAAAAGTTTATAAGAATATATTAGAATTAGATAATTAAAAAAAATGTTAATCAATAAAACAGTTTTTTTTTATTTTATCTGATTATGTAATAAATTTTTTTTTATACTTATCATTTTACCTAAATTACATACAGCTTTTATATTATATAACAGATCATGTAATAAAGAAAACAATGCTCGGGATATTTAGAATATTTGAAGAATTAAAAGAACATCAAATGCTTAGTGTGGTTCTTTTAATGTTTGTCATTTTTTTAGGCCCCAAATATTCCAGATTTCCATTAAAAATATTCTAGCGAATGGTTCAGTTGTGTTCTATCTCGATAATTTTCAAATTTAATTCAATTCGGGAAGAGTAAAAAGTCTTATAAAATTTTTTCATTTTAGTTGTTTGAGTAAATTAACTAATTTTTTATGTTACCCGTCCATATAAAAAAAACCCAAATTTTTTTCTAGTTAAATGTACCTAACAAATGGCTAATGATTATTTTTATCAATTTTTTATTTTGTAAATTTACGTAATAAATGGCTAATTAATATTTTTATCATTTTTTTTAATCTAAATTTACTTAATTATTTTTTTCATTTAATTTTCGCTGAATCTGTTGATTTTTCCGCTTTTTTGCAAATGTTACAAATCAACCATGTTTTTTTCTCACTGTGTAAATTTTTTTTTTCTATTTCTTTTCCGTCATCTTTCTGCCTAGAAATTCTTATTGCTTTCATATCAGAGGTAATGAAAACGAAAATATAAAAAACTCTCGACACAAAAAAAACGACAAAGAAAAATATTAAAATAAAAAAATATACTCAAAAAATATACATTAGAAGAAAAGAAATTAAGAAAATGTTTCTACGGGATGTTATAACAATTATTAAGAGACATTAATTCGATATTTGGTATGGTGCAGTGGTTAGGTCGCCAGTTTCAATACAATTCAAGTGTTCAAATCCTGATAGTGTCAGTGTCAGTAATATTTGTTTTTTATATAAATTATAAACATTTTTATATAAACTTTTTTTTATATCAATTGGGTCATATTAAGGTATTCTTTTTTCTTTTCTTTTTTTCAAATTAGATTAAAACAAGATTGCTTGCTTTCTGAAGTTTCATTGAAAGTAGACTACAATATGTATTTGAAAGTAAATACTACACAAAAAAAAAGTGATTGCTTTCTTTTATTCAACTAAATTATAGCATTTGCTATAATTTCGAAAAACAAATAGCAAATGCTAAATCGAAAAGTCAATAGTTAAAGTAGAAGCAAAAGGTTTTTCATATTATTCACATAAAGAGTAGTAATTATACTTCAAAAAATGTAGTAAAACCATAAGCTTCGTTTTATTCACACTACCTAATAAAAATATAAGTTTTTACTATATGTAATTTAAGTTTTCATATTGCACAATAAAGAATAATTAATTTTTAAGATTTGCACGAAAAATAGTATTTTATTTAAAAATTTGTTAAAAAGAATGTTAACGTGTTCTCGAGCAGGGACAATCGTGTAATAAAAAAAAAGTTTAATAATAAAAATAATTTTTTTTACTGGCGAAAAACATTGTAACGATGATTTCAAATGAAAAGTGAAATCAAAGAAACAAAATTTTACCATATCAACAACAAAGCACTAGAATCAACAACTGGTTATCATCCAAGCAATTCGGATAAGACGCCCCGAAGTAACTTAAACTAACGTAAAACGGAGTTGGTACCTAAGTGTTACATTCTAAAATCCGAGGAGAAAATATTTATCAACAGCAGCCTATCTTGGGAAGGAAGACTTACGGTTTGTCCTTAAAAATGTCCACCATAATACTAATTTTATTGATGTAAGTAAAAAATTATTTTATTTTATTAAATAAAAATTGATAATTCTAATTAATAAAACATAATTTTGTGAATAAACTAATAGTAAAAAGAAGTGTAATTAATGTCAAATTGAAAAATTTAATTAAACAGAATAAATTTAAATTTACTCTAAAATACAGAGAGGGTATAAGAAAGTTAATACAAAATTAAATTTGTGAAAGAAACAGATATTTCTATTAATTTCAAGAAAATTAAATAAGATATTAAAGGAAGATATTTTGAAATCAAATAAAAAAATATAATATATTTAAATAAAATTAAAACAAATATAAAATTTAGAAATTTGTACAATTAACTTTATAAGACAAACAAATATTTTAAGCAAAGCTCTTGAAATAATATAGAACAGTACAGTAGTAGGATTCTTTGAATTGGCAATATTTTTTTTTATTTATTTTTCTTTACAAGTTTTGAGATATTGCATCAGAATTACTTTTCTTTCGATTTTTTTTTTGTATTATCAAAAATTTTAAAATGAGTACCGAAAATACCATATTAAGACCAAGTAGTTTTCAAAGCTGACCAAGAGCCTGTTGGTTAAACGATTTAAAAACATTAATAAAAGAATTAATACAAACTGAAACAAAAAATATTATTGAATCTCATATCAACCCAATCAAAATAATCAAAACACTAACGTTGATAAAGAAATTAATTGTCCTGGAAATTTAGAAGGAATGGGGAAAATTCCTGATGTTGTCAAAAAGTATTAAAAAATTTTCTGGTCAAGCTAGCCAATTTGGTTCATGGAAAAAAGTGTAAAATATATTGATATTGTCTTAGAATCTTATAATACGCCTTTAAATTGAGAACAAATTTCCGATGTCTCTCTTCACATTACGATGATAAAAGGGATCTTGGTACTTTAGAGTAATTAAATGGCTACTTTAGTTCAAAGAAATTAAACTATTCCCGAGTATTATCAAACAGTTTATTACCATCTTTCAATTATCTTAAACAAACTTTCCTCAATGTCAATGGGTGAAGAATCTCTTACGTAATAACTAAGTCAAATCGCAATAGAGCATTAGATACTTTTGTACGTAAACAAAAATTAATTAATTTAAATTTCATACTGCATGGAAATTGATTGCAGGTAATCCACGAAGACTTTAAAATGATTCAAGATAAAATTAATAAGCCAATAGATCTTCCACAAGAACGGACAATTTTTATTGGAACCAGTAGACACTCTTTCCAATAAAAATTATTCCAAATTCAGTTGGTGAAATTACGCACCATGCTTTAATAAATTTATTCGGATGTGAAACTTCAAAAATGAAATTTTTATATTTTCTCATCTTGCTTCTTTAGATAGGATCATAGGAAACGATAGTTTAATAAAATTAGGTGCTACAATTTACATAAAAATTACATAATAAAAATTACACAATAATCAATTCTAATATTATTATACCAACATGTCTGATATGAATAACGAACAAAAACAAAAATTAATTAATTTGATTAAAGTTAACCCCAATTTTTTCACGGATCCAGCTGAGAAATTAACTTATACGTCTCAAGTAAACGGAGGAATACGAATTGGATAAGGATATGATTATTCCTTAATAAAATTAAACACCATCACCATTCCAGACAGGTACCCTATTCCTGAAATAAATGAAGTTCTGGCTAACTTAGGGGATAATAAATATTTTACGAATTTTACACGTTTACTACAAATGGGGGTAAACGTGTAAATTTCGTAAAATATTTATTATCTCCTAAGTTCACATAGGAAAAATATGTTATATTGATGATATTATAATTTTCAGCAAAGACGAAAATGAACATTTCAAAAATCTCGAGACAATTTTTAAAACTCTAGAAGCAGATAATATTAAATAACAATTAGACAAATGTGAATTCTTGCGTGGAATTTCTCAGTTTTATAATTTCAAGTGAATTAATTAAAGTAAATCCAAAGAAAGTGGGTGCAATTGTAAATTTACCAATTCCCAAGACTCTGAAAGATCTTAGATCTTTTCTTGAAATGTCCGGTTATTAAAGCCGCAGGAAATAAACGTTATAGATCTATCTAGTAGATCTATAACGTTTATTTCCTGACTTTGTCAATCTAGTAGATCTATAACGTTTATTTCCTGACTATAACGTTTATTTCTCAATCTAGTAGATCTATAACGTTTATTTCCTGACTTTGTCAAAAGCAGAGGAACATTACGCAACAAATGAAAAAAAGATGTCGGCAATCATTTAGGCAGTTAATTCATTACGAAATTTTCTTTATGGATCAAGGAAATTGAAAATTCTTACTGCACTAAATGAGTAGTTCTCAACATAGCAGTAGTAGCTCACCACAAAACTTGATTCCTACTGTAGAAACTCCTATTAATGCTTTTAGAAACCAAATAATATTAAAAATAGGAAATTAAAATTATGAACTAGAGAAACCATTCCCTTGTTATACAAGACACGTAATATCCAAGAACGAATATTCTGAAATTGATTTAATTTCCATTTTTAAGAAATATATTAATCCACACACAATAAATGGTGTCAAAACTGAATATCGAACAATAGGAAAAATTCAAGAAAGTTACTCAATCCATTTTAAAAGTTACAAAATCAGATGTGCGGAAAAATAAGTTGTATATGTACGTACTAAATGAAAATGAACAAATACAAAATTTATTAAAAAATTTTGAAATTCATAATCATAAATCTAAAAGATCTTTAAATTTCATACTGCATGGAAATTGATTGCAGGTAATCCACGAAGACTTTAAAATGATTCAAGATATAATTAATAATGTTTTAACCAAAAATAATAAACAATTTATTATAAATCAATTGAACAATGAACGAATTAACAATTTAAGTAAAATAACTAATGAAATATTAAATGCAATTCATAAGGAAAGTGGTTTTAATGATAGATTAGCATTCAATTTTCAATATAAATTAAAACTAATTAAAGAAGAATTAACTAATAACGCTTATACTATTCTTTGGACTTAATCAGGTAAATTTATTAATTCTATCCAGTTCAGAGATGAAATTAAAATTATGAACTAGACTAGAGTATTGCCAATGTTAAATTTATAACATATAACACATGTTTGTTTTATGTTGTTAATATTTCACTAACAACCAATGAAAATTTGAATAAATTATTAATTAAACCAGTAAAAAGAAATAATTCTGTAAATGATACAAATTATAAATTCTTATTGTCATATAAAAATAATCTATTAATTTGGAATAAAAATAATATTGTAAACATGAGTAATTCTACCTGCATCCCAAGACTTCTAAAAAGTCTTTCCTGAACTAAATTAATAGTCATCATATTCCATCAATAGATGAATTATCTGAATTCTTTTATTAAATCAATTTATAGGAACTGTAAAATTTCAAGAGAGATCTTACAATCTTAGTGGAACTTTTATTGTTAAATACTGTAACATGACAATAGAAGTTAATGGCACTAGATTTATTTCAAGAGAAATCTCATCTATGAAGGCTCTTCCGCCAATATTGCCAATTTTGCAACCAATATCATTAGACAAAAAATATCGTGAATTATTGTCATTGGAAATTATAAAAGTAGTTCAAATAAATAACACAGAACAAATTGATTTATTTAACACTGAGGAAATTATTTATCAATCCATCAGTTATTGCGCTTATAATTTTATTCATTATAATTGCAATTTGTAAAATTAAATCAAATAAAACAATTATTTTTAAAAGAAAAGAAAAATCTTCAAATAATGAAAATCTCTCTTTAGCCAATGCCAAACGCAGACAAGAACCAAAACTATCAAATACAAGTTTATTGAATACACCCATCCCTCCATTAACGGACACTCTTTATACGGAATTTCGCTATAACAGAATTGAAAAATTATTCTACGGTCTCTGTTAACGTACAAAAAATTCGATTTACGGCAAAAAAAAACGTACAAAAATTCACAAAATGCACAAAAATTTGTTCTAGTACACATAAAATTTTGTTTTTGTGTATACATTGCATATTTTTTATATACATATGTGAATGTGAAATATGTAATAACGGCGAAAATTTTAAATTTCAAATATGTAGTAGGCAGGTATTGCCTAGCAACAACTATATGTACGCATTATCTTTTTGTCTTTATACATATTCAACTATGTAAATTATGTAATTATCTCATTGTCTTCAAGTAAATGAGCAAGTGCGAACATAAGAATTTTGTTTTGTTTTTTGTAGAAAGTTATATTTTTTTGTGTTCGTAATAAAAAATTATTAGGTAAATATTTGATACTTTGAATATTTTTTGTAAGCATACAAACAAAATATGTATAATATTTTTTTCTTACCTTATTTTAAAAAAAATAGGCCTTATAAAATGCCACAAAAGGGGAACACCCGTGTTATTGGAGGAGAAAAAAAAAAGAAGTCGAAAAGCAATAACATTAGAAAAGAAAATAGATGTAATACGTCGTTCTGAAACTGGTGAAAAACTTATTGAAATTTCAAAAGTATTAGGCCTCGCAAGATCTACAGTTGGTACTATACTTGATAACAAGACTAAAATTAAAGCACAATCACAATCAGCTGCTCCACGAAGTGCTGCAAAACTAACTCGCCATAGAAGTTATATTATGGAAAAAATGGAAAATCTATTAGGTATATGGATCGAAGATAATAATCAACGTAATATTCCTATGAGCACAATGACGATCCAGGAAAAAGGCAAAACTATTTTTGAAAAATTAAAACTTGAAAATGGTAATCCAGCTAGTGAAACTTTCATCGCCAGTAAAGGTTGGTTTGAAAAATTTAAAAACCGCCAAAATTTGCACAATATAAAGTTGAAAGGTGAAGCCGCGAGTTCTGATATTACGGCAGCCCGTGATTATCCAAAAATATTAAAAAAAATTATAGACGAAGGAGAATATGTTTCGGAACAGATTTTTAATGTAGACGAGACTGGCCTATACTGGAAACGGATGCCAGAAAAAACTTATATTTCTAAGGATGAAAAGTCTGCACCTGGCTTCAAAGTAGCGAAAGAGCGTTTAACTCTACTTCTTGGGGGCAATGCAGCTGGAGATTTTAAGTTGAAGCCTCTGTTAATATACCTTTCCGAAAATCCTAGAGCTCTCAAAGGATGTAATAAATCCCACTTGCCATTTATTTGGAAATCCAGCAAAAAAGCATGGATGACTTCAAGTTTATTTGAATCTTGGTTTAAAAATTGTTTTTGTCCCGAAGTCCCGAAACTTTATTTGGAAAGAAAAAACCTCAGTAATAAAATTCTTTTGCTCCTGGATAATGCTCCAAGCCATCAAGTAAACCTACATGAGCTATCTAATAATGTTCGGATTGAGTACCTGCCTAAAAATACAACAGCCTTGATTCAATCAATGGATCAAGGCGTGATATCTACATTCAAAGCATATTATATGCGAAGAACTTTTAAACAACTAATTGTTACCAGTGAGAAAGATGGACATGGTTTTGTTTCAATTAAAGCGTTCTGGAAAAATTACAATATTAAGGATGCTTTACAGAATATTGCAGAATCATGGAAAGAAATTGAATCGTCTACAATGAAGGGTGTTTGGAATAAAATTTGGCCAGATAATGTTAATAACGATGATGCTGATGTTCAAGTTCTTCCGGAAGTCCTTCAAAATATAGTAAATCTTGGTAATCAACTTGGTTTTGAAGATTTTGTAGAATCAGATGTTACAGATTTAATAAATGCTCATGGAGCTAGTCTTCCCGATGATGATTTGCTACAGTTGGAACAAAATCGTCTACCTGAAGACCACGATAATGAGATATCATTGCAAATATTTCTCAGGAGCTTTCCACAAAAGACCTGTCACTGCTCTTTTCCATTTCGAAGAAGGTATTAAGATCCTGACCGAAAACGATGTTAATAACGAAAGTAGCTTGAAGGTATCTCGAGATGTAAATGAAGTTATAGATTGTTACAAGCAGCTATACAAAGAAAAAATAAAATCGGCAACTCAACAAAAATTAACCAGCTTTTTTCAACCAGTTGCTTCCACATCAGCTAATACTACTTTTGACGCCATTCAAAACTTGGATACCAGTTCTGAAGCGGATTTGAATTCACAATCAGATTGCAGTACTTCATCATAAGATAAATGCTCAAAGATCGTAATTATTGTGTTCGTAATATAATGGATTAATTTATGTTTTTAAAGAATTTTGTTATTTTTAATTATTTTTATATGTAAATAGCTATGTGCATAGTATTTCTGAATTAATTTTATTTTTGTTTTTGAATATTTTTATGTATTTAATACTTTATTTTAATAGATAGTTATGTAATAAATATTTATGAATTATTATCTTAATAAATATTTTTCTTTTTTAATAAAATGTATAATTCATATCACTTTTAGTATACATATTACATTATTTTTACATATATGTACCATATACAATAAGTATACATATATTAATATATGTTCGAAAAAAATTCGATTTACGGAATTACGATTTACGGACCCACTTTTCTGGAAAGGAACCCCGCCGTTAAGCGAGGAATAGGTGTAATTCAATAAACAAACCAGTCGATTCATCCGCAATAATGTTCGAATTATCGCAATCAAACAAATGGGGTCATTTGAACTTAAAAGGGAAGAGTTAATACAAAACTTTACATCCTTTAAAAATATTATATTTTTTTATTGAAATTCTTTTCCCACAAATTTATTTTTCTATAAATTTGTTATCAGTTATTTTTTTGTTTTTATTCCCACACTTAAAATGTTTTCGATGCATTTTAAGGCTTTAGAATTTACTAATGTAATTAGAATAAGAAAAGTAATTTTGTCTTATAAAAAATATAGAATCATAATTATTTCGGTCTGCAATCAGAAAACAATAATAATTTTTATATTAATAAAAATATAAGTTTTCAGTATACAGTTTGCAAAGAAAATCTTGTCATAAAGAAAAAAATTTAGTAAATTCATTTTGATTATTGTATTGATTAAAAGACATTAATTTACCTTAAATTAATTTTTTATTCAAAAATATTAAACTATTACTTCATTCTCTTTAAAATTACATAAAAAACATTTCATTTTAAAAAATAACAAAAAAATATAAAGCAAAAACAAAAAACTTCAATTATTTTACTTGGAAAGAAAATCTTTTCACACACTTTGCGATAATTCGAATATTGTTCTAACATATCCTTCTAAGAAAAAGTGGCGACATAAAATCGAAATAACGGAATTTAAAATAACAGAATTTTAGTTTAAGATCCTGTAAATAATTTTTATGACCGAAAATGAATTTTTAATACAGTATATATTATTCATTAAATAAATTTAGATGCAATTAAAAATGCTTGGTAAAAGAATAGGACATAAAATTATACAATTAATTTATTACAATTATTGTAAAGGTAACAGTGCCAAAAATATATCAAAAATGTTTAATGTAAATATAAGAACTGTTTATCGTCTAATTGAACGCGCTGAAAAATTTGGAAAGCTGGAATATAAGACGATAACAGGCAGGCCTAAAAATTTATCAGGTAGGAATGAGAGAAGATTACTGAAGCAAGTTACTGAAAATGGTCGAATATCAGTTAGAATGCTGGCAACGGAGATGAAAAATGAATGTGGAGTAAATGTTAGTCATACGACAGTAAGAAAAGCGTTAAATGATCATAAATATAAAGAGTAGCAAGGAAAAAACCTTTGTTATCAAAAAATAATATTGAAAAGAGATATTCGTTCGCCCAGAATTACATAAATGATCCAGATGATTATTGGAATAACGTTATATTTTGTGATGAAATTAAATGATGCTTTAGAATAATGACGGGCCATATCAAGTGTGGCTGAGACCTCTACAAGCCCTCGAAAACAAAAATATAATTCGCACAGTGAAATTTGGAAAATTAAGTGTAATGATCTGGGGCTGCATATCAAGTTATGGTGTAGGAGAAATTGCTTTTATTGATGGAAATATGGACCAGCACCAGTACTTAGATATTTTAAAAACAAATTTAATAAATAGTGTCGGAAAATTTGGCTTACAAGACAATTATAAATTTTATCAAGACAACGACCCTAAGCACAAATCACTGTTAGTTAGAACTTGGTTGTTATACAATTGTCCTAGGGTTATAGATACTGCTCCACAAAGCCCGGACTTGAACCTTATTGAAAATTTATGGGCATTTTTGAAGAAGAAGGTGGCAAAACGAGGTCCTAAAAACAAGAATGATCTAGTACAATATATTAAAGAGGAATGGGTTAAAATACCAGATGATGATGAGTTTGATGTGCCAAAACTCATAAATTCAATGAAGAGTAGGATGTCGGCTGTGCTACAAGCCAGAGGCAGTTATACTAAATATTGAAGTTATTTTCACATAAAAATTTATAATTTATCTTAACTTATTTAATTTTGACAAGACTTTCTTTCCAAGTAAAATAATTGAAGTTTTTTGTTTTTGCTTTATATTTTTTTTGTAATTTTTTAAAATGAAATGTTTTTTATGTAATTTTAAAGAGAATGAAGTAATAGTTTAATATTTTTGAATAAAAAATGAATTTAAGGTAAATTAATGTCTTTTAATCAATAATCAAAATGAATTTACTAAATTTTTTTCTTTGTGACAAGATTTTCTTTACAAACTGTATAATTTAATTTTTAGTTTTCATATTACACAATAAAGAATAATATTAATTTTTAAGATTTGCACGAAAATTAGTGTTTTATTTAAAAATTTGTTCAAAAGAATTTTAACTAATATATAGATACAAATTTACACTCTATATTATATTATATGCATTGGGTGATTCATTTAGAGGTACTTCCCCTGTTATTTACTGTCATGGTATTTTTGTGCAGTATTCTTTTACATTTCATCATGGAAAGACTTAGCCCTGGCACAGCGTTTCCAAATTATTCAACTATATTACGAATATCAACGTTCTACGAGGAATGTATTTCGTACATTCGTAGGGAACAAAATATAGCTGCGGTAGCTGAGAGTGTATGCGATACCCGTGAAGAATCGATTCCGCGATATTCTCAACAGCTTGGGTATGCAATAACTTGGCGTATTTTACGTAAGGATTTTGATTTAAAAATTCAACTCGTACAAGAATTGAAGCCGACCAATCTTCCGAATCGTCACTGTTTCAGTGTTTGGGCTCTTGAAAAACTTGAAGAAGATCCATTGTTTTCGACAAAAATTTTGAGGCCCATTTCTGGGTTAATGGATACGTCAATAAACAAAATTGCCGTTCTTTTCCAAATTCTCCTTTAACAAGTTTTTGAAGAACTGCATCATTTTTGGAGAAGCTCTAAATAATTTTACTGCTTTTCTTATTTTGATTATTTCAGAATTGAGGTCACTATGTGAAATTGCATCATTACATGTATACGTTTGGTTCCCGTCTTCATCAGAATTAGAATCTGATATTTCTTAAACTGGATCTTCAGCTGTTACATCATAATCAGTATAAAGTTTGGGGTACAGTAGTGGACGCCTGGCCGCATATATTTATATTGATAGCAGTGGACCCTTGTATACCGATAGTAAAATACCGTGCAATAAATGTTTTGTGTTTGTGGCTTTATGATATATCAATATCGATATTTAATAATTGGCATAAAACCAAAATGCAATTTTAAATTATTATGAAAACCGAAATACCGCTTTTCGCCTGTTTGAAGGTTAATCGAAAAAACCGAAAACCATCTGTTTTCGATTTGCGAAAAAGATGGTTTTCGATTTTTTCGATTAACCACAAACCGGTTTTGAAATCACTAATTATATGTATAATATTAATAAAATATATTTTGAATTCAAATTTTTGATGGGTCGAATATCATTTTAACGCAAGAAAAATTGTGTTATGAAGAATTGCCCGAGAAGTATTCTACCAGAAGAATTATACGAAAAGAATTGTAGACATGGAATTGTGTGAAAAGAATCAGCCGGTTCCCGTAAATTTAAACCCAATATTATAACATTTAATTAGTATATTTTATAAATATTTTTATATATATATCAGACATTTAACACCCCAAATTGACAGGAAATATTTGTTTACAGTATTTAAACAATAATTAATTGATAAATTTTTTTATTGTTTTTTAAATACATATATACATATTATAACTTCATTATAAATTTTATTTGCTGTTATAATCTTTTGGCTATAAAATTATACGAACGTAAAGTGTACGTAAGAAATATGTTATTATAAATTTTAAAAAAGAGTTAAATTTACTTTTAAATAGAGTCTTATGAAACTTTGTTAATAAGAAAGAAGCCAAGAAAATTTAATAAAAGTGGAGCGGGTACATTAAATTGTCTACCTCCGTTTCTTGAATATTCAGAGAAAAAGAGTTGAGGAAAATGTTACTTATTTCTTATATGGTTTCAAGTTTCCAAGGATTTTATAATTTAAGAATTTTTTAAGATTTTAAGAATTTTTTAAGTTATCGAACACGAATTAATTTAATATATCTTAAAATACGGTTTTGTTGACAATGTTTTAATTACGAGTAAATTTTTAAAGTAATATTTGAATTAATTTCTCCTTCAAATTTATTGTTAAAAAGAGTTAAAATTAAATAATATACTAAAAGATGTTTTGGATTATAATTTTATATAAATATCAAATCTCAATTTTTTAATGATTATACAATTTTACAAATAATTACAATATGCGAATCAATTATATTTTACTATATAACGATGTCCAGTGCTGTAACTAAGCAAACTCAATATATAAACTAGTACAGGACACAGGAAAAAAGTGGCTACATAATTTAATTATCTGATAAATATAGTAATAATAAAGTTTGGACTCGGAGTTAGTTCACTCTTATTACAGTTTTTGTGGAAACTGGTGCAAGTTTGAATACTTCTATGAACACAGTTTCTAATACACCTACATCTTCTCTTTCTATGTTAATTTTTATATATAATAATTCAATTTTATATATTTTACGTTAACAAGACCAAAATTAAAATACTGCGCAGGGCACATACAAAATCACTTACTAGACCGGTGAATTCTTTAACTAAATCGTTTTTAGTCCCATAGCAATTAACTCTTTCCACATTTTCACATTAAATACAAATTATTAAGACTATTACAAAGGTATAACATTAATTTCATCAAACAAATCCCTGATCATTTAATGTTATTATAAACTAATTTGTTAGATTGGACTGGCAAAAGATCAAAGTAATATGTGATATTACATAATGTAACAATGAATATTTTAATAAATGGTATAAATAATAAACAAATTAAAAAGAATTACTTGTATGAATATTTGCGTTTTCTGGAATTTCCTAATTGGTGTCTTTGAAAATTCCCATCAGTATCGTCTGTATGAATATGCGATTTTTCGCTAATTGTTTCATCTTCTGTATTGGATGTTTCATTTTGTAGATTTATCACATTTGTAATAATATGCTGTTTAGTTAGTGTCATGCCGTCACACATTGAAATAGCACAGGTAGCACTGAAATATAATGTAAAACTAAATAAAGGTTTTATATTTAAACTACAATATGAGTTGATATACAATATTAGAAAATATAATGGTTCTTCATCATAAATGAAGATTTAATGACTTGATAGTTACTCGTTACCCTAAAATGGTTATAGTATACAGCGTTGGCGGAAAGTTTTTGAGCATCTGAAAAATGTGTTAAAAAGCATACTGTTTGTATTTTTGAAATTTTTTTTATTTTTCATATAACTTAATACTACACTAAATCATATATGATAATTAATATTTCGTATGTAATCCATTATTATTGTAGCATTTCTTAGAGTAATTCGGAATTACCCTGAATTCGGATTTATCCAATGGTAAAGACTAGTGTAATGATGTTTAATTAGCACGGTAATGATGTTTAATTCGCATTGTAATGATGTTTAATTCGCAATTATTTTTAACTCTTGTTTTGCTCTTTGGATGTGGGTATTTTTGTTCGGCCACTAGTCCTGGTGTTTTGCCAGCAGTTCAACCGGTGATTCGTCTGTAAACAGAATCCTAGCTGATTGGGCAGCACCAATTTTGGTATTTGCAGTAAACCCTTGTTTTATCATTTTTTACAGAATTTCATACGGTCTTGTATGTTTTTCTCAGTTAGAAGAGGTTTACGTGGTCTAACATAAGCATGTCTGTATACTTCTTATATAATCTGAACTGTGGTTTTATTGATATTTTTTCAGGTGGTAGTGAGATATTCAACTTTTTTTGTTAAAACTCTTGTTCCAAGACCACTGGTTTCTTTCGCCAGAACTCGAATTCGTTTTTTCTTCTCATTTATTATTTGAGATGGACGACCACTTCTTAGGTGATTTGCTACGTCGTTGGTGCCGTTTGCTACAAATTTAGTTACAGTCTTCCTTTTGACACTCCATTAATAAACAAGGGTTGAATTCGGACTCGTTCACATTGTCTTTCACTGCAAAAAAAAAAAAGAAATGAACAAAATATAACCAAATATAAGACGTTTTTTACACAAAACCGCAAAAATAGTGTGCAAAAGAAACTAAATTTAAAAAAAAAACGGTAGATCTATTTTAAATGCAAAACTTTTAACGAATTAAACTTACCTCATTTTACTTCTGAAAAAATTACACTTGTCACTGTCAATCAATTTAAAATCATACAATTTTTAATTACTGTTTCCACATCAATGATTACTATTACACTGACACCAAAATTAATGTAATTAAAAAAGATTTTTTTTGAAATACCTCTCAAGTATTAGACAAATTGAATCTTCCGAATTCTATTTTCCGGCTCTTGAAAGCAGAAGCAAATATAGGTTACGTATATTATTTTCCGGCTTGGGATACTCTCTCTTGAAAGAAGTAGTAAATATAGGTTACAGCACTTTTTTCCTTAAATGTTAAAAAAGGAAAAAATTTAAATAATGAAAAAAAAAAAAAACTTTTTTAATTCATTTACAAACATAAAAGAGACAAAAATTCAATTAAAAAATAACTAAAATAAATCAATAACTAAAAGCAAAATTATTTGGACTTATAGACGGAGCCATTGGAATCTCTTTTTTCCTTGTTCATATCACTTGGTCAAGATATGAACAAGGAAAAAACCTTCCAAGATTAAAAAGAGCAGAAAGGAAATGCTCACAGACTTTGTTAATTTCTCTAAAAAATTCCATACGGAAATTCAACCAAACAAGCCAAAAGAAAATCAATATTGTCCAAAGAAAATATTCCGGAAATCATAGAAATAGTAAATAGAAGTTTGCTGCATATCCAAGAATAAAAAATTTAGAAGACCAGCTAACAGAAGCGAAAGAACAAATAAAATGCTAAAATATATTATTTTAGGCTTTTAAATTTCAGTTCAAACTAAGGATAATCACCAGTAGCTCGTGGCATAATCACACACCTACAACTTATGTAGACAACGGAATTATATTTGACAATCACAAAGATACTACTCAAGAATCAAATGTAAGACCACTGAAACCTCCTTCAGCGACAACTAAAATCACTCAAAACGTTCTCCAGCGAAGCAATCTAAAAAACTACCTTAGGCGCTAAAATCAAAAGAATTAAACTTAAATGGAAATATGCTGAACAATAATCAGGTTAAAATCAATGTAGCAATAGAAAAATGAACCAACAATACATAAACCCGGCGATCAATTATCTAGTCCACAGAACAGGTTTCACCTTCACACACCTACAACTTATTTAGACAACGAAATTATATTCGACAATCACAAAGATACTACTCAAGAATCAAATGTAAGACAATAATATCACTCAAACCTCCTTTAGCGACAACTAAAATCACTCAAAACGTTCTCCAGCGAAGCAATCTAAAAAACTACCTTAGGCGCTAAAATCAAAAGAATTAAACTTAAATGGAAATATGCTGAACAATAATCAGGTTAAAATCAATGTAACAATAGAATCAGCGAACGAATTCCAACTCGAATGATACTTGTCCGAAAATAAACAACGCAGACCAATAAGAGTAAGACACCTTCACCCTTCATATGATGCAGCTATATTTCAGAATATTTCAGATAAACTATTTGCAGCTATATTTCAGAATATTTCAGATAAACTATTTGCAAATAGAGATGCAAACGTACCTCAATGCATTGGTAAAGTTTTGGTCATACGACCAAATACTGCCAAGAATATCAAATAAAACAAGGCAATTCGAAATATTCCTCAATATCAATTAAAATTGCCATAGGCCTATTACCAGAAACCCATTTGACTAATAATATGATTCACTACGTATAAAAGGCTATAAAACTTACTTTGCAAATCGCCTTGACAACCATGCAAAAGATGGAGCAGCGCTGATTAAAGAAAATATCAAACATCACCAAGATCATGGTATATCGCGAGAAGAACTCCAAATGGCAACTATAGTTATATAGGCAACTCATCAAAAACTCTCAGTAGGAGCAGCCTATTTCTCGCCTAAACACACATTATGATAGGAAGAGTATTATTATATCCTCAATTCTCATGAAGATAGATTTGTATTGAGATCCACACTATCGACACCAAAAAAAGAAACTATGCTGATAGACCTTGGATGTATCAGCCATTCAACTGGTAAACCCACTGCCCCAAATCAGTTGCCTAACCTTCTGAAAAAACTATCACCAAATCATATTAACATCAAAGACAACTTTATTAGTTTATGGGGGATACCAAATTTTTCCAGAAGCTTTTTCAGCTATGTTTTCCATTTTAAAATTTTTTTTTATTATTATTTCTATTTCTTCAAGCGTAGGAAATTCGACATGTGGATGCGTTTTTTCATATTGGGGCCACTCTGTTTGTTCTATTTCCAGTTTCTGCATTTAAAAGTTCCTTAAATATTCCGCCTTACAAAATTTTTTTATCTTACCTTTGTTTTGACCATGTAGTGGTCCGAATGACAGTTTGGCCCCTTACATGCCCTTACATCAATAACTGATGCTGCATGCTTTTTCTCTATCAGCACGTGATCAATCTGGTTTACAACATTTGTACCAGCAACTCTCCAAGTCCCTAGATGTGTTCAAAACACGTACTTTTTACAATGTAATTGCAAGCTTCAGCACAGTTACATAGAAGTTTACCATTTTCGTTACATTGGTTATGCAGTGAATGCTTGCTTTGTTCTTTACTTGTTCGTGGTCGATTTTTACTGTTGGTTATACGAGACTGTTGTATAGGTTTACGAACATATGTTTTTTTACGGTATTGGGTTGTTAGCCCAATGCGCAACCCTCAATTTGGAGGGCCGTGTTCGATAAGGTCGTATTTTGTCTATGGTTATACCGCCAATTCTCGGTCGCCAGAGCCTTGTTTTAAACAGCGCATTCTACCGCTGG
Organism: Empis livida; assembly: GCA_963932195.1. NCBI lineage: Eukaryota > Metazoa > Arthropoda > Insecta > Diptera > Empididae > Empis > Empis livida. The sequence goes on from OZ010647.1 coordinate 18,446,854, forward strand.
AAGGTAGAGGTTGGCAATTGATGTTGAGAGGCTTTATATTCGCATCATACACCCTTATTTCCGCCATAACAATAATATAATATAACAATAAAAAGAGATTCAAAATTGACATAAAAAAATCGACCTTGAAATTGAACTTCTGACTACTCAACAACTTCAAAATGAACTGAAAAATTTCACAAAATGCATTCAAAACGCTGCATGGTCAACCAGAAAATGAACTATCAATTGCACAAGGCACATTAAAGACCTAGGGAATGGAAAAAGTAGAGCGAGAAACAAATGGCAAAACTCTAGAGACCCAGGGGAGAAAAATAATCTAAATAGAAAAACGCAATTCCTGAAAAAGCTTACCTTCAGACGAAAACATACCTATATTACACGTAGACATACAATTGGTAACTACAAGAGAAGTATTCAAAGAAATAAGGACTAGCTAAATAATTTACTTCAAAAAGCTATCATTTTGCTCACTCGACTAATCAACGCATAGTTTAGACGGAATTTTTTTCTGGAATTGGGAAAGCGGCCGAGCTGGTCATGATCCCAAAAGCTTGTCCAACCATCGAATGACGTAAAATCATATCGACATCATTACTCGCAATTATATCAATTAACAGAATTTCTGAGAAGGTTAAAACCAATAATCGACAGTAAAAACTGATTCCTAACTACCAGACAAAAAAAAATGCTCAAACATATTCCATTATATAGCTCAGGCTTTTGACAAGGTACTGTGCATGCAGGACGAATTACAGAAGACGATACCTAATCAATATGTTGAATTCCTGCCCTCATACTTAACAGGCAGATTCTTCAGAATTAAACAAAACTACTAATACTTCTAGTTGACGGAAATCAATGCGAGCATTCCACAAGGCCACTTTGAATCTACACAAAGAATCCAAAACAATATAAAAAATCAATACAAAGATTGCAAAACAAACTGATCCGCAAAACGGTTAATGCCCCGTGTTAGTATCGTAACACCAATAAATATGGTTGACGATGAAATAACACAATTTGTAGTTAAGGACAGAAATAGATTAACAATCTATGACAACATAGAAGTTTTAGTGTTCGAACTGACAAAGTAGTTTACACTTCCAAAGAATATAAGCACAGAAACAATTCTAAAGAATAATTGGACAAAGTAGTTTACAATACGAAAATGACCGGCAGGAAGTTCTGGCTGCGGAGAACCACAAAATTCCTAATTTTTTAACATTTTTTGACGATTAGGTTGACTGTGAACTTTTAATATTTTTTTAAAGGTTTTTTTCGCAGGGTGATAATAAATTTAAACAAAACTATTTAATATATATTTAAACTAATTTTTTATACTTTAAGGATCGAAGAAAAATATAATTGTAATTTAATAGCAAAAATACCCAGAAAAATATTGTTTTTCTCAGTTACAATCAAAATTTCAGTCACAGTTTATTTTAATTGTACAAACTCGTACAGTTTATTTTAATTGTACAAACTTAACTTCACACAGAGTCATTATAGGGTTAAGATACCAGTGACTGGGGGTGCGTTTTTAAAACTTTTATTGACCGAGTTTTATAAGTCGTATGCTTCCGGTCATTATCTTGATAGAATTAGAAATCGTTTTTCAAACGGTTAAGCAAAAATTCTGTATTTGTCTTTCTCCATACATTTGTCTTTCGCCGCGAATCAATTGTCACTAAAAATTATCTGGCCAAAATAGAAATTTTTCTTTTCTTCCATTCTGTTCATTTTATGCTCTAAACGTATTGACCCAACGAATTGTTTCTGTGCTTATATTCTTTAGAATTTTTATTCAGGATGCACTTATTTTTCTTTAATTTTTCGAAGGAGCCGTTCTTCGTGTTCATGCAATAATATGTATACAGTATATAAAAAATTAAAAAAAATTACAGTATATAAAGAATTTAAAATTTTTACTTTGATATGTTGTAGATAACAAATAAAAATATTAATAAAAAATACAAAAATATATGCTGCCTCAGTTTTTTTAAAAAAAGCTACACTAAATGTACGAATATAGTAATAATATTGTCCCTTAATTTTCACTATGACGTTTTATTTTGAAATTTTGCAATGTTATAAATAAAAACAATTTTTTTTTGTTTATCCTTTTGAATTGAATTACTTTTTTGGCTTTTTAAGTCCTTGTATCAAAGCATTAAATAAAAAAATTAATTTAAAAAAAATATTACAAATTTATGCGTTTTATTTCAAATTAAACAAAAAAAAAAGACATTCTGTACGATATTGATTGTGAGATACTTTAATTGCCTCGAAAATGTGTACTTAATGTGTATTATTTAAATTTGAGAAAATATTTCCTTAAATATTTATAGAACAGATATTAAAATTTTTCACTCTATTAATATATTCGATTTTATCATTTCTTTTGAGAGTTTTATCTTTTGTAATATAACTTAAACTTTTTATTGTGATAATTTTCAAATTCACTAAGGAACTTACTTTATTATACATAAATTATTTTATATTTGTAATTATCATATAAAATCGTAATTGTTCGAACAAATATTTAATTAAGACTGGATTCGAAAATATAAATACACGAAGTTTTATGTTAAAGTTAAGAAAAAAAAGGATTGTTCAAATGAAAAAATTAACAAAAATATTTTATGAATGCGCAAAACCAATAGCCTATCATAGGCCTGCACTATTCTATAAAGATGTGATTCGTCAGCATTACAAAAGTAGTTTATTTAAAATATATCTAAAGCATGCCAATATATTCCGTGTCATGTTTTATCTACATATACAAATAAATATATTCAAAGATATCTGGATATATTAAAACATGATGTACATAGAATTAAGATCTACTGCGCATGTTGTAATAAAATTTTTATCTTTAAAAAACCAGTTATATACTTCTTAAATTATTTGCACACATTCTTTTCAATAAATAACACATAAAATAAAATATTCTTCATGTTCCCGTTTATAAAAATTTAATTTAAGTACAAATATATTTTTAATAAAGAAAATGTTTAAAATAAACTTTGATATTAGATGTACAATTGTCATGAACATAATCCTTCTTTCTACGATACAATCGAATCTTAAGCTTAGTATCGTACCGCCGTGAAATAAAATTTTATACGCTCGTGAAAATAAACTATCGCGAAAATGTTGTGAAAAAGTTTTATGGAGAAGAAAACATTAAGTAGTATTGAAAAAGTATAAAAAAGCAAATTGACGATTTTTTTAGAACCAAACAACCAAACCAACCAAACAAAATGCTCAAATGTCAAAATTCTGCCGTGAAATAATGTTTTGAACATTATTTCACTAGCGAAAAATGTGTATACTGAAAAATTTTCTTAAGTTTTATCTTAGCATAGTAAATTATTTCACGATGGAACAGCGTACCACAAAATGCAAACGTTAGCGTAATTTTTCACGACATGTTAAATTTGTATGAAAATTTCATTTCACGACGGATAGCATACTAAGCTTTAACTTTAGCTTAGTATGCTATCGGTCGTGAAATTAAATTTATAGCTTTAGCTTAGTATGTTATCCGTCCTGAAATGAAATTTTCATATAAAGTAGGCTCTACTCTTTTACCTTCCTCTCCCTTTATAAGAAAAAGTCAATAAGAAAGTCGATAAAAAGTCTATAAAAAAGTCGTTAAAACAAGTCTATAACAAAAATTAGATTAAAAAAATCGATAAATAAATGTGTCCTGGATACAAAAACGATAAAAAATTTGTTGAAAACATTCAATAATAAAGTCGATAACAAAGAAGCTTTGCTAGGTCACGGATGACTCCCCTAGTTTTTAATAGCTTTCGAAAATTTCAAAATAAAGAAATTTAAAAATTTTTTTTTTAGATATACAAGACAAAAAAAAATTTAAATATCAATAATTATTGTTGCAATTACTTCAAATAACAATACCTGATTTTACCGACTATTGTCCAAACCAATTGTCATTTCAATAACAAAGCTTAACTGCCGTCACCTTTTTCCAATTACTATTTTAGGTTATGCTATTATTTTGCATTCATTTTATGGATTTCTTTTAATTTTTTAATTAACTTTTAATAGTAATAGTCCCTATTAATATTATAGTACGCCGGGTTCTATTAGTAGAGTTCTATTAATTCACCGGGTTAGATTATCACAGATTTTTGGTTTCCGCAAGTCGGTTTGCAGTATTATTGTATAGTGAGAGAAGTCATCTTATGCTATATTTCGGAAAGTTTTCCGTAGATCAAAAATTAAAATATGCATAAAAATATTTTTTTCAATAATTTTATAAAATACAACTAAAAATTTACATTTCATTATCTTATGAGTTTTGCAATACTTTTGTATTACTTATATGTACTTGTATAATATTTATATCCTGTGCCTGAAAAATATCTCTTAAATAAAAATTACAAAACTATTTTTTATTATTAAAATGTTAAAGGGTTGAAATCTTTAATTTATTATTTGTTTATAAATATGTTATAGACAAAACATTATCTTTCCCCCAGATCTCGATTTTATTAAAAAGTTATTAGCCAATATTGAATCTCAAATATACACATATACTGAAAATCTATACTCACTATTAATATATTTGAGTTACAAAAGTTTGATTTTCATTGTAAATACAATTTTAAGAACATTTATACTCATGTACACAGCTGGGATAAACTGTATATCAATGTTTGATTTTGTAATATATTTTCAAATATATTTTCGTATTTTATTTAAATTACAATTCGTAGTTGAATAAATTTGTTTGTATAATGTTCTTTCAAGCTAAAATTATAGTTGGTAAAAATACTTTCTTTTCCACTCTTATGAAAATTGATTTTCTTTTGTTTGCAAATTTTAAATTGAACCTATAAATTGTTAAATATAAATTATTTTTATTGTAAAGGTTTAGGTAAAATGTATAGTTATATGAATATGTCCAAAAAAAATTATATTCTAATTGAAATTCTAACAAATATATTGTAATTGCATTTTGGCAGCGAATGAAAATACAGATTCTTAAATAATTCATTTATTATAATCACAGTTTTTTTAACCTATTCTTTCATGTATTATAAAAATACAAGAAACGATGGGAGTTTCAGAAACCTGAAAATATTATTTTATAAATAAAATTATTTTGTTATAAGGTATAATTGAGTTTGATAGACAGATATATAGAGAAGAATCAATGGTTGGGATCACACACTCAATCGTATTTAGGTCCATTGTTTTCTTTCGATTGTTTTGTCAAATTTAAGAATGGGTTCTCATTACTAAACTCTCCTTTAAGAGGAAGGACCAATTAGTTAAAACGATGTAACCGTTTCATGCAGTTTGAAACGATTTAGTGAGTTACAGTTTAGTGATAATATGGTTTGTCAAAAATATATTTTAATATATTTAATATTTAATATTAAGGCAGTTTCACTAATGTACCACTCTGTTTCACCAGTTATAAGAAGCCACTGGAAATGTTTAATTGCATTGTCAAATAGGCAGTGCCTATATTAAGCCATAACAATTCTTAGAGATGCTCCTTAAGGGCGGTAACGAATTCCTATTAACATTCTTACAAGTTGTACAGTTGAACGGAACTGACAATATAGTTGTTATGTAGTTTTTGTTGGCTCTGAGCAAAATCGTTTTTCATTTTTATGTTTGGGCAATTTGTATTTTAATATTTTTGGGCGATTTTTCATTATGAAACAAGACCCAAAATAAAAAGAACAAAAAATGACCCAAAAAATTATTTTTATTTTTCGATTTTTCATTGCCTTCTTATTATTTGATTTAATAACGTGGACAACTGAGGACTTATTTATTAGATAGCGCGTTTAAACTTGTTCCACAGGATTGTTTGGAAAAAAACAGTTGTTATTGATCCTGTATATGGTTTATTTGTCGGGCCCCGCTTTTCTTATTACAGATTTTTTAGCCAATTTGTCTACTTTTTCATTATTATACTGTTTTATTTTGATATCTAGAATAATCAGTATATATATATGTTCAACATTTTTATAAATTGTTTGTATTTTATTATGAAATAGTTGTTAATAGAACTCTGCCGTAGACGGTCCCAAGCCCGTTTGAGAGGAGAGGAGGGAGTGTGGAAATTGCAACCTGATTGGCTAAACACACCAGCGTCTCAGGAAGTAGGGAAGAGGGTGAAGTAAGGTCATAGTTGGATTCTCAGTATAACTGGGATGACTCCAACTTGCCCTTGTCGGATCTACTCGAACTGAAGCAATTCCCACAAGTGCCGAAGAGGAGAATAATTCCGGTACTATCATGTGTCCCAACGACACCATTGCAGCCCATAAACGTTGGTTGGCGAGGGGCTAATAACCCACCCCATAAAAAAACAAATTATTAGGAAAAGTTCTAAAAGAAATAAACCGGATGGATTTTACAACGACGACTCAAGCAAACGTAAAAAGGACCATGATATTCGAATTTGTACCTGGAACGTAAGATCACTTTACCGCCCAGGTGCATCTACTGAACTTTTAAGAACTCTCGTTGATTACGGCTCTGATATCACCGCACTCCAAGAGATAAGATGGACAGGAAGGAATGGATTCCTACGTCAAAAAGATGGCGACATTTACTGGAGCGGCCACGCGAAAAACCATGTATTTGGGTGTGGTTTCGCTGTCGGTGCGAGACTAAAACACAACATCATCGCCTTCAACCCAGTAAATGAAAGAATATGCTCCATTCGCATAAAAGCCAAATTTTTTAATATTAGCCTTATCTGCGCCCATTCACCAACTGAAGACGCTAGTGAAGAAGAGAAGGACGGTTTCTATGATCTGCTTGATAACACCTACAGCAAATGTCCTTCGCACCACGATCACAGAACACTCTTCCGTAAATGACCTGTGGACACACTGCGCGAACTCCATCAAAAGCGCAGCTGAACAAACTATTGGGTTCAAAGGACCAGCTCCAAGAAATCGCTGGTATGATAGTGAATGCGCACAAGTCATCGCCTTAAAGAAAGAAGCATATCACAAGACGCTTCAGCGGAACACTCGGAGCGCCAGAGAGGAGTACGTCCGAATAAGGCGGGAAGAGAAGGCTCTCCTAAGGAGAAAAAAACGCGAGTACGAACGAAAGAAAATGTGTGATCTTGAGAGGTATAAAAACAGGCATGAAGTCCGAAAATTTTATAAAGAAGTCACCAGAATGACTCAAGGTTTGAAGCCCAGATCTTATGCCTGCAAAGATAGCCAAGGGAATCTTATCACCGACGAACAGGAGGTGCTAAATCACTGGAAAGGACATTTTGAAAAACTACTAAACGGTAACGAAAACCCCGTTGCACCACAACTTCATATTCCTGCCCAGATTCCACTCATTGACAACGACATACCACCGCCATCGTTAGATGAAGTCCAGACGGCTATTGGAAAGCTGAAGAATAACAAAGCAGGTGGCTCAGATAACATCACAGCTGAGCTTTTCAAAGCAGGGGGCTATGATACTGTTATTTATATGCATAACATCATAAACCGTATCTGGACAGAGGAGCATATGCCTGATGAGTGGAATAAAAGCATTATATGCCCGATCCATAAAAAAGGAGATGTTATGGAATGTACCAACTACCGCGGTATTAGCCTTTTGAACGTGGCATATAAAATCCTGTCGTCCATATTATGTCTTAGACTGAAGCCATTTATGGAAAATACCATCGGAAATTACCAATGTGGATTCAGACCTGGCAAGTCCACCACTGACCAGATCTTCACACTAAGACAAATCTTGGAGAAGACCCAAGAGTTCCAAGCCGAAACGCACCATATTTTCATAGACTTCAGGACGTCATACGATAGTGTCAACAGGGATCAGCTTTTTAAGGCTATGGCTGAACTTAACATCCCAGCGAAGCTGATTAATCTGTGCCGAATGACAACATCTAACAGAAACTGTGCCATAAGGATCGATAACAACATCAGCGATTCTTTTAATACCATCTATGGCGTCAGACAAGGCGATGCACTATCGTGCGATTTATTTAATTTGGCACTGGAGAAAATTGTGCGAGATTCCAAACTCCCGACAACTGGCACAATATATCATAAGGCAACGCAGCTTTTAGCGTACGCTGATGATATTGATATCATTGGCCGTAGTCAGCGTAGCGCTTGCGAAGCCTTCAGCCAAATTGTATCTGCCGCAACTCGAATGGGTCTTACAATCAACGAGGGTAAAACGAAATATATGCTGTCTAGCTCCAAGGAAACATCTTTCCACCGCTTGGGGCAGAACATTACTATAGACAGTTATAATCTAGAGGTGGTCAAGGAGTTTATATATCTTGGCTCCAATATAAACTCCGAAAACAACATAAGCATGGAGATTAAGCGCAAAATAATGCTTGCAAATCGATGTTGTTTTGGATTGAGCAAACAACTGAGGTCAAAGCACCTTTCAAGAAAATCTAAAGTGCAGCTGTACAAAACCCTCATCATACCCGTCTTAACTTATGGCGCTGAGTCATGGACGATGGCCAGCACTGATGAGAAGGCACTCGGGATTTTTGAAAGGAAGACTCTGCGCAGGATTTACGGAGGGGTTTGCACCGATGGAGTTTGGAGGAGAAGATTCAACGAAGAATTGTATGAGCTATATGACGAGATGGACGTAGTCAAACGCATCCGCATACAACGGTTACGCTGGCTTGGCCATCTTGTCCGGATGGACAATTATGCTCCAGCGAACTTGGTCTTTGAATCCAACCCGGAGGGGAAGAGAAGAAGAGGCAGACCCAGCTTAAGATGGAAAGATGGGGTCACCAGTGAACTCCAAAAGCTTCAAATAAACAACTGGAGAGATGAGGCACTGGATCGCAACCGGTGGAGAATCGTTTTGAACTCGGCTAAGGGTCCCAGCGGCCTGTAACGCCAGGAAAGTAAGTAAGTAAGTTGTTAATAGATTTGAGATGTTGTTCTATATTTTTTTATAAGTTTTTAATGGTTAATCCATCTTTATATTTTTAATAAGCCAAAAAGGAAATTAAAAAAACTTTGCAGTATGAAATGGGAAATTATATTGTTGTAATGTAATCAAAATTATTTTTGACTCTAACATCAAGAGGTTGATAATTTGTCGTCTAATTTTTAATTTATTGTAAATATTAATGTCTTTTATTTTACTAATTAAATAACCTGCCTCTCTCTTCTTAAATCAAATTTGTCATTCCAGAATCTACAGTTAAACTTACACTAGGACTAGATCTAAAAGCTGAAATAGCTAAACGTATACCAGAATTAAGAATAGTATCTAAAGAGTTAAGAAGTGTGTTGCAGGCAGAGCTATAAATTATCGAAACATACTAATCTGGAATTGAAAGTATTATCATATCAAGTATTCTTAATAACATTTTCCTTTCTAGATGCTTTTGCTTTAATTACCCTTATATGTTATTTCCAAACTAATTTAGCATCAAATATTAATTCCAAAATTTTTTATTGATCAACATATTGAATTATATATTAATTAAAGTTCTGGTTTACTAATATAATTCCTTTTCCTAGTATATAACATCGCATAAGTTTTACTCACTGAAAATCTAAACCCTGATTTTCTTTAATTTTTTTAAATTTTTCATTGAAATAAAAATTACGAAATCATCGACATATAATAGAGATTTAATAGGCTGGTCAATATGATCAAAAATACTATTTATTGCAATGGTAAATAATGTAACGCTAATAACTAAACCCTGTGGAAAACGATTTTCTGTATATTTTTCTTCAGATATATGGTTACCTAAGATATTTTTGGAGTTTTAAAAAAATTATTAATAAATACGATATGATACCATATTTAATTAAATATGGTAACATATGATAGCATATTTAATTAAAATTTCTATAACTTTTCTTTCCCAAACAGTGTCATATGCTTTTTCTAAATCGAAAAATATAGATATTAAAAATTTATTGGAAGCAAAATTTTCCGTAATTTCTGATTCAAAGAATGCCAAATTATTAAGAGTTCCTCTCTCATATTTTCGGAAACAAGATGGAAACGTATTTATCTTACAATTACGTCCAAGGCAACATATTAGGCATTCTTTCCATTAACTTACAACAACAGATTGTAAGTGAAATTGGCCGATAATTACCTAGAACAGTTTGTAAGTGAAATTGGCCAATAATTACCTAGGATCTTTTCCAGGTTTCAAAATTGGAATTAAAACTCCCTTTTGCCAATTCTTAACCCAAAGATAGTTGAAGTAATTTTAAAGATCTTTTTGTTCGAGATATTTAAATTTTTTAGCATATTAATAGAATAAGAATTTATACTATTAATATAATATTTAAGGATATTTTTTTTTATGAAATCTTATTAAATTCCTAAGTTTTCTTTTTTCTGTAAGAAAACTTTTAAAATCATCTAAATTCATTGTTTTTACAAATTTTCTATATGCACATTTTTTAGATTTAATAGCCGACTTGATTTCTTGATTCCACCATGGTATTTTACGTTTATTTTCTTCGTTTTTGGATAAGGGAATAGATTCTGTAGCAGAACTAATTATTTTATTTTTAATATATTCTTCATCTTCATTAATATTAATAAAATTATCAGCAGGGACATTAAAATTTACAAATTTCAGATACTTCTACCAATCGGCATTTTTAATTAACCATTTATAGGTATATTATTTGTAAAAACTTGTATGATAATTGGATAGTTGTCACTGTCATGTAAATCTTTGTCAACATACCAGTCAAAAAAGTATGTAAAGAAGGTGTTAATAACGTTAAATCAATTGCGCTAAAACTTTTATGACAATAACTAAAAAAAAGTGCTATCAGCATTATTTAAAATAGTTTTTCAATAAATATGCCTTTAAAATCAATATTCTTATCAACCCATAAAGGATTGTGAGCATTAAAATTTCCAATCAACATAAAAAGGCAATCAAATTGAATACAAATATTTTGTAAATCAGAAAGATTTAAATTTTGAGACAGTGGTATATATAAATTACAAATAATAAACTTTGTAGGATAGTATACTAATTATTTTGTATATGGAATTCTTGTTAAATGCATAATGTTTTTGAAAACAATTGATGCAGTTGGTTATATTATCGCATTTAATCAAATGTTCATCTTCATTTAAATGGTAATCTAATGAACAATTAGAACATTTTTTGGTTTTTCTAAATACTGATACAATATGACCAAATTGTAGACAATTCATACATCTCATTGGAAGTGGTACATATGGGCGCACAACTACTCTCTGGTATCCAACAAACAAATATTCAAATAAATTACATGAAGAAAATATTCTGAAGTACACCCAACTCTTTTTTTACCCGGTAGATACGTTCGAACTAAAATCGTGTAAAAAAAGACGTGCTAACCATACTAAAATTGAGGATGTGTTCAACAATTGTAAAAAACCGTGTAAAATAGAAAAATTAACCATAAGTTGTTCTAAAAAACCGTGCAAAAAAAGAATAAATATTTAAAATATAATTTTTCCACGAACTGAACACAACAATAAAATTTAAATAGAAAAATAGTAAATGCGACTTCAGTTTCTTGATTACACATCATATAATAAAATTTGGGTATTCCCCGAGTAGTACATAAAAAAAATTAATAAGAATTTTTTTTTTTGAAAATCGTGTTAAACCAAATATTTCGTATAAAAAAAAAGGATTTGTTCTTTTTTTGTGAATCGTGTTATTTCAAAATCGTGTAAAAAAAGACCGTGTAAAAAAAGAGTTGGGTGTATATAATTAAGTTTCTTCTTTTTTATTTTCCATAATTTTCGTAAATTGGTGAATACCAATTAATTTTTGCTCAGCACAATTACTTATTATCTCATCATCAGAAAGAAATTTAAATTTAAAAAAAAATACAACTCCTTTTGTTTGATTTAAAGAATTGTGGTTTTTGACTGTAACATGTTTCAAATTATTAATTGAAGAGAGTTTAATTAGTTTATCTGCTTGATTTATGTTTTTAGTTAAAGTAAGTTCAGTTCCATTTCTGCATTTATTGCATACATATATCTCACTGGCCCAGCTATACCGTCAATAACTTTTTTTAATAGAAATGGAAAAACATTTTGCATTGTTTGATCATTATCATTTTGGCTGATTACCAAATATTTTGTTGTTAAACAACTGTTATTAAATGTTAACCTGCTTGGCTTGGGCGACCTTTAAGATAATTGTTATGATTGTTAGCATCACCCATTTGGAAAGATGAACAATCCCTTTTTATTAATTTTAACTAATTATTTATGTCTTCTTTTAAAATAAAATAAAAGTTTTAGTTTTTTTTTGCATTATTCACTTATTTATAATAAAAAAAACTAGTATAGTAGTAAATTGTATTAAATACTTTTCAGTACAATTAGATGTTAACCTCACCGCTCTCAACAGCAAAACAGATTATGTAGTTCTAATTCTTTACAATCATAATAACTTTTTACATTAATAGCATTATTGTCTGTTATAAATTATGTCAATTATATTTTATTCACAAAATACTTATGTTATTGATTTTATGCTACTATGTTACATGCCGAATTTGCACTTTTATATATAAAATAAGAACAACTTCCAGACAAATGTCTTACTAAATAGAATTTTTGAAAATACTTTGAATTTTGGATAAATCTAACAAAGGAATTGGGTTTCAAAAGATTATATACCATGAAAATTTCGCATCACATTTCAATTAACTTCATTGCCTTTTTTTAGTTAGTAGAAATATTTCCTACTGGCAGTCAATTATTTCTATCAATAATGTATACTAATTAAAGGTGTAATATTTCAATTAAGCGACAAATTATTAAAAAAAAAGTAAAGCTATAGAATTCCGTACTTTTAAAAAAAATTATTAACTTTATTTGTAATATAGTAATAAATATATATGAAAAATTCCAAAAAACAAATAGGAATTTCAATTAATAGTGATATATTAACTATCAATTTTGTTTTTAAAATAACTTTAAAAGTAGTATCTTTCAGTGCAAATCGAGTATTTGATATGTTGCTAACTTTTACCCTAATAATTTTTATTTAAATAAAACTTGATGAAAATGTGATGTTTATTAGTAGGTATTGGTATATTGATTAATAGTCTCATCTGATGTATTTTTTTAACAAAGCGTTATGATGTGCTTAATATGTCGATATTTATAAGACACCTGAGTCAGTCATAGAAAGTATCAGTGTTGGTAATTATTTTGAAAACCATAGAAATACTGTTTTATTTTTTCTTCAAGAATATTATTTTATACCAGTTGAGGTGCATCATGATAAATTTAAATCACAAAATTATATTTATCCATAAATCCTTTCATCATTATTTTAGCTTTTAGGCGTCTATTTATCAATCTGTAAACTTTTTCAAGTTATAATTTAATGTAAACTTTTATAGTTACTAGGGCTTCTCAAACGGGATCCCGTTTTCCCGGGATTTCGACCAAAATTCCCGCGATTTCCGCTTAATTAAAAAACTAATACAGATGGCCACACTACTTGAAGCAGAGGGTGTATTACTATTCATTCTGGATGACTTGAGCAAGAATAAAAATAGTTTTTCTTCTAAAATGCATCAATCTGTGTGACAGAGAGTAGTCGAACGACGGAATAAAAATTTAATTGGTTTAGTAAAATATTTAAATAATCCAAAAAATTATCAATATCTATCGGACATAGATTCCGTAATGACATTGCCTTCTAAATCTACATTCTACAGCTAAGAAATTATTTCCTAAAGTTTTTATTTCGGATTCGGATGCTGGTGCAGGAAGTACTTTATATTGAAGAAATAGTTAAGAGTAGTGATAATGAGGCTGGCGCATCAACGTTGGAAGAGGTAAGTAACTTAACTACGTCTTCTAACCTCCAACAGAAATTGGTTGCTGCAATTTTGAATGTAACGCGAATCGAGAGTGCAGAAAACATTTCTTATGATATTAAACACAACATAAAAAAATGAATATTTTCTAAATAACCGGTAAGCCCACCAATAATTTAGACAAATTATTTAATGCTTTTATGACCATCCCATCGACATAGGTTGAATCTGAAAGAGCTTTTTCTGCTGCTGGTCTATTTGTCACAAAAACGCGGTCATCATTAAGTGACAGCTCTATTAATTATTTGTGCTTTTTAAAAGACTTTTTTAAAAATAATTAATTATTATAATTACACATATATTATTATACCTTCATGAAGTTTCTTTTTATTTTCTTTATTTGTTTTTCTTAATTATTTTGTATTTTATGTTTATGTTTTTTGAATAAAACTGATTTTTGTGTTTGAAAACAGATGGTACATTATTTTTCATTTATAAGATAATTTTTTTTTTAATTTATGCTTTTAAAAAAATTACGGGATCCCGGAATCTTTGGAATATAAAAAATTTGTTCCCGGAATCCCGGGATTTGAAAATTTCGGTAAATGCGAAGCCCTAATAGTTACGAACCATAAGTTGTCGCTAGACCATTCGTTACCAAGTTGAAGAATTTGCTTTCAGTTGAAAGTAAATTTATTTAAAGACGGGGAAGGCCCCGTAATTCATCTTTTTCGAAGCATGTTTTGGTACTAAAAAACACACTTTAACATAGTACTATTCCACATAATTGATATTAGTATGGAAAATATAATTGATAATAGCCCCCAATTGGAAAGGTATAATGTAAATTTTTTATTTCACATTAAATTCTGGCCAACAGATTTAGCTGAATTTAAGTTTCATGTACTTAATTATTAAATGTTTCCAATACGTTTCAATTTTTAATTAAATTGTTTTTCACATAAAAAGGCAAAAAAGTTATAATATATCTTAAATTATAATTTAACTGAACAGTTATTAAGTTTTAAACAAAAAATACTAAAGTTTTCTACCCACCCTAATATATTCAGTTGATGATTTGGAAAATATACTGCTGTGCAGCTTGTTTCTCTACATTTATGTTTCTGATAGTTATTATGAACATCTATAACAAAACAATACATATTTTGTTATTATATTCAAAATATACAACTGCAAATAAATACCATCTTTGCAAAGTTGGAATTCGGCATTAGTCGTTGTTTTTGGAAGATAAAATAAATATCTATCAATAAAGGAATTGTCAGTTGCTTTTATAATTCAACCCTATTTAAAAGGTAAATTAGGTTGAAAACCATACAAATAGGAAAACAAAATTTTTTTTGACATATTAATCACTTTATTACTTAACATAACACAGTAAATAACTACAGATAATATGTAGACTGGTTATTAAGAAACAAATAATGTTATTTTCCATTATAGTCTCACTTTATTGCAATTACATTTTGACGTGTTTATATCTTCTAATAAAAATTTCTATACCTGTCTCAAAATATTTAGAAAACTTAAAAATCTGCTAAAACCGTGACTAATTTCCTGGACTTGATTTTGAAAACAAAAAAAAAATAGTCGAATTTGAAAACAAAAGAGTAATCGCTGGGGTACTATATAGTCGATATCATTAAAGTCACATTGATTGACAGTAGTCTTAGCAATACAGGCGGTTTCAGGGGGGGTGTTAAAAGGGTTAATTACCCCTCTAAGAATCTACCGAAAAAATACATATATTCTGGTTCTTGCAATATATACAATAATACAATAATGTTTTATTTTTTGCTTGTTTTAATTATTGATAAATTAAAACATTCGAAAAATCTCTTAAACTTGCTGCATTTACAGATTTAATTGAAAATTGTGGTAAACTAAGTGCCTGTATAATAAATTTAGAACATATTTAACTATTTGTAAGTTGTGTTACCATTGAATTTCACTGGCTAACATTTTGTTCGTTGGGATATTTGACAATTTATTTGACAATCTATAGTTTTTAATTTTTTTGAATATTTTTATTTTTCTCAATCAAACTTACTTATTCATTTTTTACAATAGAATGTCCAGTTTTAAATTTTGTTTTGAATATGACAGATAAAAGGCATAAATATAAATAGTTTTTTGAGATAAACCGCCCTTGCTTAGCAATTGCAGCAGTATGAATTGGCGGATTCATTGTAGTCTTAGCAATTGCAGCAGTATTAGGCTGACCAGGTATACTCTTTTAAAGAGTATTATACTCTATTCGAAGACCAATTACTCTTCGCTCTTTCGTTTCTTGAAAACATATAAAAAGTACTATTTTCAATTAAAAATTCCTATAAAATACTATTTCATATAATAAATTTTGACCTTACGTTCTGACGTGATATTAACGTACTGTTGAGTTAATGGTAAATTTTTTACTATGTTATTTCGTTTCGTTCCTACAGAGAAGTTTGAAATATCAAAAAATAGTTGAATTTAAATTTTTTCCTGGGTTATTTAGTTTCGTTCCTACAGAAAAGATTGAAATGTCAAAATATTTAAATTCTAAACAGTTGTTTGAAAAGTTTAGCCAGAAAAATTGAATGTAGCCTGATTAGTAATTAATTTGTTTTTAGTATTTAATTTTAGTTTAGTTTGAAATAATTCTAATAAATATTTTTATAGTCCATAATGTCAAGAATGAAATGTAAATTTAATGTAAGCTTTACAAAACTCTATAGTTTTATAATTCCAGTCGAAAATGAAATTTATAAAGCCAAATGTACTATATGTTCAATGAGCTTTTCTATACAAAACAAAGGAAAATATGACGAGCTACAGCATATTCAATCAAGGAAGCATATTGAAAATACATCTACTAAGTCTGCAACAAATTTAAACTGATCTGAAACATACAATTAATGAATTGTTGTGGATATATCATAATATAAAACATAATCATTCTTTTCGTGATATAGATTGTACTTCGAAATTATTAAAAAATTGTTTAGATCAACGAATTAGTTGTGGCAGAACTAAGAGCAAAGCAATTGTCGATAATGTATTAACAGATTGGTCCGAAAAAAACCTAAGAAAAGAATTGAATGAATCTAAATTTGTTGTCATCGCTTGTGATGCTTCAAACCATAAAGCCACAAAACTGTTTCCTGTATTAGTCAAATATGTGAAAGTGAATGAAATGAATGATTTGGAAATAAAAACATGTATTTTGGCAATACATAGCTTGACGGGTGAAACAGCCGAAATAATCAGCAATGCAATTGCTGGAGATATTATTAATTATGAATTGGAAAACAAAATTGTTGGCTTAGTGGCAGATAATGCCAATGTAAATTTTGGGAGTATTTTAAAAAAAAATTCTAATAATAATAATAATGTACATGCTCTTCTGGAAAAGCAATTAAAATCAAAAATTTTAACAATTGGATGTGGCGCTCATATTTTACATAATGCTATAAGCACAGCATCTATGAAGATAATACCAATAGATATTGATGTGGTTGTTTATAAAATATATCAATATTTTTCTTTATATACAATTCGTACTGAGAAATTAAAGGAATTTTGTGAGTTTTTAGGATGTGAATATAAAATTTTATTAATACATTCCAAAACGAGGTGGCTATCATTACTGCCCTGTGTGGACCGCATTTTACTGTTGTACAATGCCTTAAAATCCTTTTTTTTGAGTAGTGAATCAGAGCCCTGTAAAATGTTATATAACATTTTTTCAAATGAAGCATCAGAATTCTGGTTACTTTTCATCCAAACACAGCTTCAACTTTTTAATGGTGTAATAACAGTGTGTGAAAGGAATGATATCACTGCAACAGAAGTGGCTGATTTATATTACAAATTACGACAAAAAATTGAACATCGTTTCAATATAATGTTCATACCATTTATAGCTGAGAATTTACTACGAAAATTAGAAAAAGATAACACTTTAAATAGAAAATATGTAGAAACGGTTGTAAATCGATTTTATACAGAAATCATAAATTATTTAGATACATGGTCCAACAGATTTTTTTAAGATATTTCCATCACTTCACCTTTTTTGCTGAAATCTGTACATTCATATGATGAATTTAGAACATCTTTCAACTATTTTAACGACAAAATTATAAAAATAAATTCAAATAATAATTCTCCAAATAACTCTACAGATGAAAACATGTTGTGTGATTTTTTCCATGTTGTTAAAACATGTATAGAGCAAAAAAAATTTGAAAAAGAAACAACAATTTTGGAGAAATAGAGCTACATATTTAAAGCAACAAGTTCTGAAATCAATTTGCAAAGTATTTATTCGGCTGTCGAATTTTTTTATGTCTCCCAGGAACAAACGCAGACTGTGAACGCATTTTCAGCATTATTAACAATTATTGGACGAAGGAAAAAAGTCAACTTTCGGTCAAATCATTAGAAAATGTATTAAAACTAAAAATTAATATTAATTTGACTTGTACTGAATTTAAAGATAATATAAAGCAGGATAAACTACTGCTAAAAAGGGCTGCAAGCAATGAAAAATATAACTATTAATTAATTAATAAATAAAATAAAAAGATATAATATTATTTTTATTTTGTATTTTATACATGAACTATTTTACGTTTTTTGTTAATGATTTTTGTTTATTCTTTTTTTTCGTAACGAAAAATATTTTTATGAATTATTTAATAAAATAAATAAATATTTTTATTTTGTATTCTATACATTACATTTGTTAATGATTTTTATTTATTTTTATTAATATGGGTTGATTTATTTTTAGTTTATTCTCTTTTAAGTTCTGAAAAATCTGGTCCAGCCTAAGCAGTATGAATTGGCGGATTCATTGTATAATGCAATCCATTTTTTACTTCGAGTAAGAAATCATAAGCTCTAGCGGTACGATTTTCTTCAAGCCGGAGACTTGTCGAAGAAGTTTCGATGAACCCTATATTATTTATTATATTACGAGGGAGAATAGTCCCATAAATTATATGTAAACAACTTTTAATATGTTTCGCTGTTCTTCTTTAATCAAAAAATTTATAATTAGTTCACAGTTTACATGTGAATTAATTCTGAACACAAACTAGGTAACATATCAGTTTGAAATTTCCTATATAATTCTTTTGAAATAAGCTGCTACATCATGCACACTTTCTCTTTTTTTAATTTTATCATTGAACGGCCATAGTCCTCGTCGGTGTCAATTTTATATCATAGTATGCCACTGAACGACAACGTAGTTCAAAATTTAGTTATATTTTTAACATTTTTATATATAAATGGTACTATACCTATAGTATGGAATGTCAATTTTCTAAATTTTTGTAAAACAAATTAAGTTATGTTATGTAAAAGTATTGTTTGTTATTTTGCTGGGATAAGTTAAATTTTTTTTTTAATATTTAATATCAATTACAATTAGTTAGTATTTTTCCGATATGAACAATAATAATAAGATAATAAAACAGAGTTATCAAATATCAAATGCTAATTTGCTCAGTAAAATAATAGCTGCAAATTATGTCGTCAAGAATTAATTATTTTACGTTTCAAAAATATACAATTATGCGATTTTTTAATGAAAATCTGTGGAAAATGAACATTTGTAACAAAAATTCCAAGAATATGTATACTCATTTAAAGTCGGTTAAGTACCTTATAAATATTAATTATTAGTTTATGTTTATTTATGTCCAATCATTTCAAGTAGTAATTCAGACTTTCCAATCATTGGAAGTAGTAATTTGACAACAAATTATTGTAATATTTTTTTGTTCTTGTTAAAAATACTTATTCATACAAGAATTTTGATGACGAAATTCTTGTATGAAAAATATTTAAGTAGAAACAAAAATTGCAACACATGCAATATTCAAATTACAATAATTTGGACTTCAATTAACGGAAGTTGATTGAACCGAATTTTCGTTGGACAGCATTTTAACTTAGTACACCGGTACTAAGTTATATTGATGCAATAAGAAAAAAACCCATACGTTTAAGTATAAAAAGCTAGCAAATTTGATATTTCAGGGTATTCTAAACTGAACTTCAGAACTTAGAAGGCATAGCCTGAAGTGAAGAAGATTTATGTACTAGAATAAGTCAATCTTTCCAGTTTTGTTCCGATTAATTCAAAAGGTTTTTGAATATAATAATTTTAACAAAAAGCAGGATTTTGAAAGGCTTACTGTAAAGTATTTTCCTGAATTTTGGTCAGTATGCCAATCGGACTCACTTAATTTTCCAAGAACCCAAAAAAAATTTGGTAGGGGTATAGCAAGGACGGCTCAAGGTAGTAGGTAGTTGTAGGAAACTCGCATATTGCCAAAACGGGAATTACGAAAATGAAAGCTGGAGAGAGAAAAGTAATTAAAAACCGATTACAAGAAAAAACAAGAAAATATCCAAAGTTGTATCGGAGGGAAATAATCTGGATAAGATAACTTATTTACGGACCATAGCTCATAACATTTCTCTAGTCTAGATAGTTTATAAATTTTGTGAGATATTATTATTACATCAGGATTTGAACCTGAGTTGAATAATTCTTAAGCTCCTTACATATCCTCTATACCATATGGCACATATAATTTATTTATCTTAATAATTATAATAAAATAACATTTTTCTTAAAAGTATTGGATTGCATAACAATTTTTCTTTATTGCTATTTTCTTATAGTATTTTTTTTTTACTTTTAATTGTCGTTTGTTCTGTGTTCTGCGTCGCGAGAGTGGTTTTTATTCTTTTCCATTACTTTTTGGTTGATATGAGAGCAATAAAAAATATTTAAGTAGAGAAACGACGTAAAACATCGAAAAGAAATAGCAAAAATTGTTTTAGTAATTTTTTAGATAATTTATAAAATCATACCACATATTTTTATTGAGCAAAAACAATATAGAATATGATAATTGTTTTTGCTTATAATCAGTGATGAGCTGAAGGCGGCTCGGTCCGGCTCGCACGATCCGGTTGTTAATTATTTTATAAGTTTGCGAGCCGGTTGTTAAAGTTAATTGAAATATTTTTTTTATTCATTTAACAATACTTTATGCAAATATCCAATAACTTCGTTATAATACCAAATAAAAGTAGAACTGGCAATACTTCAACTTTGCACCACAACCACAAACCACAATTTATTATTGTGTGGTTATTTCGTGCTAACGAAACTTTTTTTAATTTTAAATGAGTTACTATGATTAACTTTTTTTTTTTTTTTGACATTCCTAGTGCAGATTAAACAGTTTCAAAATCAAATAAAAGTTGGAAAACATATATTAGTTTAACTTAATTATAAAAATTATCAATTGAGTTTTTTTTACATACGAGGATAATTAATAATATAATATTTAAAGTGTAAAAGGTAGTTTAAGTTGAATTTTACAGAAAAATATGTATATCTAACAACTAATAATGGAAAATTGGGATGTTCGGTTTGTTCAAAAATTTCTAATTTAGGTGCAGAAGCTACCAAATCTCATCATCTTTCTAAGCCATGGGCAAATAATAATGTTGATGCCAATGGAAATTCAAAAGCTTCAAGGCAGGCATCCTTGAGAAAAAAATGTCTGAACAGTTCTCTTCAGGTTCTCACTTGAAATCATTTGAAATTATTCAACTAAGTAAAAAACGATATTTGCCGAATTTCAATTTGTTAACTAAGTTAAATAAAAAAGAAATCGAAACGACTAAAATTTTTAATACAGTTTATAGCTTGGTGAAAAGAAATCGACCAATGTCCGATATAGATGCAATTTTATTACTACAAAAAGTTAACAATGTGGACATTGGAATCTGTTTACAATCACGATTTACAGCTATAAGAATTGTTGAGCACATCGCAAAGGAATTGAAATCAAACTTTTTTAAAAAAATTATAAGTGAAAATGTCAAAATAAGCATAATAATTAATGAAGCATCAACTATTGCTAGCAAAAGTGTTTTAATAATATTCATTAAATGTGAGTTGTCCTTGTGTGATGACCCAGTTTTCATTTTCTTAGATCTATTTGAATTGGAATCAACAAATGCTGAATCGATATATAAAGCGTTAATACATTGTATGCAAAATAACGGATTCTCTAATGAATATTTGTCAAAAAACTTAATTGCTTTCTGTTCAGACGGTGCGAGTATAACAGGTTCTAAGTCTGGCGTAGCAACACGAATTTTAGAAGTTTTTCCAAATATTATTATCTGGCATTATTTAAATCATAGACTACAACTTGTGCTCGATGATAGCATTAATGATATATCAGAAATTAATCCTTTTAAATCATTTTTAGATAAGATTTATTCTATATATCACCAGTCCAATAAAAATCAATATGAATTAAAAGCTATAGCTGAAAACCTTGAACTTGAAATTATTAAAATCGGAAGAGTTTTTGGGCCTAGATGGACATCGTGTAGTCTACGAACTGCTTTGGCTGCATGGCGTGCGTATCCGGCTTTATATCATCATTTTTTAGGGAACACAAAGTATACTGGCCTAGCAAGACGTCTACGAAATAAAATTTTTTTAAAAGATTTAGCATTAATAATTGATGTGTTAACTGAATTTTCATTGCTATCAAATGCATTGCAATCAAGAGAAATCATAATATACAAAGCTGACAAATTAATTAAGCGTACAATCACTGCACTAAAACAGTTAAAAAATAAAAATGGTAAATATGAAGCAATGGTTGAGAATTTAATTATTAGCGAGAGTTTCAAAGATATTGCATTTGAAGAAATGGTAAATTTTAAAAATCTTCCAAAAGAAAAATTAATTGATATTTGACAGTATAGTCAAATATATGGACGCCCGACTTCTTAAAAGCAACCATATAAATTTTAAAAAAGATTTTGAAAAAAATACTTTATCTTCTGCTGAATTTTTGGAAATATTTAATATAATAGATCCGAATACATGGAATTTTGAAAATATTTTTTCTCCATGGAAAGAAGGCGAAATTAAACTGGAAAGCCTTTGCAAAATTATCAAATATGATGTTGATATAAATAAGTTTAGAGATTTTGTTGATATGAATATTGAATCGAAAAATGGAAAACTTCCATCAACAATAATTAGAGGAAAAAAAATAATTAGCACAGTTGCAATTAGTAGCGCTGAGGCGGAAAGGGGTTTCAGTCTGATGAATATAATATGCAGTGAAAAAAGATCTAGACTAACCATTCCTCATTTATCGGATTTGATAAAAATCAGTATGTGTGGAAAACCGGTGGATCAGTCATCAGTGGAATCCAGAATTTTACGTCAAAAGCTGGCTAAAGAATCATTGCTCGGCTGTGGATGTGCATGGTAAAAAATGCACAAAAAGTATATATTCAGAAAATCAAATAAAAATATGGAAGTATGTAGAATAAAGTTTTGTACAATTATAAATTTATTATAACACATGTATAAACATAAAATTAAAATAATATAATATTAAAGTATGTATTCACGTTTTTTTCAAAAAATATGCGAACCGGTTGATAAAAATTTTTTCATCTCATCACTGCTTATAATTATTATAAGAAACTTTTTACAGAGCAACACAGGGACACGATCAAGTTAATTAAAAACTTTCAGGTTTGGAATTTCGGTTAAATTGGTTGGTCAATTAGGACTGGTACGTGATTCTGAAATCTCTGCTGCGAGATCTAACATGTTGTTGTGAGTCTGCAGCCCCATTTACGTGTTTGGCGTTGTGATCGTATTTGGTGTTGAGATCTCCTCCAACAATAATCCCCAATTGCTTCCAATTGACACATATTTTTTAAGGTTATATTGTGGAGAAGAGTACAATGTTTGCAATGCTATGCCATCACTATTTTAGAACCGTATGTATAAACGATCTTACATTTAAGGGTATCGTATTCCCATATTCCCATTGCATTTTAGTGTGTTCCTAATATTAAATTTTTCTTAAATTCCCTAACAACCTCCAGGTAATCGCTTTCCGGTCACCTGCTTCCCTAATTAGGTTTAAAACGCTGCAATGCGGTAAGTATGGGTGGGATTAGATGAAGAGACCATTTTAACACAAGGCGTATGCCAGAGTTTGCCGCCATTTTCTTTACACGAAGGGCTCCTGAAATTCCAATTGTCGCTGTATCTTTTCATATATTTCCAGGTTCGTACCTATGTCTAGGGCCTTCCACCAGACAAAAGCTCCATGTATAAAAATGGGCCTTATCACACTAGTGTATATCCAGTGGACTATCTTCAGGGATAAGCCCAACTTTTTACATATAGCGGTTCCACATATCCAAAAGTCTTAATAGCCTTGCTAGCTTATTGGGTTATATCCTGTTTCCATCTGAATTTCCTATCAAAGGTGATTCACAGGAATTTTTCCTCATTAATCAAGGAGATTTTATATATTTTTTGGAGAATTAAGCTTGGGCTCCTTCATTTTGGTGACAAGAGACAAAGTTTGATTTTCGCCAGCTTAACTCGTAGTCCATTCCTTGTCGCCCAGGCTACTTGAACTTCGCATTAACGAGGTCAGCGAGATAAATAGTTTTACTTAAATTCATGTGGAAACATACAAATTTTCTAAATAAAGTTGTAATAATTTATATTTATATTTATTATATATTACCTAAGAACACACTATAATAAATATCTCAGGCATTTGGGGATAACTAAATAACTGCATTTTTGGCCAATTTCGTTTTTTGACCAAAAACGAATTAAATTAATACAATCTATCGATTCGAAAAGTTTTTAATCCAAAAAATTTAATTATTTAGAAAATAAGTATACCAAAATGTAAAATATGATTTGACAACAACGCATTAACGGCATTTAACAACATAAAATATTCTTTATTGAATGACAAAAAATTAATAAATTTTCTTAATTACTTTTTAAGAAATTGTAATATATTCTCTTAAATATACCTGCAATTGTTATAAACTAAATAACTGTAGTTATTCAGTTTTTAACAGGGAGAATAAATTTCGTGAATTACAGTTAAATACTTATGCACAAAAAATAATTACAGTTAGTTTGTTATTGCAATTTGTTTTTTATACAAATTCATACATATTCAGTTGATTGCCTAATTAGTTGTGAGAAAGTGTTTCAGTGATGCATATCGCTGATTAAAATTTGTGCTAAAAGTGATTTTTTTTGTAATTTGATTATTGAATATTAATTAATAATATGGATACACAATTGTTAAGGGCTATTTCTGGAAGAGATTATGAAGAAGAATATTGTGAAATCATTGAAACTAGCATTCCTGTTGTTGAAGTACAAGATACAGGTAATCAATAATAAAATTAGTTTGAATTTTTTAATAAATGATTGATTTTAAATTTGGTTTAAAGAACAATGCGTGGGAGGGTGTAAAAAAAGAATATTAACTGACATTAGTAATTCGTTGTCTACTAATGTAAAACAAAAACGGAGGAGTCAGGAAACTGTAGTGAATGATTCAGGTAGAAAGTCGAAAAAACACTTGTATTTTTAAACAGATTTAGCAAAAAATATTTTCTTTTAAAATATAAAAATATATAATATATTATATTAACTAAGAACGATTAAGAAGAGACTATAGTAAATATATAGCATAGTGCATAGATGATAAAATAAAATAAAAATGTTATTTTAAACTCTACTGCAGCGTTTCTTAATCTTTTATACATAATTATATTTTAAAGGTTGGTTTTGGACCATTATATACTTTTTACAAAACAAATGCACACTATACGTAAATTCAGTCCTTTTTTTATAAAAAAAATATTTACCGGAACGCTGTATTTTTATTTAAATTCTATATGTAGAAGGATAAATAATTCTTTTTATCTATATAAGGAATTAGAAAACTTATATAGAAACTAAATTTAATTAATTGAATAATTAAAATAAACTAAATTTAATTAATTGATAATTATTATTGATTATTGAAAAATATATTTTAAAATTACATGCTTTGCCATAAAATTATCATACTTTGCCATAAAATTATCATTGCTTTTCACGATTTCTTTTTTTACTGTGTGTGTAAGTAGCTGAATGATGAGCTTGAATCAGCCATGATTAAACATATTTTTGTGCCTTTGTAAGGTGTTTGACTAAAACTTGATATTTTTCCCATACCGCATTAACTGTTCAAGTTGGCTTGCATAAATACTAATTGCTCTTGAATTTTTTGGTGACGCGTGATATATAACATAAAGTTTGTCCATAAAAGCTTTGAATCTATTAATGCTTGCAACAGATTTAACTCTATCTGCAACAGAAAGTTCTAATCGGTGGTTAGCACAGTGCCATATCTAAATAGACGGGAACAAATTCTTTAGTAAAATGCTAACTCCTCTATGTCTACCAAGCATTACTGCAGCACCAACACAAGCAAATGCTACCAAATAATTTTGTGTAAATCCTATTAAGCTTTCGATTAAGGAATTAAAAATTCCTGTAGCAGTAACATCGGTAAGTTCAATTGAGTTTATAAATAAATTTACGGGTTTTCTTATTACATCAATATTTTGGTTATCTGGAATAAACACATGAAAGTATACAATCAAATTAGAGAATTGGCTTATCGTAGTGCTTTTATCAACCAATAAAGCAAATTTTAAATCCTTATCAATTATATTGGCTACTATTGCTCTTTTCATCTCTGTGCTAATGTGTTTTATAATATTTATGCACGAATTTGTAGAAAGTAGTATGTGCCCCATGTCTGTTCTATTTAGCTGCTGTAAATCTATCTCTGTCTCAAAATCATTAAATGACTGATTTTGTTAGCTACTTTGTAAGCAGTTCGAAATATTTTTTCAGTAATATCGGTTTGATAAGAAATCGCCTTAAAACAAACATTTTTCAATGTCTTCTTATTTGATTTATGTTGAATTTTAATTATAGCTTTATGAGATGCACTTTCTTTATGTTCATATATTTTTTTTCTTAAATAAGATAATTGTCGCTGCCTAGTTTCTCCATTCGGTATTACAGTTATTGTTGACCATTCTTTCGAAATTTTCATTCCAACCTTTTGCTCGACTCCAAGTGATCCTAATTCTCGGCAAATTGAACAGCCCAATTTTTAGTTCTGAGTAATTAGCTATTCATATTTTAAGCCAATTAGCTATTCATATTTTAAGCCAGCAATCGGGATAAGCACTTACAATACTCTCATTACTAGTTTTATTTAATTCACCAGCAATTTCTGTTGATTGTGATTGTAAATTAATTGTTTGAACATTGTAAGAATCAATTGAATCGGTACCTATATCGTCTCCTTTGACCTCTTTTTTTGGTACTGTACTAAAATAACTATGTATTTATTCTTTTAATTTCCGTGGGTAGATAAACTATAATATAATTAGTTACACTTTAGCAAATAAATGTAAACTCTCTTCGAAGTACTAAACTTTAAACAATATAAGTTTTTATATTACATCCTTGTAAAGTTAAAATTATATTTGGTAGTAATGGAAATATTTGGATTTCATGGCAAACGAGAAAATCTCAAAAAAAAATTCGATAATTTTTGCAATTTAATAAAAATTTCTTTTTTATTTTACGCATATAACATTTCTCGGGCACAAAAAAAGCACTGTTATAACTTGTAACTCTGAATACCAAAATTGCACATGATGGGGTTTTATTTTTAGTATATGAATAAAAAATAATGAAAAAAATAATCGTGCATGAAAGTTGAACGCCATTCTTAAATAATTTGACAAATATATTTCTAATTTAAATTTTTTTTATGCCAAACAATTGGTTTAAGATAATTTTATACTGATTTCTTTTTACTACATCAGACTTCTATAAACGCAAATGAAAAATTTTCATCTTCCTTTTCCCCATACAAAAATTTGTTTCAATTCGTTGACAACGAAAATTAACGAATACTTCACCGTAACAAAATTGAGGAAGAGCCACAAAGTATGGTAAATTCAAGAAGAATCAAAACCAGCATATACCTATATCATATATATTTCTTTATATTGGAAACGAATTGGAATCGAATATTTTTAAAGTTGCATTGAATTTAATTTAATTGTGAAATACATATACAAAAAAGCTCCCTGTTTAGTACTTTTTCATAGTTATAATAATGTAACTAGGCCATAAGGCCATTAATAAAAATGTTATAAAATTCAGAAAAATAATTTTATTCGCTACTAAAATTTTAACCTTTAATTTGAACACATTCGCCTTTTTTTAAGAATCAACTTACAATAAAATACACCCATCCCTCGCTTAACGGACACTCTTTATACGGAATTTTGCTATAACGGAATTGAAAAATTAATCTACGGTCTAAAATTTGTTCTAGTACACATAAAATTTTATTTTTGTGTATACATTGCATATTTTTTATATACATATGTGAATGTGAAATATGTAATAACGGCGAAAATTTTAAATTTCAAATATGTAGTAGGCAGGTATTGCCTAGCAACAACTATATGTACGCATTATCTTTTTGTCTTTATACATATTCAACTATGTAAATTATGTAATTATCTCATTGTCTTCAAGTTAATGTGCGAACATAAGAATTTTGTTTTGTTTTTGAATATTTTTATGTATTTAATACTTTATTTTAATACATAGTTATGTAATAAATATTTATGAATTATTATCTTAATAAATATTTTTCTTTTTTAATAAAATGTATAATTCATATTTAGTATACACTTTTAGTATACATATTACATTATTTTTACATATATGTACCATATACCATAAGTACATTATATTAATATGATATGTTCGAAAAAAATTCGATTTACGGAATTTCGATTTACGGACAACTTTTCTGGAACGGAACCCCGCCGTTAAGCGAGGGATGGGTGTACTCATTTTTTAGAAATCCTCCTCTAGAATATGAAAGTCTAACTAACTTTATAGTACAGTATAAGATTAAAATTTTGGATAATTGTGGAAACCAATAATAAAACATGGAAATAGCCAAGAAAAATAAACCTCAAGAATGGCAATATCCAGTATTAAATATTTAAAATTTCAAGAATGATGTAAAAAGTAAACGAAAAAAGTGCTGAGGCCATCATCAATATTGTAAGAATACAAGTATTTGTGTATTATTATAAGAATAGTACAAGCACCTAAAGCTGAAAATACGTCATTTAAAAATATTAGAACAAAGAATAATAATAAACGATAAAAAAGGACATGACCACTGGAAGAAATATGGAGGCAATATTGCTAAAAAAAGTATTTTTGAAAAAATAAGTATATTTTGAACTAAAGTTTAAAATTTCATTAAAAAGCCTAATCTGAATCTTAGAGTATATATCAGCAGATGCTATAGTGATTAAAAACAATCCTATGTTTAAAGCGGTGGGATAAAGATGTTATCGAAAGTGACGGCTTAAGGGAACAAGCCCAAAAGCTTTTTTTTTTTAAATTTAAAAAGCGTCCTTAAATATTTAACTCTAAATAACTAAAATATGAGAGAGATTTTTTAATAATAATTAATTTATACTTTCATAAATAATACAAATAACCAGACGTTTGGGAATATTTGTTTAAATAGTAGTTTTCGTCCCAAACTTTGTGGATTTCTTCCCATTTAAAATATATCGTATAAACTTTGCCAGATTGTAAGCTACACGAAAATCTTCTCGTAATAATTTTACAGCAGAGTATAATTTTATTTTCAGTTCGATGTTTTCAGGAAATCTAAAATATTTTATTAAAAATAATTCCATAAAATATAATTACTAAGCCTCATTATAAAATATCCTGACTACAACACAATCTATAAAATTATACAAATTGAAAACTTTTTTGACATTTCTTAAATATTTAGGCGCTTTTATTAGTTATTTTTATTTAATATACTTTATTTTTATTTAATATACTTAATATAATTAAACGTAATATTATTTAACTTAAATTTAACATTAAAAAGGTTTGCAATATTGAAAATAATTCTAACTTTAATATTAACTTATTATTTACATTATCTATATTTACCTGCAAACTAAAACCATTTGAATTTTCCGGTAATTTCAACATTTAATAAGTTTTAAACCCTTGCATACATCAGTAATACATTTCTTAAAAATTACATTTTGAACACTTTAACACTATAAAGCATTTTTAGTACGAGAAAGTGTTCACACGGATCTAACTGTGTCCACTCGTCGACGAGCTACTCAATTGAACATCTCCAGAACATCGCTATACTTCATTTATAAATTTAATTAAATCTTTGATTTTAAAAAAAATGTTTGTTATATTTTCGATATTTTTAATTGTTTGTCATCTCAAAAAAATCTTTGACATCTCAAAAAAATCTTGGACATTTCAAACGAATGCCTGACAGCTCAAAAAAATGTTTGACGTTGGGATTGAATTTGTAGGGGCAAAATTATACTATAGCATCTCCTGGTATTATATACTCTCTAAGATCTGATAATATTGATTATAAAGTTATTGAGGCTGGTAATAATGATTAAATTTGGTACTGTATAAATAAAGTACTCGTAATATTAAATAAACCAAAAAAAGAATAATGAAATTAATAAACTTATGGATAATGGTAGCCCATCTAAATTATTATGAATCACTAAATAAATATTGTTGTTAATATTACTTAGTAATAAAATAAAACAAAAATTTGCAACTAATTGTCCTGTAGAAATCGAAAGCAACCCCCTATATATTTCTAGAATCAACTAATGGAAATAAAGTTTCATTTATTATTAATATTCTTAAAAAACAATACCTCACCAGGATCAGATGGAATAAGTGCTAAGGATATTAATATACTCCAGGAAATTATTATAATTCAGCTGGTGGAACAAATTAATTACTGTTTATCAGAAGGAGTCTTTCCCGAAATTTTAAAACAACTGTAATTTCAATTTTCAAAGATGGTACGAAAACATACGTATATCAAAAATTATGTCCCGGCAATGTTGTAATTGATCTTAACATAGAAGATTTTTGCAGAAAAACAAATTTAGCATCATCGATCCGAAGAGGAATTGATTAAACGATTAAAATTAATTGAGTATAATTGTGAAACTGTTTTATTAAAAAGGAGTAAGGTTCGAAAAATATTTAATGATACATGTAAAAAATTGAAAACTAGCTGTACAACAATAGAATATGGTACAATGCGGAGAATTTTACAAAGAATTAAAAATAAGTTAATTCCGAAATCACCATCCAGTTTCAAAGATAATTTGAAAATGTTCCAAGAAAACGAAATAATAAAAGAATTTGGTACATCAAGATACAACAAAGATGAAAAATTTTACTATTTCACTAATAGAAGAAAACTTGGAATATGCCGTATTTATAACAAATAAAACAGAATTTATTATATAATAGTGAAAAAAAATTATATTTGCAAAGCGAGATGTGGTAATGTTTTAACTGCGCGTCTTAACTGTGCGGCCGGGGCGACGCGGAGCAGCCAGCGGCGGAGATGACAAGTCGCAGTTTGCGCGGCGTGGTTATAACATTGCCACATTTCGCTTTGCAAATATGATTTTTGTTTCACTATTATATAATAAATTCTGTTTTATTTTTTAAGCCTAAAGGTATTCATACTCATGCCCTGCAGTTCATCAAAGCTTGATTGATTTAAAGCCGCAATCTATTCATACCGATTTTGAATCAGCATTCAGAAATGGAGTTAAAAAGGTTTATCCTAAAAAAGTCTTTTTGCGTTAAATAATATTAATATCAGAAATAAAGAATATGACATTCTTTATTTCTGATGGCTTTATGTCCCATTTTGATGGGACATTCTTTATTTCTGATGGCTCTATGCCCGATTTTAATGGGACATAAAGCCATACGCGGAAAAATGGTCGATATGGCTTTATGTCATATTAAAAAGGCACATAAAGCCATTATGACTTTATGTCATAAGCCTTTATGTCACGGCACTTAGTATCAGTGACGCTCTAAAAATTGGTGTTCCATGTGCAAATATACTATATAATTATAATATAATAGTTTTGCTGTAATACTAGTAATACATATAAAGCAAAAACAGTATCTGGACTTGAAAAAATCATGATTTAGAAACATATTCTGATTGGATTTATGGTAACAGATTATTAATAAATAAAAGTAGATTATTAATAATGGTCAAGAGATTGAAATACAAATGGAATGACTAACAAATAAAAGAAATTATAAAATCTACAATAGCTTTTATGCCAAAGAACCACTTTAAATATTCTATCCAAAATAAGGTACGGAATAAATGGGTGGTCACAATGTTCTAAATTTCATTTTGAATAAATTCGGAGGATCAAGACAATTTACCAGTTGTCACACTTAACACCAACTAAATTAGTTTACAAAACTACAAGGGATAATATTGAACTAAATCAAATTGCAACATTGAACTGAATAAAATTATTATGATGGAAAAAATAAATTATATTTATAGTCATAAATAAGCAAACAAAGGCCAACTTCATGCTCGCTCAACAGTAGAACCAACTCTCATATTCGCAATACCAGATATTGTAACAACATCAATTTACCGTTATTTAGAACATGCAAAAAATCGCAAGAGAAAAAAAAATAAGAATTATAACAAATTTAAAAAACCAACCAACCTAAAAAACTAATTATCAAATATGTTAAGGAATGCAATAACGCTTTTATCTTTATAATTAAATTTATTAATATACTTTATAAAGATAAATTTTTATAAAGCGTGAATATATTTAGTAAACTGAAAAACAAAAACATAATATCGTAAATAAAAGTTATTCGAATAGTTATTTCTATTATTATTATATTATTTAAATGGTTTTTAATTAACTTGGTCATTCTCTGACCAAGTAATTCTCTGTCATAAGTTTCTTATACTAATTATTAAGTTTTTCGATAAACAAATTAGATATGTAGATGTAGTATGGTGTATAGTTTGTAAGCCACCAGCGTCAAAGGAATTCAACTCCTGTTCAAATCCTGATGTATACATATTTATTTATTTTTAATTTATTATATTAATTGAAATTTTAAATTAATTTTATAAATTATCTAAAAAATTATTAAATAAATTTTATTCCTATTTCTATTCCGTCATTTTGCGTCGTCTCTCTACCTAAATATTTTTCTATTACTCCCAGAACAAACAACAAATGACAACAACAAAAATATACCCAACGAAAATAGCAATAAAGACGATGGAAAAGAAATAGCAAAAAAAAATTTACACAGTGAGAAAACAAAATTGTTGGTCTGTAATATTTGAACAGATTCAGCGAAAATTTAATGAAAAAAAAAATTAGGTTAATTTCCAAAAAAATAATAATAAAAATATTAATTAGCCATTTGTTAGGTTAATTTAACTAGAAAAAATTTGGGTTGTTTTTTTTATATGGATAACATAAAAAATTAGGTAATTTATTCAAACAACTAAAATGAATGCTATAAATTTTTTATAAGTCTTATCAAACTAAAATCTGCCAAGGTACAACAGCAACTAATTATTTTATTAACTTAATTTTGGTATTTAATATAATTTTATAATAAATTAATAAAATTTTATATCCACCAGCTATTATCATTAGATAATAGCTGGTGGATATAGCTGGTGGTATATCCACCAGCTATTATCAATTAAAATCATTTTATTCACAGTATATAGATAAATATACTAGCGCTATTATCTTTGGACGTATTACTTAGTTAGAAATATTCGCAAGAACATATTTTTACTCTTCTTGAATTGAACTCAATTTGAAAATTATCGAGATAGAACACAACTGAATCATTTAAGCTCTTTATACGTTTTATATGACAAAAATGTATTTGTAAATAAAAATAATATTATACATCTTTTAAATTAAAATTGTATGTGTTTCACTTAACATTTAAAATTAAAAAGTATAACATAAAAAAATATGTATTAAAAAAATTTTTTTTTTTAAAAACGCTTTTTAAAAACAAAACTAGCTTCCTAAAAAGTAGAAAATAAAATTGGTGGTAAATCTTCAGCATCTAGAACTGTTATAAGATAAATGAAAATTGTTAGATTATTGTTAATGGAAATCTGGAATATTTGAGGCTTAAAAAAATGACAAACATTAAAAGAACCACACTCCAGGATCCGCATTCGTCATGAACAGAAGTTATGGGGCGTTTTTAGAAAATATCACATTGGCCGTATAAGCCATGGAAACTTTTTGCTCCTAATGTCATATGGCAAATAACCACGTAATGTATAAACCTACAAAATATATTTTGTTTACTTCATGCGTGTGCAGCAAAACAGGAGAAAATAAAATTAAAACACTGTAGCAATTATTTATTAATTGTTATGACAAAATAAAACCGGAATTAATTTGAAAAATTTTATTATCCTTATAATAATTCTGAAGATGATTCGGGAGCTGGCGATGCCATTTTAATTGTTTTCGATTCATATAAATAATTGTCTTCAAAATAGAAAATTCAACTAAATATTTTTTTAAACAGTACGTAAAAACAAAGTATACACTAAAAATGTACAAATCCGTTTTCTTCACAACCATGAACACTATTGGATTAGCCTAAACAAGTAAGCATCTAAAATATAGATGATGGATATAATGTATGTATATATATACCATTTTTGTAAATCAAAAATAATACATAATAAATATTTTGTATTATTTTTGATTTACAAAAATGGTACATGCTTATCCGGCAAAAAAAGACTGAAAAGAAGTTGATGGCAAATGTTGAACTAGATATTAGCTGAACTAATAGATATTTAAAAAATGATAACATATTTAAAAACAGCATGTCGAAACCCATGGAATTATCATTAACTACAATTGTACAATAGTGCAAAAATGGCATTTATGGCATACCAATATCCAAGCGACGACATATAAAACTTTTCAATATCAGTTTATTATTTAAACCTAACTACGTAATAATCTAATTAAACTTACATATATATCCCAATTACGTTATGATATTAAATATTTTTGCTTTTATAAGTACTATTTTGATATTGCTTTAAAATAACTTTATTAAAAATTCATTTGATGTTAATTTTTAAATAACAGTTTTAGTGTTTAACTATATATTTCTTCGAAATTTTTTATAAATTAATATTACATACTTTTTTAAATGAATTTTACACAATACACTTGAACTTAGAATAAACTGAACTTAGAATAAAATAATAAGAAATTTTATATTACTGTGATTAAATATTTTGCTTACATCACACATTAATGGGTATATAATTATGACACCAAAATATAAAACTTTAATTAACAAGTTTATTAAACTAAAACAGCCATCATTTGTGCAGTTGCATTAATAAAACAACACTGCAATATAATCTATAGAAAAGCATTCATATTTAACAACAATATTTATAACGCTAAAAAGCTTCCATAAAAATATATAGTTACATATATGTGTGTTTCGTATAAATCAAAAATGTATCATAATGCATAATAAGCTGAACTTGAATTGAAATCATTACTTTTTTTTTTTAGAAATATTCTTAAGAGCTTTTTTTTTTGAAGAAATATTATATGAAACAATATTATTTATAGTATAAGATATTTAAAGTTATTGTAAGCCCTTGCCGTAGAAGTTTTGAAAATTCAAAAAAAAAATTAAATATATGAAAGTAAACAATCTCGCCGTGCTATGACGCTGATAACGCGGATTGCCGCTGCTGCTTTCAAATGTCATCAACATTGTTTTGAAATTAATGTTTGATGTGAACATTGGAAGTCTGCTGCAAACTTTTTCTTTTATATTTTATTGTATAGTATTATTATAGCAATTATATTCAACACATTTTAAGTTTAACCAATTTTATATTTATTAACAGAAGAAATAAAAAATATGACATGATGCCTACAGTTTGTCTACTCATATTTTAATCGCATCGCCAGCATCATTTGACAATGAAAGCATTATGCGGCACGCACGTATAAGCGGCGAGAGTATCTCTGGAATAACTCTGCACCAAAGTTAGAATATTCCCATCGTTTTTTTTTATATTCATGACAGAGCCCTTACATATAAGGAATGATTTTTAACTTACAAAGCTTGAGTTACGATACCTGGTGAGTTTTAAAATGTGAAATTAGGTTACGCTATTTGGAGGTAAGAAAAAATATTATTAATTATTATGTGTTTTTCCAGAAATCATATTTTTAGCTGACAGTATTGTTTAAAATATATTGTAGTTGTGTTTTCTGTGGGAAGACATATATTTTTTGGTAAACATTTTTGTATTTTATAAGGATTCATTACTTGCGATTTTTAAAATATATATATTTCATTTATCTTACAGAAGCGTGCTTGGAAAGGATAATATAAGAACATACATTAAGATTATGAAGCATGCTTAAGAAAAGAAACATCCAACGCACAATATCATATTTGCCACAAAAAGTAGTCATCAGCAACAAAAGAAAAATCTGGTACCACTTGTAATTTAAGTATATAAGCTTAACTATTATCTTTAATAATATTAATATTACAATTACTTTTAAATTTAAAACACACATGTATAAAAAAAAGTATTTAAATAAAATTTATTATTCCTACAATAGTTTTACAACGCCATCTGATGTATATACATAACACTGAAGACTAATTTTCCATTACCCGACATGTCCCTTACATGTATTCCTTTCCTAAGCGGTTGATGCTTTTGCTATGCGCATATAAGATGCCGGTCATGCCTTACAAATAAGGAATATGTAAGGCTTATGTAAAACTTACACTCTTCGTTGCGATTCTACGTTCTTATCGCGCCAACTTAGAAGTTTTACCGAGTGGGTTAAGGTTTATGGCGTAGTTATTTTTTTTTTGGCAAAGTAGGAAAAAACATACATTTTTTATTTCCATGCAAACAAAAACTTAAACAGGATCATTCTACTTACATATTTTCCTCAACATGAAATAAAAATACACATGAACCCTTATGTAGCGACCATAGCAGAAATTTCCATCCGTCGAAAAAACTCCTTTCCTTTTTTTTTTTGTATGGAGTTATGCGTTTTTTATAAGATGCATCGCGTCGAAAAAAAGAAATGTATGCCTGATTTCTTTTTTCTGTATGCGGTAGTGAACTTTGACATTTCAGACGTTTTACATTTTAAATTGTTGTAAACAAACAAAGTTTTGGATTTTTTTTTAATCAATAAATAAAATATTAATAAAAATGAAATCAGACACAAATAGTTTTGTAAAAGCCTCTTATGACAGGCATATAATAGACATTTATTATTATATTTGTGCAAACAAAAGTGAAATTATTGAAATAGAGTGGAACAACTTTGTAGTTTTCGATGAGGGAATCAGGTTTATTGAACATATCAATACATTTGAGGATAAATTATCAGATAATTGCAAGAATTTTATTGAAACGGAAGGCAACAGGATAATTAATATTTTGACACAACCAATAATTTAAAAAAAAAACAGAAATCCTGGTTGTCAGAAAAAAGCCACGATGCTTCCGACATCTGGTGTGATCACAAAACAGCCATGCGACTTTTCATTATAGATGGCGCTTATCAAAATTTATATGAAAAGGAAATTTCCTAAACTCATGGTGGTGTGTGTAAATTTCTGCTCTGGTCACAAGCTTAGTTGCACAAAAAAATTTATTTTATTAAAATAACAAAAATACGATTAATTTATTTTTAAGAATAAAAATATAATAAAAAGAAAAAAAAAAATTTACTGGCTCTTTAGATATGAGAAGGGATAGTGATAGCCCCACTATGCAACTATCACGAGTGATATGTGTTGAAACACATTTTCTTTGCATTTCTTTTGGTGGATTAAAAAATATCCCACATTTGATATAAGGGTATTAAAAAGGTTGAACATTTTTCAACCCTTCAAGTCCCTAAGGATTAAGTCATATATTATACAAAACGGCAGGGCTGAAAAGTAGAGTAGTTTTTTTTGCTTTGCCAGGTTGCATTTTCAAAATGTCGCCGACATAAATTCTGCACCGACATAACCTTAGCATCCCCATAAATTAATAATTGAAAACATTCAGAAAACTGAAAATTTTGCTATACAAACTCAGTAAGGTGTCCACCGTATTCATCAAGCCAGTTTTTTTGTTATAAAAATTTTTTTTAATAACGTTTTGATGGCTGCTTGCGATGCAAGGTATATTTTTTCATATATTGATGTTGGTGCTTATGGGTGTATTGAACACTAAATTATAAATTTAAAATTGTGTATTTCTATACATATTTATTTTAATTTATGAATATTACAAGCTAGCTCTTTTGGTAAGACATTCAAATGGAAGTCTGCCAATACCTACTCCGAAAGTCTTGTAAAATAGTAATTAAAAGAGTAATTCCACGTTATTTTGTTGGTGAAGCTGCCTTTCCTTTAGGAACAAACATAATGAGGCTATATCCGTGTTTGTTATTGCCGAAAGAAAAAGAATATTTTACAAACGCCTCTCTCGTACTCGCCGAATGATAGAAATTGTTTTTGGGATACTTTTTGGGATAGCACGCTGGTGTATATTATTAACTTTACATAACTTTTTGGGACTAAATAAGGAGAGTGAAAAATTGTATTCCCAAACGATTGATTTTAATAAATGAAAATTTGCAGCCAGCAAAACAAACATAGAAATTCTTGGACGCTTTCAATCTAAAGTATACGATTAATCACGAAAGCGTATTGGTATATACGAAAAGATGAAATAAGAAAAGATCGTAACATCAGTACAGTAAAAAATCAATATCGGACAAAAGCCAAAAATATTAGAATAGAATACAGAACCATCGAAACCATTTAGCAGTTGAATTAAAACAAATTAATAACTTAAGAAGATTAAAAAGGTACAAACCATCGGATTTAACATCAAGATTCGTCAACACAACATAAAATGAAGAAAATACATACAATAAATAAATTTTGGAATCAACAGGAAATATAACAATGGATCGTTTCCGCACAAACCATATAGACATAGAGCACCACACTAAATACTTAATTATATATTGCATCATATTTTTTAACTGATGCAATAAGACATTTAATAAATTTATCATCTTCCTCCATTGTTGTTGACAATACAAATTCAAATTTAATAACAAATAAAAACAAAGAAACTATTTGATGTGTCAAGTTTAAAATTATAACGAAACAGAAAGTTAACGAAAGTAGCCATAAGGGGTTTTTCTTTTTTAGTTCAGAGCCGAGTCTGAGTTGTCAAACAAAAATTTGTATTTCTTTTTCTCAGAGCTCTCAGAGCTAAAAATTGAGCTCAAATTTTTTTGCTCCGTTCAGTATTATACCTATATATTATTGTTACCTAAATTAATTATTTTATCTAAAATGTAATTTAGATAAAATAATTCATTTAGGTACCAATAATATTTAGGTATAATAAAAATTAGGGAGAAAATTAATATAGGAAAATAATTACTTAAGGTAAAAATTAAATTTAAGTTAAAAACAATTAATAAGTTTTTAGGTAAAAATAGAATATAGGTAAATATGAAATTTAAGGTAAAAAAATAAAGTTCAGGTAAAATAATTAATTTGGGTTAAAATAATTTGTTGGAAAATAATGTAATATAGGTAAAATTAATGTAATATATGTAAAATTAATGTAATATAGGTAAAAAAATAAAGGGAAAAAATGTATTTTAAATAAAAATAATTTCCTTGAAATAAAATTTAAGACATATTTTATAATAATAATTTTAAATTGAATAATAATTATTGACCTTTCAAATGTATTAATTTTGGGAAAATATATCTAAGGTTATTTGCTTTATTTAAAATTTTAATTTCAGAATTAATCCTAGTGTGGAAATATATTAAAAATATATCTTTTATTTAAAAATATAAGTATATTTTTTATCCCTATAGTTAAAAATACTTGTCCTTGTCAATTTTGTTTTAGGTTGTTTCGATAAAAATTCTGCTTTTTGTTGTTAATATTGGTATTCTGTAGTACTTATTTCGTTTATTCACTTTTGGTTCATGTCTCCATCATTTGGAAATCTTTAAATAAAAAACAATTATTAATATTTTAATAATTAACAATATTTTACTTCGGGAACTCAAAAAAGAAAACAAAGCCAACCCTGTAATCAACATTTGAAGTTGTCATTTTGCATTGTCAGACAATATTTTCAATTTAAACAAAAATGTAAAATTATGAAATAAAAAATTAAATTTTCTTAATTATTTTGATTTTGTTTAATTAATATCGTAAAATATTTTACGAAAACCTTAAAAAAAAAGATGAAAATAACATACCTTAGATGAAAATAACATAGCAAAGAAACCTTGTTTTCAACATTGATATCAGTTTCACAATTTGGAACGAGGCACTGCTTTTTTAATATAAAATATTTCATTCATTAATTCTTATTTTTAATCAGTTTAATAAACCTTATTACTGCACATGACTGTATATTTCAATTATTTGAAATCAAATCTAATTTTGACAACTTGGTGTTCTTAGACAAAACATGGCTTTAAACACTTTTTGGGTAAATTAAAGTTTTAATGAGTTAGAAAGAGAAAGAATACTTATGGCATCGCAAT
Source organism: Empis livida (assembly GCA_963932195.1). Classification (NCBI taxonomy): domain Eukaryota; kingdom Metazoa; phylum Arthropoda; class Insecta; order Diptera; family Empididae; genus Empis; species Empis livida. Next base: position 18,487,267 of record OZ010647.1, read on the forward strand.
CTGTTTGATTTTCCTTGGTTTCAATATACGATTTATATTGAATCGTATCATGCATAGAGTTTGCATAAGCCAGCATATGGGTGGGCCTTTAAGTTTTAGCTGATTCAGCTGATAGACACACCAGCAAAGTCCCCGAGGGTGCGCTCGGCCATCTTATTTTGAAAATTAGCTTTACATTTTAATTAACAGCTAACAGAAATTATCCCTAAAAGTTTGTCTAATTTTTTTATTATAATTAACATAATTAGGCTACAAGAATTGGACAATTTGTAGTTACTCAGTAAACCTAATAGGTGTATAATTTTATAAATCGCTCTAAAAGATTAAAAACCCAAAAAATAAGTGGGCGAATTAGAAGTTGGTCTTGGAAGGTTTTCCAACAAATCGACACTTAAAATGAATAGTAACATAAATAACATTTTTAAGTTGTCTGGACAAAATCACAACTTTATAAATTATTTTTTAAGGAATGACTACATTTCTTGGCCATTTAGCTAAGAAATGTAATCATTTCCAGGAACTTTTTTGAATGATTTGGAGATCTGCGAATATTAGAATAAAAGTAATTTTTCGAATCAATTAGATTTCTTTAATCAGACTACAAAAATTTGGCAGTAGACAAAACATCATTACAGGGTCACTGAAATACTGTAAGCCAGTTCATAAACACCATTGAATGGAAACCTACCCTTTCCCAATTTATAAACTGATAAACTAAAATATTTTTAAAAAAATAGTTTACAAAATATTGAATATATATTTTTTTTATCTAATCTAAAGCCAACATATAAAATTTAATATATTTTCCTATTTAACTAACAGTTGTTAGTTTCTAAACTTGTTCAAAATATCGGTGAACTACATAAAAAATCATATTCAATGTAGCAATTTTATTACATGTCTTATATTCAATAATGTGGTATAATATTGAACTATTCAATACATAATGTGATTAAATTAATTCGGTGTTTAATTAATATTATTGTTGATCAATGTTTAAAATTTATCACCTAAAGTTTATTTTTAATCTTCAAAATAGTGTCAATTTAACTTATATTCAGATGGATTTTTATTATGATATTCTTGATTTTTGTTTTCAGTTTTTACAAACGTTTTTTTTAAAATTCCCTATATTACTGAATAATTTTTAGGCTTGTAACGCAGGTCTGCAGTTATTTCCTTCTAAGTTGTCATTTGTATTTGAGTATCCCGTACCACCCTAGAAAAACAGAAGAAAAAAAATCAATAAAGAAATATATTTTACATCATTCTATGATATTACTCTTTGCAGAACAATTATATCACTCTCTGTTAGTTTTTCATTAGTTAAAGGATGGATCCAGTCTTTTTTTATTATTTTCTCCACACATTCCATTGTAACTACATCTCCACTAAAAATAAGATTTTAGTTTAATTAAAAATTAGTTAAAAATACATTTAACTTACGTTGTTTTAAGTACAGCACATGGAACTGAATTACTTAAAATATCATTTGTTATTGGACAAATATAACGATCTTTTTTTATAATTAATGATTTCTTGTCTCCATCTTTTAAGGTAGTAAATTTAACATCAATCAAATCTTTAGCTTTTAATGGTTTCTGACTAACTGGGCAAATAATTTTCAAATCCGGTTTTTGGGCTTTAGTCTTTTTAGCTCCAGGCGTTTGTGATGGCACCCAAAAACTTGGTAAATCTTTTTCTTTCCCATTCATCATGTTGGATATTGAGACACTTGCAGAATCATTTTTATTTTTGGAGAGGTTCCTTACTACAATCCTTTTTTCAGTTTCTAGAAATTTATCCAATGTTTTTTTATATTCAGCTGCTAGCGTTAAAGAGACTTTTTCTAGTTCCTGTTTTTTCTGCCTTTCATATTCTTTTAGCTTTCTGCTATGTTCATTTTTTTTTGTAATTATGTACTTCAGAATAGCTTCTTTGTCAAACAAATATCCGTCCTTTGTAATAACAGGATTTCTACATGGTTGGAGAGTCAACGAGCAGCAATCAAAATTTTTTACAGATTCTTTACCAATCCTACAGCTATTTGTGCCATAACCAGATTCTGCAGCATCTCTTTTTTTTTCATGATAAGTATAAACTGCTCCTGCTGTACAATTTCTGGCATGCCTAGTCATGTTCACTTATACAAATTAAACAAAGGTAACTGAATGAAAACTAAAACGGAATAAGTTTAGATTGTTATTAACTAAATGTCGATGGAGTTGCGCGTTGCCGTGTCTCTGCCAATGTTGCCGTGACAGCCGACATTGACGTGTGTCTGCCAACATTGCCGTGTGTCTGCCAACATTGCCGTAGCGGGATATTTCACGGCAGTACATTCGCAAAAAGGGCGCAGACTCTAAATCAGAGCCTTTCTGTTGGTTTAAAACTAAAACTATTTTTAAGGGCAGTATGCTACTCGCGATTAGGGAAGATTACCATACAAAATTTAGCTTAGCTAAATATAAGATTACGATTTATGTCAAAATTCCGCTGAAGTAGTACGCTACTCAAGATTACTAAAAGCAAGAAAAATCGGCGCCTTATCAAAAGTCTCCAACTAAATATTTCACGCGAAATAAGGTTCTGAACATTATTTCGCGCGAAATTTTGACGTTTCAAGAAAAAAAAAATCTAATTTTGAATATTCAAATTTGCAAAATTTAAAATATAAAAAATGAGTGAAGAAATGTATTCTGATTTGGAATATATCGATTCTGAAACGCCTGGAACCTCTCGAATTTCTAAAAAAAATTATTATTTGTTATAATAATTTTATTATTATTTATTTAGAAAATTATTTGAAATGAAATATTTGAAATAAATAATAATATTATCTATGATTATTATTTAGAAAAATGTTTGAAATTAATTTGACAATTGACATAGACGTCAAAATTTATCTCTACACAATATTTTTTCACAATATTTTATCTCTACACAATATTGAGAGTTTGGAGATCGCATTAAAATTTAAAATGTCGCCATCTTTAAAATGATGTAAAATGTCGCCATCATTGCCAGATGCACATGCTTATTTAGGTTCTTTTATAGTGCTGGCAAAACTATATTTGCCTTTAGCCTATGCTGGCATTGGAGAATTCGGTGGCGTACAACTATAACTACAGAGCAGTATGCTACTGAAGATTAGCTAAATTTTAACGCGATCTCCAAACTCTCAATATTGTGTAGAGATAAAATATTGTGAAAAAATATTGTGTAGAGATAAATTTTGACGTCTATGTCAATTGTCAAATTAATTTCAAACATTTTTCTAAATAATAATCATAGATAATATTATTATTTATTTCAAATATTTCATTTCAAATAATTTTCTAAATAAATAATAATATAATTATTATAACAAATACTGAATTCAACAACATTAAAAAATATAGAATTGGATGATGAAATGGATGACCTAATAATCATTGGTGCAGCGTTGGTCGTGAGAAGGCGCAATGAAGAAAACAAAAAAAAAAAAAAACCTTCATGTCGTGTTCAGCCATATTTGCAAGGACGCAAAAATAAAGGACGTTTTGCTGTAGGCGTATGTTGAAAAATATAAATTGAATATTCAGATTGGTTTATTGAAATTATATTGGATATTGCTGTCCAAGCAGCTGATATGGCATGGTGATTACGATGCATTTTGTCTTCCAGCTTCCAAATACAGGGATTATCTTTAACTTCTGATGCCAATTTTTTTTTCTCTGCACCAGTAAATTCCAATTTTCTTTTATTTGGTTTATTTTTTTTAGAAATTTGAGAGGTTCCAGGCGTTTCAGAATCGATATATTCCAAATCAAAATACATTTCTTCACTCATTTTTTATATTTTAAATTTTGCAAATTTGAATATTCAAAATTAGATTTTTTTTTTCTTGAAACGTCAAAATTTCGCGCAAAATAATGTTCAGAACATTATTTCGCGTGAAATATTTAGTGGAGACTTTTGACAAGGCGCCGATTTTCCTTGCTTTTAGTAATCTTGAGTAGCGTACTACTTCAGCGGAATTTTGAGATAAATCGTAATCTTATATTTAGCTAAGCTAAATTTTGTATGGTAATCTTCCCTAATCGCGAGTAGCATACTGCCCTTTATGTTATAGAAGAAAAAAATGTCGATTTTCTTAGTAAAATCCGACTATTACTGCCAGATACACTTGCTAAGTTAGCCTCCTATTTAGTGTTGGCAATACTATTTGTGTTTTTAGTGTTTAGCCTACGCTGACATTGCAGAATGGGTGGCTAATTTCGTTAAGTTTTATACCAACATTGCAGAAAGGCTGTTATACATTGTGTCCAAGGAGTATGTTAAGATGGAGAAGCATGATATAAAAATTTTGAACCGTGGCCGGATATAGTCTTCTCTTTCTTAGCAAACCAAGGTATAAAATGCAAATTTGTAGCGTACTACGTTTAATTTTAATCCAGGCATTGTTTTTTTTATTAATGTACTATAAATAAATTTGTTAAAAAGGATGTAATTTAAGTAATATAGTAAATATAGGTAACAATAAAATCTAGACATAATAAAATTTATGAGAAAAACTGTAATTTAGGAAAATAATTAAATTACGTGAAAATTAAATTTAAGTAAAGAAAAAGAATTAATTTAGTTGAAAATGGAACGTAGGTAACAATTAAATTTAAGGAAAAAAATAAAACATCGGTAAAATTATTAATTTTGGTTAATTTGCTTCTTTTATGGGTAATTAGCTTTTATTATTACCATTATGTTTTCTCCAAACTTTACGGACAATGACAAGTCTAGTGACTCCCAAGACATTTGTTCGGAATGTGGGGTTGTAGTAGGTGTTGACGACAAAGCAGTTTACTGTGAAGGTTTATGCCAAAGCTGGTTTCATTATGGTTGCGTTGGTTTATCTATTGCGGATCACTACCGCCTTACAGTTCTTGAAGAAAAAGTATTGTGGTTATGTCCTAGGGATAAGCTAAATTTTGATCGTTGGAAAAAGTACAATGGTATAATATCTATTGATTTAAATAAAACTAGACGTTCAGAGCGAAACTATATCTATCCAGACTCGAATATGGTACTAAGTCTAGTGATATTATATCATATATTAAGAATAATAATATTGATACAAAAAACATTCGGTGTAATCTGACTGGTAAGCTAACATCTTCGTTCAAAATTTATCACCTAGAAATAAAGCTGTTAATAAGATATCAAAAAACTAAATAAAACTTTGTTCTTTTACCAAAATGTCAGAGGTTTAAGAATGAAACAGAATGAATGCTTAATTAATATATATTGCTGTTCTGCTGATTTTATTATTCTGACTGAAACTGGCGTAGATGAAACTTTTAACAATTCTTCCTACTTTCCTTACAACTAAATTGTAATAGATGTGATCGTTCATCTGATAATATTACTTTTTGAAGGTTTGGTGGGGTTTTAATAGCTATAAATAATGAATTCCAAGTGAAAGAAGTTCAACTAAACAATTTTAAGGATATTGAAATTTGCTGCAGTAAAATTATCCTTTTCTACTAATTTATATATTGTTGGTGCTTATGTTCCAGCAGTTATGATAAAGTCAACAGATATTTGGATGCTTTCCAATATATTGATGGTCAACTTAAAACTACGGATATTATCTATATTTTTGGTAACTTCAATCTGCAAAATATTAATTGGATTCCTGCAGATGATGAGTGTACTTATCTCAATCCCAATAATGTATCCAGTTGTCTTGAAATTCAGTTCGTGGACTCGTTATTGTCATTGGGATTATTTCAATTAAATCATGTAAAAAATTTTCGACATCGTTCACTAGACCTTATCCTTTCTAATATTACGGAAGAAACTTTAATTACTAGAAGTCATAATTCTCTAGTTAAGAAAGATGTTTATCACCCGTCTATTAAATTATTTATTAATCTTAATATTGTTAATAATTGTGTTTTACCTAATTCTTTTAAGTTTGATTTTAAAAATGCTGATTATTCTAATATTTGTAACGAATTAAGTGACTATGATTGGGATAGTTTTCTTTCCTCGTATGAAATTAATGTATTGTGTACTGAATTTTATCAAGTTATTAATAATATTATTTAGAACCATGTACCAATTGTTATTATTAAGTCTAATGGCGTTGATAATTCTCCTTAAGAGCTTAAATTGTTAAAAAATAGGGCTTTTAGGAAATGGCGACTTAGTATGTTGGATGAGGATCTTATGGTATACCGTAGACTAAAGTCTATCTTTAAAACTACCCTAACTAATTCTTATTTTGCGTATTTGAATAGTATTCAAAACAGTATTAAAATGAATCCACAAAAATTTTGGCAATATGTTAATTCTAAAAACAAGAGTGACGGTTACCCTAATTCTTTCTCTCTTGGTGATGTTTGTGCTGAGTGTCCTAGTGATGCTTGTAATCTATTTGCAGCCTATTTCAAATCTGTCTATAATAATAATAATCTAAGTATGAGGAGTTTTTCAGTTACATGCAGCCCACGTCCAATGTGATTTTTGATAAGATTGTGCTGACGGATGATGAAACTCTAAATCTTATTAACAATCTTGATCTTAATTTCAATCCTGGACCTGATGGTATTCCGTCTGCTTTCGTCCGAAATTGTGCTGCAGCTCTGTATGTTGTGTTATGTCATATGTTTAATGTATCTCTTAATACAGTTTGTTTTCTTACTGTGTGGGAGAACTCATTTATTGTACCAGTTTTTAAATCTAGCAAAAAAAATTAGATTGATAATTATCGTGGCATATCCAAACAATCAGTCATTCCGACGCTCTTTGATAATTTGGTAACGAATACTTTATGACACTATTGTAATCATCTTCTAAGTGACAAGCAACATGGTTTTATGAGGATCAGCTGTAACGAATCTTTTAGCGTTTACTAACTATATTACTTCGGAATTTGCTAAAGGTAGGCAGGTTGATGGTATTTATACGGACTTTAGTAAAGCTTTTTGATCGTGTCAATCATAATTTATTACTCTTCAAATTACGTAAATTGGGTTTTCCTGAAATATTTATTAAATGAATTTCGTCTTTTTTATGTCATAGGCGTCAGTTTGTAAATCTTCGTAATTGTACTTCTAATGAGATTCTTGTTACATCAGGGGTTCCTCAAGGTCACCTATTATTTATCTTATTTGTAAATGATATTGTCTCGTTTCTGCCGCTGTGTAAATTGTTAATGTTTGCTGATGATTTTTAATTATTTTGGTCTGGTTTAGAGTCTAGTGATTTTATTGTTCTTAAAAATTTACTTGCTAAATTTTATCTGTGGTGTTCTAAAAACCAGTTGCAGCTGAATATTGAGAAATGTTTTGTGATTTCTTACTCTCGTCATACTGTATCTTATATTGGTTCCTACTATTTTGGGAATCAAATGATAAGCCGTGTATCTTATATTAAGGATATTTAAGTGTAATTCTTGATAGTAAATTATCATTCACTCTACATATAGATTATATTGTAAATAAAGCGAATGACTTTTCTGATCCTTACGTTATATGTTTCCTTTGTCCGTTCTGTATTGGAGTATGCGTCAGCCATTTGGTGTCCGTTTTACAATGTTCACATTTCGCGTATTGAAGGTGTGCAAAAAGATTTTTAAAATTCGCCTTGAGGGGGCTTCCTTGGACTGATGTTGAAAATCTTCCTTCATATGAGTCCAGATTGAAATTAATTAACTTAAATTCCATATATGAGCGTCGTTCTTTTGCAAAAGCTGTATTTATTTATAGATTGTTAACTGGTTAACTGGTGATATTGTTTCATCTGAGCTATTAGGTTTAATTAATATAAATGTGCCATCTTTTGTAACTTGTTATCCTAGATTTTTAAATGTTGAATTTTCAAGAACTAAGTATGGGCACCATTCTGGACTTAATAGTTAGTTTATTAACTGAATTTAATTATTATTATCATTATATTGATTTTAACTTATCTTCAGACACACTTTCTAGGCGGTTACTATCCCTGTCATAATTACGTAATTTATTTTCAACTTTTTTTTTTCACTTTTCATAATTATTTATTTTGTTAACTAAATTTTAATTTATTTATTGTTAAGTTATTTTTATTGTTTATTGCGTTATACTTGTGTAATAATTTTATAATAACTTATATTCCTAGTATATTTTTTGTAGCCATTTTTATAGAGTCATAGAAAGTGTAAAAATCTTTATTGGCAAATGAATAAATAAATATTGTAGTACGTAAATAATTTTTAATTATTTTTAATTAAGAAAAGCTACGTTTCCCGGAAGCTACTTTGACTGGTATTGTTAATAAAATTCTATGAGCTAGAACTAGTTTTGGTAATATCGGGTCTAATTTCTTTTCAAATATAAAATCTAATGATTCTATAAGGCTTAAAGTTCCTGCAACTTTGGAATATTTGATTTCGTCCGATAAATGTAATCCTACTATATCAGAATTTAAATTGAAAGTTAAATGGTTTTCTAGGGAAAGACAACTATTTAAAAGATCAAAAGCATCTAATGAAACCACAGAAATATTATGCAAAAATTTGAAAATATTATTGTGTTCCGAAATTTTGTCAAATCTTTCACTAATAGATTGAATAGCCCGATCAAGGATTTGAAAATAAAATTCTACTTTAAACTTTTGTTAAGGATTGGATATAATTTCATCTCTACCTTCATACGAAAAAAGTTCAGGTCTTCGACTAGGGCGTCTTGGAGCATCAGAGAAATTTGGTGCAACATCTAATTTTAAAGCTATTTCTTTAGTTTTGTACCCTCTGACAAATTTACTGTCATCGTTAAACAAATAGCAGGACTTTGCAAATATTTACTAAATATATTAATTTTATCTAAAATATTATACCAAATAATTAATGAACAAATGAATTCAAATTAAATAATTTTGAGAGATAAATATTTTGCTCTTTTTATAATAACATTGCTTTTATTTTGAATTACTTTAGAAACGATTGAAATTAGCTCATTCTGAATGCTGTTATGCTAATATTTGTTTTGCATCTCATTATTAGTAATACAAGGCTGAGAAGAAAGTGGCTAAAAGATAGATCTCATACAGCAAAAACATTTCTTGTTCACGTAGTGATTAAATTAAAAGAGTTATTGAAGGATTCAGCAAGAAAAAAATTCAAAAACTATATATCTAGTCTATCTGCATCTAAAGATACAAATTATTCACTGTGGAAAGCTACAAAATCTCTTAAAAGGCCGCAAATACATGACCCACCTATCATAGTGAAAAAAGCTGAAATTTTTGCGAACCACCTAGAAGGAGTCTTCACACCGCACAACATCGGCCATGATAGCGAATTCCCACCTCTCTCACGCCAGTATCCAAGGGTTAGGTTAATAAGAATCACAAGCAAACTTGTGCAAGCTATAATAAAGCATAAAATTGAATGTAAGAAATCTCCAGGATATTATAACATCACAGGTAAAATACTGAAAGAATTTCCAGGCAAGATCCTACGCAAGTTAGTTCTTACGGACCAATCAGCTTATTACCTATGCTTTCCAAAGTATTTGAAAAAAATTGCATAAACTGATGCCAAAAATCAAAGACAGTGGGGTAATTCCACTACATCAATTTGGTTTTCAAGCTGAGCACAGTACAATTGAACAATTGCATAGAATAACAGCTTATATCAGGAAAGTATTTGAAGCAAAAAAGTTTTGTTTCGCTTTATTTTTAGACATCGCACAGGCTTTCGATAAAGTCTGGCACAATGGCCTAATCCACAAGATACAGAGCAAACTTCCGCTTGAATTTCATCAACTTCTAAAATTTATCAGCAAGACGTTTCAAGGTTAGATATAAGTCATACACGACCAACGAACATGCCATTAAAGCAGGTGTCCCGCAGGGTAGTGTGCTTGGCCCAATGTTGTATCTATTGTACACAGCAGATCTACCGGTAAATCAACATGCACAATTAATTAATTTTTTTTAAAATTAATTAAGCTATTTTTTTTTGTTATTATTATTTTCTCTATTTTTTTTTTTTGTGCTCATTCAATCTTAAGTGCTCATTCAAATGCACTCGTCGCATCCATAACTCTGAATAATGTCACCATACCGCAAGCCGATAACGTTAAATTCCTAGGAGTACACATTAACTTATAAAAAACATATCGAAACCAAAAGAAATCAATTGAAACTAAAAATTAACAGCTTGTATTGGTTGGTCGGCAAAAAATCGCCACTAGATTTGGAGATTCGCCACTAGATAAAGTTCTTTTGTACAAATCCATTTTAAAACCAGATGGATGCCAGCTATGGAGAACAGCTTCGAACAGTAGCATCGAGATAATTCAAAAAGCGCAATCAAAAATATTAAGACCACTAATGCTCCGTGGTTCGTTAAAAACCGTCAGATACATAAAGATCTTAACATTGCAACGGTAAAAGAAGAACTTCAAAGATTTACAAGAAACTATGTAAATAGATTAACAGACCACCCGAACCCACTGGTTCCAAGTGAAAGCAGGTTGAAAAAGAAAAGTCTAGCTGTCTGGATTCGTTAAAAACTGTCAGATACATAAAGATCTTAACATTGCAACAGTAAAAGAAGAACTTCAAAGATTTACAAGAAACTATGTAAATAGATTAACAAACCACCCAAACCCACTGGTTCCAAGTGAAAGCAGGTTGAAAAAGAAAAGTCTAGCTGTCCAGAACAAGCGACAAAATCTAGCCTCTAATCATTGGATTAGACCTATTTATGTTTAGCTATAAGAATTGTATTATTTATGTAAGTAAAGTGATAGTTGTTGTGCAAATTTATTGTTATTTTCTTTAAGAAAGATCCAATAAATAAATAAATAAGTTTAAAAAAAAAAAGAAAAAAAAATTATTAGTAATACGTCGTAGGTGTTCTGAGAGTTGAGAGAACATTGTTAAATTCAGTAATAATTTGAAAAAATTACCATTATTTTCCTCGTATAACCTGTCTGTCACACCGCTGAATGCCAAAGATTGCACTGAAAGAAATTTTACAAGAATAATAAGTGGAAGGAATTTGAATTAAGACTTTGCAAAAATTCTGCAATTCCATAAGAACCCTACCTATATGATTCCAATTGTTAAAGCCTATACTACTAATTAGAATTTGAGAATTTGAGAAAAACAAGAAATGGAATTATTTGAAACCGAATATACTAACCACGATCTTACAATTGTTTCGCCATTTGACAAAAGCCTTGTAAAATGTTTGTTATTAAATTTCCTACCTGACTTAACGGGATACCTAATATCTTTGCTTTGTTTGGGGCCTTTTTCTACAAGGAGGGTTAAAAGTCTATCATTTAAATCTGGCCAGAGAACCGGTTAATCTAAATCTATTTCTAAACTAACTGGAATAGTATCTGAAATCTTTTCAGAAAATGAAACCCTAGCTTGCGCAGATCCACCTAACACAGATGTGTTTTCATCACAACCTGGATTATTTTGTGGTGGCGTATCAACAATAACATTGATACTTTCAATGTTATTGGATACTTTCAATGTTATTGGAAATGTTGATTTGGTTGGTTATGGTTTGTTGTTGTTGGTTTGTTTACGTTTCGACCAATAAAAAACTTATGCAGAGTATTTTTCGCTTTGGCGACATTATATTAATTTAGGTATAAAATATAAATAATTTAATTAAATTATTTAAATAAAATGTATATAAAATATAATATAATATAATTGGTATGTTAAAATTTTTATTATACCATTACAACGAAAAATTTTGTCGAAAAAGAAATCAAAAACAAATATTATCAAATATAAAATTTATTTTATTTTAAAACAGTAAAATAAATAGTTTTGTTTTTTTGTTTTATGAAACATATAAAATTTTGTTATTATGATTTCAATACCTTTTTCTAATTTTCAAATTGAGGCTCACTAAAATATTTATATTTGTATAATTTTGGCCCGCGAAATATTTTGGATTTGCCATTACTGGTATAAAGCCAAATTTCTTTATGAACAGTAAAAATATACTGTGCTTGAGGGTTTTTTTTTTCATATAAGAAACGGAAGGGGGTGATATCGATATTTTTCTTTTTCATATTAACTATGCACAGTGTTCAAATACTGTGCAACGACAAAAAATTTTATATTTTTCCTTTTTAAAATATATTTTTACACAGTGAAAAAAATATTTGTTCAAAATTTTGTAGTAAAAAATTACAAAAAAAAAAATTATTTTATTTTTTTAAATTTATTTTTATTGATTTAGCGCCCCGTCAAGCTGTTCATACTGTTCCAAGGAAGCGCCGGCCCTGTGTGCATACCATTATTTTTTATCTATGAGGACATTTCAATTATAGCATAAGTGAGATTTTTCCATAGATAAAATATATATTGGTATGCAAAACTTTCAATATCTCACAATATCACACGTCACTTCCAGTGACTTATGCCACTTTCAAAATAAATGCCTCAATTATCGCTTCGATGAAATTTTTTTGTTTTGGTAATTACAAATAAATGGATTTTGAAATGAATTTCGAATGTCCAAAAGTTGTATTTTTGATTTAATAAAATAATAGTAAATTTACATTATAATAGGAAAAATATTTTTATTTAAAAAAAATTAAATTATTAAGTTGCAATCCAGTTTGAAATATCTTATAATAAATATTAAATTGCCAATAGTTTGCCTTAATTTTCTAAATATTTTATATAAATAAAAACTTCAAAATTATTATTGATGAAAAGTTATGTTTCTTAAATTTTAACAAAAATTCATAAATTTTTATGGGAACAATGGCTTAGCCTGCTGAAAATTTAATAATATTTCATTAAATTGTGGCTCAAAACTTTTATTTGCAATTATTAAGATTGATTGTAAATGATCATTAGTTAATGCTGCTCTTTTGTCAGATTTTACATATTTCATTTTTTAATATGCAATATTCTCACAAAAATTTGTACTTAAAAAACGGTTACTAGTTGACGTGCAAAAATTTTCAAATTCTAATATTCGTCATGTAAACATTTAAAAAACTCCACTCGGCTCTTTTGCAATTAAATAAGCCAGCGATTTTCGCTCGCGTATAACTATAACTAAAAATAGTTAACATTTTTTGAAAGATTGAAATATCTGTTGATTTTGCATCCATATACGACCTTTAATCAACTGCCAATTAAGTTCGCCGAATATATTACCTACAAATATATGCAAATTTTTGTGAGATTACTGTTTCACTTTCTCGCCACATTGGCAGGGCCCGCGCTGACCTTTTTCAAAAATCCCACAACAAATAAAAAAAGCCAATTGCTTTAATAATCCGTTTCCACCCATGCATGAGGTAGCATATATATTTGGTTTTTTTAAAACTGTGTCTCTCGTAGGTAGAGTCTTAAATATAAATTCTAAAGATTCTATAGGGCTTAAAAAAGTTCCTGAAGCTGCATTTTGAAATAATTTGAATTTCGTCTAATAATTCTAATCCTACTATAAGGGAATGTGAATTGAAAGTTAAATGCTTTTGTAGGGAAAGACAATTATCTAAAAGATCAGAAGCATGTAAGGAAACTTAAGACATTTTTGGAAATAAAATTCAACTTTAAACTATGGTTCAGGATTTGTTTTTCGGAAAAATTTAGTTGTTTGTATAGATTTAGACTTAAATTTCTAATTATAATTTTTTAACTTTCTAATTAGAAGATTATTAAATCCAAAAACTGAACTTCCGAACTTAATTTACAAATTGCATCAAAAAAATGCAATTTAAAAAATAAACACCAAAAAGAATTGTTAAAAAACTTAAAAAAATCTAAGAACCCTAAAAAGAGGACCCACGGCACAAGCTGTATGTTTATAAATTGGGATTTTCAACTTGTATATTTTGTTCTACTGCATGTTGGCTGAAAATTTTGTCGTTACACAGTTTTATGGTTTTGTTTTACTGCATATGAAAATCTTGTGATTGCACAGAATAAAGACTTTTGTGGTTGCACAGAATAAAAAATTAAAACACTTAAAAAATTCTGTGCAAAACACTTAAAAAATTGAAAAAATTCAATTTTCTGGTTGGACTGTTGCACAGAATAAAAATACTGTTGATGCGGGAGTTTTTGTTTTTATATAAGAAACGGAAGGGGGTTTTTATTGAAAGTTACTCTGCAAAATTTTAATAGAGTTATACAGTATAGTATGTGGAAAAAAAATGTACATACTTATAAATAATTTAATTTAATTTTTTTTTTTTTGATTTTGCTTTTTGCTGCCCTAAACTGTTAGCGCCCCGCCAAGCTGCTCATACTGTTCTATAGGAGGGTCGGTCAGATTAGAAATCTATAAAACATTTTGATTTAATACAAATAATTTTATTTGATATCAGAACGAGTTAACAGCAGTATAAGAAATAGATATAAGCATTCTTTTACCCCATATTTTCAAGATAAAGTCATTCAAACATTTCAATATATCCTTTCTAAATTCGAAGCTCTGCAAGATGATGTTTTATTTAAGTAAGAAAATGTCGATTCATCTTATTTGTTCAAAAAATCGAATTAAAACTTTTCCATCATCGAACTAGATATTGAGATTCTACTTCGCATAAAAATCGCTAAACTGCCAATGATTAAGACCACGTGAACCAATGAATTCAACAGTTTTAACAGCTCTTACGATTTCTAGATTCTGATGCTTACTATTTCTAGATTTTGAAACTTCCTTATGACTGCCAAAATATAGTTTTGCATATCTGATATTTAAACAAGATCTTAGTATTTGTTTTACTAAGATTTATATTTGTACCATCATCGGTTGTAAGAGATTTAAATTAATAAACATTAAAGTTATATTTCGCTAATGTTTACTCAAGTTCAAAAATATATTTGCCTGTAGTGGTTACTTTTAGACTCTTTAAAGATATCAATTCTTCATACTCAGTAGTGATTCCCCAAATAAATTTCAACAATAATTTTTTTCAAAAATTTTTTGGGGTTTTTTTGGTTCAGTTTGCTTAATAATTGGCTTGGTTATGCGAAACGAGCTCTGACATAATTTATTTGATGTCAATACTATGTAAATTAACATCATTACTTGAAATACTCAGCGGGAAATAGTAATCAATAGTAAGCTATAGTGTAATATAGTGTAATGCTCCCTACTCTTTTCGTCCCTCTTCAGACTATTGTGAATTTTCTCTGTAATAGCTGCTGGCAACGCCCGCCTAGAAATTACATTTTTTACCTGTAATTTACGACTCGCCAACCGATCTTAAGCGATTTGAACAGAAATGAAAATTCCTTTCCTCTTCACATCTCGAACTCACATAGCCGCATCGAGATGTTTTCGTGGCCACCAGTAGAATGTGGGTCAATGTGAAATACATGCATATGAAACACACGCACAAAAATTTAAAAAAAAATTATATGGAAATTTTCTTAATGGTTCACGCTAAGATTGAGGTAAAATGATAATAGTAAGCTCTTATTACTAGAATTTAATTCGATTTATTTGCAAAATAATGTTGAACATATTACCTTCATAATATAAATTTCTTAAATGATTGCCCTTGTGTACGTACACAGAAAATTTTGTATATTCTTTATTTGGATTTATTTATTAGAAATATATTGCCGAGCACGTTGCAAACATATCCGAGCATATGACAAAAATTATATTCAAATATAAATTGTCTGTATAGTTCATTAGTTGGTGGTTTTACACACAAAGTTTTATAATTTTTGTTTTTATAATATAATATTTGAGAGAACAGAATAATTCATTTATAATATAATACTTTATAATTAAATGATTAAAATAATTGAGATAATGATAATATTATAAAATGGATTAATGAATAAGCTGATACTTAATAAATATTATAAAATAAAAAGTTAAATTAAAGTAAAATATAAAAATAAACAAAACTATCTGTTCTGAACATTTAAATAATAATTTTGAACAAAATCAGGAGAATAAAAAAATATTTATTTTATAAAATTAATTCACAATTAAAGATATTATTAAATTAAAGTAATTATTTTTGTTAAAATTGTAAATAAATATATTTATTTCAGTTTTAAATTTTAAATATGAAGACATATTAATATGGTTTATATTTTACTTTAACTTAAATTTGAGTAAATTTTAGCCTGGCTACAATTTAACAAAAGCAAATTTAATATAAAAATAAATAAATATAAAATAAATTTAATATAAAAAAAAATTTTTTTGTTAATAAATATAAAATTCCATAATTTTGAACATATATTTACTTTAATTTCATGTAAAACTGCCTGTAATGAGCAAATATGAAGAAGGACGCAGGGGTTTCAAAAGATTTTATTTAATAGTTATTTTATTATACTTTATATTTATCTTATTAATGTTTCACTTTTCCAAATATAGCCAATGATATGCCCTGTTATAAAAAACAAATAATATTGATTAACTATCGATCAGCTTATTGATTAACCTATATTGATTATGTTAATTTACTTCAGGTATGTTTAAATAAAGTAAAAATCTCTAGATTCTGTTTTATGGTAAATATCTGATCTATTGTTAACCACTTTGGTCGGAAACTGCATTGGTACTCTCCTGGGATAGATTCTCCTTTTACGCTGAGTCAAGAAAGCAATATTTTTTAGAAGATTTTGTATGCAGTATTTAGCAGCGTAATTCCTCTATAATTACTACAATTTAAATTATCACCCTTTTTATATATTGGGAATGTTCTGCATATTAATCCATATTCTGCATTCTGCATATTAATCCATATTCTGCATATTAATCCATATTCTGCATTCAATCGATATTCTTCAATGCATATTCTGCATATTAATTTATGTATTCTTCGGAAAGTACCTTCATTGACATTTTTCAAAAGTTCTGCAGTGATACCATCTTCGCCGGGTGCTTTACAGTTTTGTAATGCCTTTATCAATTAATTCGTGTTTTTCAGATAAAATTTTGCCATTTTTATTTTTGCAGTTAGTTATCAGATAAAATTTTGCCATTTTTATTTTTGCCATTTTTATTTTTGCAGTTAGTTATCTTTGGTTGGAAGCCTATTTTTTCTTGCTTAATTCATTTGTAGAATATTCTTATATCCTTATTTTCGTAATTATTTTCTATTGCTTCAATTCTTTTCTTAAGTTACTCTCGCTTCTTTAGTCTGCAGAGTTTGGTTGCTTCTTTTCTTTTAGCAACTTACAGTTTCTAAAGAAAATCTTGTCACAAAGAAAAAAATTTAGTAAATTCATTTTGGTTATTGATTAAAAGACATTAATTTACCTTAAATTAATTTTTTATTAAAAAATATTAAACTGTTACTTCATTCTTTTTAAAATTATATAAAAAACATTTCATTTTGAAAAATAACAAAAAAAATATAAAGAAAAAACTTTATGACACTATTGTAATCATCTTCTAAGTGACAAGCAACATGGTTTTATGAGGATCAGCTGTAACGAATCTTTTATCGTTTACTAACTATATTACTTCGGAATTTGCTAAAGGTAGGCAGGTTGATGGTATTTATACGGACTTTAGTAAAGCTTTTGATCGTGTCAATCATAATTTATTACTCTTCAAATTACGTAAATTGGGTTTTCCTGAAATATTTATTAAATGGATTTCGTCTTTTTTATGTGATAGGCGTCAGTTTGTAAATCTTCGTAATTGTACTTCTAATGAGATTCCTGTTACATCAGGGGTTCCTCAAGGTAGGGTTCCTCACCTTGGTCACCTATTATTTATCTTATTGGTAAATGATATTGTCTCGTTTCTGCCGCTGTGTAAATTGTTAATGTTTGCTGATGATTTTTAATTATTTTGGTCTGGTTTGGAGTCTAGTGATTTTATTGTTCTTAAAAATTTACTTGCTAAATTTTATCTGTGGTGTTCTAAACCAGTTTCATCTGAATAATGAGAAATGTATTCTGATTTCTTACTCTCGTCATACTGTATCTTATATTGGTTCCTACTATTTTGGGAATCAAATGATAAGCCGTGTATCTTATATTAAGGATATTTAAGTGTAATTCTTGATAGTAAATTATCATTCACTCTACATATAGATTATATTGTAAATAAAGCGAATGACTTTTCTGATCCTTACGTTATATGTTTCCTTTGTCCGTTCTGTATTGGAGTATGCGTCAGCCATTTGGTGTCCGTTTTACAATGTTCACATTTCGCGTATTGAAGGTGTGCAAAAAGATTTTTAAAATTCGACTTGAGGGGGCTTCCTTGGACTGATGTTGAAAATCTTCCTTCATATGAGTCCAGATTGAAATTAATTAACTTAAATTCCTTATATGAGCGTCGTTCTTTTGCAAAAGCTGTATTTATTTATAGATTGTTAACTGGTGATGTTTCATCTGTGCTATTAGGTTTAATTAATATAAATGTGCCATCTTTTGTAACTTGTTATCCTAGATTTTTAAATGTTGAATTTTCAAGAACTAATTATGGGCGCCATTCTGGACTTAATAGTTAGTTTATTAACTGAATTTAATTATTATTATCATTATATTGATTTTAACTTATCTTCAGACACACTTTCTAGGCGGTTACTATCCCTGTCATAATTACGTAATTTATTTTCAACTTTTTTTTTTCACTTTTCATAATTATTTATTTTGTTAACTAAATTTTAATTTATTTATTGTTAAGTTATTTTTATTGTTTATTGCGTTATACTTGTGTAATAATTTTATAATAACTTATATTCCTAGTATATTTTTTTTAGCCATTTTTATAGAGTCATAGAAAGTGTAAAAATCTTTTACACTTTCTATGACTCTATCACTTTCTATGATTGGCAAATGAATAAATAAATATTGTAGTACATAAATAATTTTTAATTATTTTTAATACAAAAGTGGAAAATTAGACAAAAGTGGAAATTTATTAAATGATAATAGTGATTCTTTGAAAAGATGGGCGGAACATTTTAATGAAACATTAAACAATGATGAATCACGTAATATAATAGTAAACATTAGTCAAAATCCCAATGTAAACGTTTTGCAGGTTGAAATACCAACATTAATTGATAGCAAAGAAGCTATTGCAAAATTAAAAAATAATAAATCCCCTGGTAGTGATGGCATTGTAGCTGAAATGATAAAGTGTGGCGGTGAGCTGTTGCATGAATATATTCATAATTTAATTGTGCAAATATGGAATGCTGAAGTATTACCAGATGAATGGAATATTGGATTAATATGCCCATTGCATAAAAAGGGAAACATAAATGACTGTAATAACTACAGAGGAATAACCCTACTTAATGTAGCGTACAAAGTTTTTGGTAATGTACTGTGCAATAAGTTAAGACCCTATAGCGAAAGAATAATAGGAAATTATCAATGTGGGTTTAGACCATCAAGATCAACAATAGACCAAATACACACAGTCAGACAAACGTTAGAGAAAAATCTAGAATTTAATATTGATTCATATCATATATTTGTTGATTTTAAAGCTGCTTATGATAGCATAAATAGAGAAGAGCTATACAAAGCAATGGCAGAATTCGGCATACCGCAAAAACTTATTAAATTAACAAAAGCAACAATGAGTAGCGTACAATGTAAAGTTAAGATACAAAATGAATCATCTGATATATTTACAACCAATAACGGCGTGCGACAAGGTGATGCATTAGCCTGTTTACTGTTTAATTTAGCATTAGAAAAAGTTATACGAATTTTCCGTCTAGAAACAAAAGGAACAATATACAACAAGTCAACACAGATTGCTGCATATGCTGATGATATTGATTTAATCTCAAGGTCATTAGTAGGAGCAAAAGAAAATTTTAGTAAACTTCAGGATGCTGCGAAAAAGATGGGATTATCCATAAATGAAGCAAAAACAAAAATTATGCTGGCTTCAAACTCGCAACAAAAAAGAAGAATGTTAGGTCGAGTATTGGTGATAGGTGATAATAACATAGAAATTGTAGATGATTTTGTGTATCTTGGTTCACTAATAGATAGTAAAAATGACACAACTAAAGAAATTAAAAGAAGAATAGTAGCTGCAAATAGAAGCTACTTTAGCCTTAGAAATCATCTGAAATCGCGGTTACTATCAAGAAAAACCAAAATTTTAATGTACAAAACATTAATCAGACCAATACTCACGTATGCAGCAGAAACATGGAAATTTAGCAAAGCAGATGAAAGCAGACTTGGCGTATTTGAACGAAAAATACTGAGAAGGATATTTGGACCAGTCAACGATAGTGGTGTGTGGAGACGTAGGCATAATCGGGAATTATATTGTATCTACAAGGAAATTGATGTTGTAAAATTTATAAAAATTAGTAGATTGAGATGGGCTGGTCATGTGATGAGATTAGCAGATGAAAACCCGGTAAAAGTAGCGATAACAAATAAACCGGAAGGTATGAGAAATCCGGGCAGGCCAAAGTTAAGATGGTTAGATGGAGTTGACCAGGATGCTACTAAAATTGGTGCAGCAAATTGGAGAACTGTTTGTCAAAACAGAGATAATTGGCGGCGAAAATTAGAGGAGGTCAAGAGCCGACCTGGGTTGTCGAACCATGGATGATGATGAATTAAGAAAAGCTACGTTTCCCGGAAGCTACTTTGACTGGTATTGTCAATAAAACTCTAAGAGCTACAACTAGTTTTGGTAATATCGGGTCTAATTTCTTTTCAAATATAAAATCTAATGATTCTATAGGGCTTAAAGTTCCTGCAACTTTGGAATATTTAATTTCGTCCGATAAATCTAATCCTACTATATCAGAATTTAAATTGAAAGTTAAATGGTTTTCTAGGGAAAGACAACTATTTAAAAGATCAAAAGCATCTAATGAAACCACAGAAATATTATGCAAAAATTTGAAAATATTATTGTGTTCCGAAATTTCGTCAAATCTTTCACTAACAGATTGAATAGCCCGATCAAGGATTTGAAAATAAAATTCTACTTTAAACTTTTGTTCAGGATTGGATATAATTTCACCTCTACCTTCATACGAAAAAAGTTCAGGTCTTCGACTAGGGCGTCTTGGAGCATCAGAGAAATTTGGTGCAACATCTAATGTTAAAGCTATTTCTTTAGCTTGAATGATAAATCCCTGAAATTTTTCGTCATTTCTTAAGTCCGTCAAAAACTGTTTGGTACAAATAGCAGGACTTTGCAAATATTTACTAAATATATTAATTTTATCTAAAATATTATACCAAATAATTAATGAACAAATGAATTCAAATTGAATAATTTTGAGAGATAAATATTTTGCTCTTTTTATAATAACATTGATTTATTTTGAATTACTTTAGAAACGATTGAAATTAGCTCATTCTGTATGCTGTTATGCTAATATTTGTTTTGCATCTCATTATTAGTAATACAAGGCTGAGAAGAAAGTGGCTAAAAGATAGATCCCATACAGCAAAAACATTTCTTGTTCACGTAGTGATTAAATTAAAAGAGTTATTGAAGGATTCAGTAGGAAAAAAATTCAAAAACTATATATCTAGTCTATCTGCATCTAAAGATACAAATTATTCACTGTGGAAAGCTACAAAATCTCTTAAAAGGCCCCAACAACATGATCCACCTATCAGATTGAATGACGGCGAATGGGCAAGAAGTGATAGTGAAAAAGCTGAAATTTTTGCGAACCACCTAGAAGGAGTCTTCACACCGCACAACAAGTCGGCCATGATAGCCCACCTCTCTCACGCCAGTATCCAAGGGTTAGGTTAATAAGAATCACAAGCAAACTTGTGCAAGCTATAATAAAGCACAAAATTGAATGTAAGAAATCTCCAGGATATGATAACATCACAGGTAAAATACTGAAAGAATTTCCAGGCAAGATCCTACGCAAGTTAGCTCTTACGGACCAATCAGCTTATTACCTATGCTTTCCAAAGTATTTGAAAAAAAATTGCATAAACTGATGCCAAAAATCAAAGACAGTGGGGTAATTCCACTACAAAAAAAAAAAATTATTAATTTGTTTTGATTCGCAGATGATACTGCCATCTTAAGTGCTCATTCAAATGCACTCGTCGCATCCATAACTCTGAATAATGTCACCATATCACAAGCCGATAACGTTAAATACCTAGGAGTACACATTAACTTATAAAAAACATATCGAAACCAAAAGAAATCAATTGAAACTAAAAATTAACATCTTGCATTGGTTGGTCGGCAAAAAATCGCCACTAGATTTGGAACATAAAGTTCTTTTGTACAAATCCATTTTAAAACCAGATGGATGCCAGCTATGGAGAACAGCTTCGAACAGTAGCATCGAGATAATTCAAAAAGCGCAATCAAAAATATTAAGATCACTAATGCTCCGTGGTTAGTTAAAAACCGTCAGATACATAAAGATCTTAACATTGCAACGGTAAAAGAAGAACTTCAAAGATTTACAAGAAACTATGTAAATAGATTAACAGACCACCCGAACCCACTGGTTCTAAGTGAAAGCAGGTTGAAAAAGAAAAGTCTAGCTGTCTGGATTCGTTAAAAACCGTCAGATACATAAAGATCTTAACATTGCAACGGTAAAAGAAGAACTTCAAAGATTTACAAGAAACTATGTAAATAGATTAACAAACCACCCAAACCCACTGGTTCCAAGTGAAAGCAGGTTGAAAAAGAAAAGTCTAGCTGTCTAGAACAAGCGACAAAATCTAGCCTCTAATCATTGGATTAGACCTATTTATGTTTAGCTATAAGAATTGTATTATTTATGTAAGTAAAGTGATAGTTGTTGTGCAAATTTATTGTTATTTTCTTTAAAGAAAGATCCAATAAATAAATAAATAAGTTTAAAAAACAAAAGAAAAAAAAATTATTAGTAATACGTCGTAGGTGTTGAGAGAACATTGTTAAATTCAGTAATAATTTGAAAAAATTACCATTATTTTCCTCGTATAACCTGTCTGTCACACCGCTGAATGCCAAAGATTGCACTGAAAGAAATTTTACAAGAATAATAAGTGGAAGGAATTTGAATTAAGACTTTGCAAAAATTCTGCAATTCCATAAGAACCCTACCTATATGATTCCAATTGTTAAATCCTATACTACTAATTAGAATTTGAGAATTTTGCATAAATAACTTACAGCAAAAACAAAAAATGGAATTATTTGAAACCGAATATACTAACCACGATCTTACAATTGTTTCGCCATTTGACAAAAGCCTTGTAAAATGTTTGTTATTAAATTTCCTACCTGGCTTAACGGGATACCTAATATCTTTGCTTTGCTTGGGGCCTTTTTCTACAAGGAAGGTTAAAAGTCTATCATTTAAATCTGGCCAGAGAACCGGTTAATCTAAATCTATTTCTAAACTAACTGGAATAGTATCTGAAATCTTTTCAGAAAATGAAACCCTAGCTTGCGCAGATCCACCTAACACATATGTGTTTTCATCACAACCTGGATTATTTTGTGGTGGCGTATCAACAATAACATTGATACTTTCAATGTTATTGGATACTTTCAATGTTATTGGAAATGTTGATTTGGTTGGTTATGGTTTGTTGTTGTTGGTTTGTTTACGTTTCGACCAATAAAAAACTTATGCAGAGTATTTTTCGCTTTGGCGACATTATATTAATTTAGGTATAAAATATAAATAATTTAATTAAATTATTTAAATAAAATGTATATAAAATATAATATAATATAATTGGTATGTTAAAATTTTTATTATACCATTACAACGAAAAATTTTGTCGAAAAAGAAATCAAAAACAAATATTATCAAATATAAAATTTATTTTATTTTAAAACAGTAAAATAAATAGTTTTGTTTTTTTGTTTTATGAAACATATAAAATTTTGTTATTATGATTTCAATACCTTTTTCTAATTTTCAAATTGAGGCTCACTAAAATATTTATATTAGTATAATTTAGGCCCGCGAAATATTTTGGATTTGCCATTACTGGTATAAAGCCAAATTTCTTTATGAACAGTAAAAATATACTGTGCTTGAGGGTTTTTTTTTTCATATAAGAAACGGAAGGGGGTGATATCGATATTTTTCTTTTTCATATTAACTATGCACAGTGTTCAAATACTGTGCAACGACAAAAAATTTTATATTTTTCCTTTTTAAAATATATTTTTACACAGTGAAAAAAATATTTGTTCAAAATTTTGTAGTAAAAAATTACAAAAAAAAAATTATTTTATTTTTTTAAATTTATTTTTATTGATTTAGCGCCCCGTCAAGCTGTTCATACTGTTCCAAGGAAGCGCCGGCCCTGTGTGCATACCATTATTTTTTTTATCTATGAGGACATTTCAATTATAGCATAAGTGAGATTTTTCCATAGATAAAATATATATTGGTATGCAAAACTTTCAATATCTCACAATATCACACGTCACTTCCAGTGACTTATGCCACTTTCAAAATAAATGCCTCAATTATCGCTTCGATGAAATTTTTTTGTTTTGGTAATTACAAATAAATGGATTTTGAAATGAATTTCGAATGTCCAAAAGTTGTATTTTTGATTTAATAAAATAATAGTAAATTTACATTATAATAGGAAAAATATTTTTATTTAAAAAAAATTAAATTATTAAGTTGCAATCCAGTTTGAAATATCTTATAATAAATATTAAATTGCCAATAGTTTGCCTTAATTTTCTAAATATTTTATATAAATAAAAACTTCAAAATTATTATTGATGAAAAGTTATGTTTCTTAAATTTTAACAAAAATTCATAAATTTTTATGGGAACAATGGCTTAGCCTGCTGAAAATTTAATAATATTTCATTAAATTGTGGCTCAAAACTTTTATTTGCAATTATTAAGATTGATTGTAAATGATCATTAGTTAATGCTGCTCTTTTGTCAGATTTTACATATTTCATTTTTTAATATGCAATATTCTCACAAAAATTTGTACTTAAAAAACGGTTACTAGTTGACGTGCAAAAATTTTCAAATTCTAATATTCGTCATGTAAACATTTAAAAAACTCCACTCGGCTCTTTTGCAATTAAATAAGCCAGCGATTTTCGCTCGCGTATAACTATAACTAAAAATAGTTAACATTTTTTGAAAGATTGAAATATCTGTTGATTTTGCATCCATATACGACCTTTAATCAACTGCCAATTAAGTTCGCCGAATATATTACCTACAAATATTTGCAAATTTTTGTGAGATTACTGTTTCAATTTCTCGCCACATTGGCAGGGCCCGCGCTGACCTTTTTCTAAAATCCCACAACAAATAAAAAAAGCCAATTGCTTTAATAATCCGTTTCCACCCATGAGGTAGCATATATATTTGGTTTTTTTAAAACTGTGTCTCTCGTAGGTAGAGTCTTAAATATAAATTCTAAAGATTCTATAGGGCTTAAAAAAGTTCCTGAAGCTGCATTTTGAAATAATTTGAATTTCGTCTAATAATTCTAATCCTACTATAAGGGAATGTGAATTGAAAGTTAAATGCTTTTGTAGGGAAAGACAATTATCTAAAAGATCAGAAGCATGTAAGGAAACTTAAGACATTTTTGGAAATAAAATTCAACTTTAAACTATGGTTCAGGATTTGTTTTTCGGAAAAATTTAGTTGTTTGTATAGATTTAGACTTAAATTTCTAATTATAATTTTTTAACTTTCTAATTAGAAGATTATTAAATCCAAAAACTGAACTTCCGAACTTAATTTACAAATTGCATCAAAAAAATGCAATTTAAAAAATAAACACCAAAAAGAATTGTTAAAAAACTTAAAAAAATCTATGAACCCTAAAAAGAGGACAGACGGCACAAGCTGTATGTTTATAAATTGGGATTTTCAACTTGTATATTTTGTTCTACTGCATGTTGGCTGAAAATTTTGTCGTTACACAGTTTTATGGTTTTGTTTTACTGCATATGAAAATCTTGTGATTGCACAGAATAAAGACTTTTGTGGTTGCACAGAATAAAAAATTAAAACACTTAAAAAATTCTGTGCAAAACACTTAAAAAATTGAAAAAATTCAATTTTCTGGTTGGACTGTTGCACAGAATAAAAATACTGTTGATGCGGGAGTTTTTGTTTTTATATAAGAAACGGAAGGGGGTTTTTATTGAAAGTTACTCTGCAAAATTTTAATAGAGTTATACAGTATAGTATGTGGAAAAAAAATGTACATACTTATAAATAATTTAATTTAATTTTTTTTTTTTTGATTTTGCTTTTTGCTGCCCTAAACTGTTAGCGCCCCGCCAAGCTGCTCATACTGTTCTATAGGAGGGTCGGTCAGATTAGAAATCTATAAAACATTTTGATTTAATACAAATAATTTTATTTGATATCAGAACGAGTTAACAGCTGTATAAGAAATAGATATAAGCATTCTTTTACCCCATATTTTCAAGATAAAGTCATTCAAACATTTCAATATATCCTTTCTAAATTCGAAGCTCTGCAAGATGATGTTTTATTTAAGTAAGAAAATGTCGATTCATCTTATTTGTTCAAAAAATCGAATTAAAACTTTTCCATCATCGAACTATACCATTTTAGTTTCAAAATGAGAATAATAAACTTCAATATGAGAATAGTAAACTTCAATGTGGAATAGTAAACTTCAATATGAGAATAGTAAACTTCAAAGTGGAATAGTAAACTTCAATATGAGAATAGTAAATTTCAATATGAGAATAGTAAACTTCAATATTAGAATAGGCAAATTCAAAAAAAGAATATATATATAGTAAGCCTTGTAATTGTTTTCAAGAAATTTTTAACAATATTAATAAGAATTAAGAAGATTTCTAATTGAATAAACGTGTTTTATAATAAAATTATAAAACAAGTTTTATAATTATAAGACTCATGGAAGAAGGTCTGCAGGCAGTTACACCAATGCGCCAATTGCATTGCGCATATTCAGGGGAAAGTAACTGCTGCTCTTAATTTAGAAGATATGGTATATTAATAACAATAAAATTAATTAATTTTGTAATAACTTAATTGCCTGATATCTATACAAAAAAGAATTTAAATAAATTTAATTTTTAATTCAAATTCTCATATTGAAATTTACTATTCTCATATTGAAGTTTACTATTCCACTTTGAAGTTTACTATTCTCATATTGAAGTTTACTATTCCACATTGAAGTTTACTATTCTCATATTGAAGTTTACTATTCCACTTTGAAGTTTACTATTCCCATTTTGAAACTGAAAAGGTATAGATATTGAGATTCTACTTCGCATAAAAATCGCTAAACTGCCAATGATTAAGACCACGTGAACCAATGAATTCAACAGTTTTAACAGCTCTTACGATTTCTAGATTCTGATGATTACTATTTCTAGATTTTGAAACTTCCTTATGACTGCCAAAATATAGTTTTGCATATCTGATATTTAAACAAGATCTTAGTATTTGTTTTACTAAGATTTATATTTGTACCATCATCGGTTGTAAGAGATTTAAATTAATAAACATTAAAGTTATATTTCGCTAATGTTTACTCAAGTTCAAAAATATATTTGCCTGTAGTGGTTACTTTTAGACTCTTTAAAGATATCAATTCTTCATACTCAGTAGTGATTCCCCAAATAAATTTCAACAATAATTTTTTTCAAAAATTTTTTGGGGTTTTTTTGGTTCAGTTTGCTTAATAATTGGCTTGGTTATGCGAAACGAGCTCTGACATAATTTATTTGATGTCAATACTATGTAAATTAACATCATTACTTGAAATACTCAGCGGGAAATAGTAATCAATAGTAAGCTATAGTGTAATATAGTGTAATGCTCCCTACTCTTTTCGTCCCTCTTCAGACTATTGTGAATTTTCTCTGTAATAGCTGCTGGCAACGCCCGCCTAGAAATTACATTTTTTACCTGTAATTTACGACTCGCCAACCGATCTTAAGCGATTTGAACAGAAATGAAAATTCCTTTCCTCTTCACATCTCGAACTCACATAGCCGCATCGAGATGTTTTCGTGGCCACCAGTAGAATGTGGGTCAATATGAAATACATGCATATGAAACACACGCACAAAAATTAAAAAAAAAATTATATGGAAATTTTCTTAATGGTTCACGCTAAGATTGAGGTAAAATGATAATAGTAAGCTCTTATTACTAGAATTTAATTCGATTTATTTGCAAAATAATGTTGAACATATTACCTTCATAATATAAATTTCTTAAATGATTGCCCTTGTGTACGTACACAGAAAATTTTGTATATTCTTTATTTGGATTTATTTATTAGAAATATATTGCCGAGCACGTTGCAAACATATCCGAGCATATGACAAAAATTATATTCAAATATAAATTGTCTGTATAGTTCATTAGTTGGTGGTTTTACACACAAAGTTTTATAATTTTTGTTTTTATAATATAATATTTGAGAGAACAGAATAATTCATTTATAATATCATACTTTATAATTAAATGATTAAAATAATTGAGATAATGATAATATTATAAAATGGATTAATGAATAAGCTGATACTTAATAAATATTATAAAATAAAAAGTTAAATTAAAGTAAAATATAAAAATAAACAAAACTATCTGTTCTGAACATTTAAAATAATAATTTTGAACAAAATCAGGAGAATAAAAAAATATTTATTTTATAAAATTAATTCACAATTAAAGATATTATTAAATTAAAGTAATTATTTTTGTTAAAATTGTATATAAATATATTTATTTCAGTTTTAAATTTTAAATATGAAGACATATTAATATGGTTTATATTTTACTGTAAATTAAATTTGAGTAAATTTTAGCCTGGCTACAATTTAACAAAAGCAAATTTAATATAAAAATAAATAAATATAAAATAAAATTAATATAAAAAAAAATTTTTTTGTTAATAAATATAAAATTCCATAATTTTGAACATAAATTTACTTTAATTTCATGTAAAACTGCCTGTAATGAGCAAATATGAAGAAGGACGCAGGGGTTTCAAAAGATTTTATTTAATAGTTATTTTATTATACTTTACATATATTTATCTTATTAATGTTTCACTTTTCCAAATATAGCCAATGATATGCCCTATTATAAAAAACAAATAATATTGATTAACTATCAATCAGCTTATTGATTAACCTATATTGATTAACGGTCTATACGTAGTTTATTTTATAAAAGAATAATGTTAATTTACTTCAGGTATGTTTAAATAAAGTAAAAATCTCTAGATTCTGTTTTATGGTAAATATCTGATCTATTGTTAACCACTTTGGTCGGAAACTGCATTGGTACTCTCCTGGGATAGATTCTCCTTTTACGCTGAGTCAAGAAAGCAATATTTTTAGAAGATTTTGTATGCAGTATTTAGCAGCGTAATTCCTCTATAATTACTACAATTTAAATTATCACCCTTTTTATATATTGGGAATGTTAGACCAATCTGCCATTCTTTCGGTATCTCTTCTTCAATCCATATTCTGCATATTAATTTATGTATTCTTCGGAAAGTACCTTCATTGACATTTTTCAAAAGTTCTGCTGTGATACCATCTTCGCCGGGTGCTTTACAGTTTTGTAATGCTTTTACTGCATTTATAAAACTCCTTCACTGGTATGAGTTTTTATATTTACGCTGATATTGTTGCTATCTGTGCTATATCATCAGTTAGTTGCTGCAATAGTGTCTTCAATATTTAGTAGATATTCAAAGTATTCGCGCCATATATCAATTAATTCGTGTTTTTCAGATAAAATTTTGCCATTTTTATTTTTGCAGTTAGTTATCTTTGGTTGGAAGCCTATTTTTTCTTGCTTAATTCATTTGTAGAATATTCTTATATCCTTATTTTCGTAATTATTTTCTATTGCTTCAATTCTTTTCTTAAGTTACTCTCGCTTCTTTAGTCTGCAGAGTTTGGTTGCTTCTTTTCTTTTAGCAACTTACATATATTTCTTTATTTCTTCTTGTATTTCTATTCAGCATTTTCAAACTAGCTCTCTGCATTCGCTGTCGAAACATTCCACATTTCTCCCGTTTTCTCTAATACTTATGCATTCTTTAGCTGCTTCATATATTGATTATCTAATTATTGATCATTCTTCATTTAAATCCATGTTATCAGATGTTCTTATTATAGCTTCATACTCTTCATTCATTTTTAGTTGATAAATGATCTGTATGTTCGGTGTTTTTAGCTTTCCTGTATCCTATTTATTTTTCTTTCTTCCTCTGTTTTTTTGCAATATTAGATATTTTGTGACGCAGCGTGATTTTTACCAGGTAATGGTCACTCTCGCAGTTTGCAGCTCTACAAGACTTTACATCCATAATAGAAGAGCGTGTTGCCTTTTATTATGTGTGTTGTACTACATTGTAATTGTAGTTTGTTTACCTTCCACATTTATTTAAACGCAAGTTTTTTTCTACATTTTGAAGCTTCATTATTCAAAAGCGCTTGTGTTTGAGTTCGTAAATGGTGAAGTTACAAAAAACCAAATTAATAAAGTAAAAAATTTTATTTTCAAAAAGCATTGCAAAACTATGCGTCTATTTGTCAAAGGAATCAAGTTTAAACAGAGCTGAAAAGTTTTTGAGAATTCTAAAAAACACCAAATTGTTAATATAACTAAATATGAAATTAAATAAAACTTCACCTATTTTACCCATTTACCCCTGATTAATCGTCTTGGCGCCTGTAATTAAATCAGTTTTTTAGGTACTTTTTTCCCTTAAAAAATTACAGTTATATTGAGTAACAACTAATGTAATTTAAAAAGTTTTTTTTGCGAACTAACCCCAAGCAGCAACATGAAAACGGAACTTTCGCAATTCTGTTCAACAGTTTTATTAGTTTTAAATTATTGCAAAGTTATAAATAGGTGCTCGGAATCTTTCCACCCACATGTATTGTAAAACATTATCAGTAACACAGGCTAGTATTCAACAAAATTACTATTAAGTTAACGGTGGATGCAATCACCGCAAACTTCAAGCACAGATAGTGGAGTAAACAAGGAACAAAAACGTATTAATTTGGATTTCTAAATATACTTATGAATAAAAATAATTTAGAATTTTGTATTTATCATTGTATTTCCACATCCACATTATTTTGTCAAAGAATACA
Organism: Empis livida; assembly: GCA_963932195.1. NCBI lineage: Eukaryota > Metazoa > Arthropoda > Insecta > Diptera > Empididae > Empis > Empis livida. Next base: position 18,518,354 of record OZ010647.1, read on the forward strand.
GTCTTGAGGAATAGTCGGTACCCATTAAATTTCAGTTTCATTACTCAAAATTTTATTAAACAATCTTTGTACTTGCAATTGAACCACTCTGTATAATTCTTTTTGCTTGGTGTTACATTTTTTGATTAAATTTATTTTATGTTATAAAAAAAACTTATTAATCAGTCACTAAGAAATTTTTGGAAATTATATTCCAAGCTTAAAGTCAAAACATATTTTAATAAAAACCATTCAGTTAATTTATAAAACTTGAAGCGACAAGTTCGGATCTATTAAAACTTATTTTAACTTTGTGATATAAATATATGTAAGTACTATATATATGATTCGAAAATATTTGTGTTCAATAATTGATTTTCATTCGCTAAAAATTAAATTTGAAAATAGAGTATTTTATTTACTCTTCTATTTATTTTTAATTTTTACAAAAATTACAGATTTTATCTGTTTTGTTGTTCAAAGTATTATCATCGTACCAAATTTCAGTCCTTGAATGCATTTTTAGTTATTTATTAAAAATAGCACCATAATACGAATAGCAATTATTTGTATTTACGCTGCCGCATGGGTTAATATTTTGAAATTAGTATGTATTATGGTCGTATCATGCGATTTAAAATATATAATTGAGCTTCATACAATTTTAAATAGATTTAGAATAGTAAATTTCTTTAAATTCAAAACATATTCGAAGCTATTTGTTATTTAGGCAATATAGTCATTAACAAGAACCACATCTTCCTCTAAGGGGAATGCATATGTAGGAGTTGGGGTTGGAGTAAGCCATTTACTATATTTATATATTTTAATAATACATGATTAAATATTATTAAAATATGTAAATATAGTAAATGGCTTATTTACTATATATATGGATTTGTTGAGCAAAAACAATTATATTTTAATTAATTTCATGTTGGAATCATCCGTTCTTATACAGAATGCAAATGATTATATAAAATACTCGTAATTTTGCTTATTTAATAGTTGAAATTTAAAAAAAATTAATTGAATTTTAAAAATTATATAAAAGGTTTATTTAGAAGACTCTAACAAATTGTCCCAAACTTTTGTTACTAAATCATATAACTCGAAAAATTTGTTATATATAATAGTATTAAATTTATAAATACTGAATGTGTCTCTTTATTGTGTTACCAATTGAAAAAAGTACCAAATTTATTTCTCGATATTTTACATTTATTTATTTAAAAAAATTTTAAGGCCATTTAACCATTTAAGGATTTTATCAGGTCCTGATATACACATATAATATAAATTTTTGTTAAAAATTATTATTAACATTTTTGTGAAAATTTATAAGAGCTTCAAATGTTAAAAATTATTATTAACATTTTTGTGAAAATTTATAAGAGCTTCAAATGTGATATAAATTTTTGTTAAAAATTATTATTAACATTTTTGTGAAAATTTATAAGAGCTTCAAATGTTAAAAATTATTATTAACATTTTTGTGAAAATTTATAAGAGCTTCAAATGTGAATGATGATTTGATTCTTAACACGTTGACTGCCATATGCGCCGCCCGGGTTACACACCACATTTTTATATATTTTATATATTATGGTTTACAATATACAATTGGAGGTATAGCTGGTACAAAATGAAAAAAAAAACGAAAAGACTACAAACATAAGAATTCATAATTATTATAAAAATTAACTCTATAACATACTATGGTACCATATGAATCTCAACGTGTTTAGAGGAGCTTCAAATGTGAATTTCTCAATTTGATAAACTTTTGATTTTGACATAAATAAACTACCATAATCGAATTATGGTAGTTTATTTATGTCAAAAAAAATAAAATATTTTGATATTTTTTTTTGAAATGTTGGATATACATGTCTTCTATTATAAGTTTAAAGACATACTTTTTTTTGATCATAATTATTTAAATGATGCTGGTGGATTTTTTCGTTTATTGAATTTTCTTGAGTCAATTTGTCAAATCTGATTAATATAAGTTGCAGTGAAATTATACTGGATTTTAAAGTTTTCATAAAATATGGTAATATTACGCACAGGAAATTCCAATTATAGTTTGGGATTTTTGTATATACAAAAAATTAAATCAATAAAATTCAAAAAATTTATGCGCTTTCATAAACGGAAATTTAACTATGACTAATATGAATACTTGGCTTTTTGTATTTTTATTAATCAAAAATATCAAATTAATATATGTAACTTAAATTATTAGTTAAATATAAATTATTGCTTTTCTGCAAAACTTATAATATTTTTAAAAAAACAAACTCAAAGTTTCTGGTTTATCACAAATTATTATTAAAAAGAAAAACTTGTTCCTGTGCGTAATATTACCATATTTTATGAAAACTTTAAAATCTAGAATAACAATCTTTTTACCTTTTGGGTCTATACCAACGAAGAAGAATTAGAATGGAACTCGTATAAGATGAAAATATTGAAGATTAAGCGGATATATTCATCTCTTTCTGAGAAAACCAAAGTGTGAAATTGCGATTTGAGGCAAACTAGGTTTAATTTTAAAATACTATTTTTAAGTAAAATAGTAAATATAGGTAATAAAATCAAAAGGTAAAACAAAGAAAAAATATATGTTAAATGAACATAGTTTTATTGAAATAAAATTTAAAAACAATATTTAAGGATAATAATCTTTCAAAACTCGATTAGCTAATTCACTAATCGAGTGAGTTAGCTAATCGAGTTAAATAATCGAGTGAGTTAGCTAATCGAATCACTATAATTTTTTCTATTAATTTCTACAAAATCTTGTATATTTTCTTGACCGTAAACAATATCCTGAAAAGAAAAATAATATTTATAAATAATCCTTTTAAATTAGATAATAATGCTATAATTGTTATATATTGAAGCGTCACTTAAAAAATACTAAAAAATTGTTAAAAAATACTTCTTTGCTAATTTAGGTTGTTTCATTGAACATGAGCAAATTCTGCTATTCGCTGTTAATATTGGAAACCAATCTCAATCTGTAGTACTTATTGAATTTATCCGCTTTGGTTTCATTACGCCATCATCCTTAAATCAAATAAACATATTAAAATTTTGGTGCAATAAATAAAATAATAATATTTTTAATTAAATAATAGGAATATTTTACCTGGGGGTCCTAAAAAAAGAAAAAAAAAGCAAACTCTGTAATCAACAATTTAAGTTGCCTTTTCGCAATGTCACACAATATTTTAAATAAAATTAAAATACAATATAATGAAATAAAAATTTAAATTTTGTTAATCAGTTGATAGTATTCCATTACTGTAGTAAAATATTTTAGGAAAACGCTTAAAATATAGAAGTATATAACATAGTTTGGAACGGTGCGCTGTTTTTTTCCTTACACGTAAATTTAGTTCATTATCCATAATTAGGTTTTTTAATTTTATTAATATAAAATATTATTAATCACAAAATTATTTTCATTCAATAATAATTACTTTTAATCCCTTTAAAAAACCCTTCTTACTCCACATAATCTTATATTTCAATTATTTGAAATCAAATGACAATTTGAGTTTGACAAATTGGTTTGCTAAGAAAGAGAACTACATCAAAATGTGGCTTCACTTTTTGGGTAAATGAATTTTGAAGAAGTTGGAAAGAGATAGAAGACTTATGCCCTCTCCATCTAATCCTTACTTTATACTGCAAAATCATAAACATTAAGTGTATTGTTTTTGTATAGTATTTTCTCTACCTACATATTCTTTCTTGAATAATTTTCTGAATTTAAAATTTGACATTCTGCAGAGTAACGAGCTTTTTACAAACTTAGTATGATGTGTAGTAGTGATGATGATGTGTGGTAATGGTTTGTAGTTAATGGGGTTGCTAATGGTGGTTCATAATAATGCGCCATGATGGTGATTGAGTGGAGATTTGATTATGGTGGGCGCTGATGGTGTTTTTAAAACGACATAGATTGTAGTAAAATTTTTTTACTACAATCTATGTTGATTATACTGTATATATATATAGTTTGGATACCTATATATATATATACAGTATAATCCCAGTTATATGAAATATATAATATCAAAAGTCGTTTATATAAGTGGGGGTTCACACCATAGACATAAATAATCAAACCACGATTTTTAAATTTATTTAAAAAGCTCTAAAGTAACTTAAATGGAACATTAGTTCTTTCTAATAAAAAGAACTAATGTTCAATTATATGCGACAACATAAGAAATGTGCGTGTTTTTGCGTTTTTAGTGTACGCTTTGTTTTATATAAGGGCAATGATTTAGTTTTAGTGTGTTTAAATAATAAACTTTGAAGTTTTGTAGGTGGAATAGCGTCGAGAGTTAGTGGATTTTTTAAATTTTAGAACTTTAATTTCATTTTTAAAAATACCACATTGCCCAAATTCTTTATAAACTGTGATGTCTTGTGGGCGGGCTAGCATGTGAGCGGAAGGGTTTTATTGAGAATAATACAAAAAAAAATTTTAACCATTCTTTTTGTAACATAACTACAAAATTTCTCCCTCGCTCCTAATATTTTTATGTTATATATTTGAGGTAACCTTTTGTGTCTTATATTTTGAGCTTGGTTGTTATCTATATTTGATGAGTTCTATCCTATAAGGTATTTATTCGCAAGATCTGTACTTGCAAGAGTATGCTCAATTATATTTATAGTTTTTAGCAATGTTTGTCCATTTCAAAGTATTTTTGAAATTGTTGAAAAATAATTTTATGTTTGTCCATTGTTTAAAAATTTTGAACAACTTTTTTATTATGATGTTTTAAAATTTTTGGGTTAATCATATATTTCGATAAAAGCAGAATCGCGAATCGGCCATGCAATAATTTCCCATCAGATGGCATTTCCCAATAAAAATTATAGTAATTTCAATTGCACAGTACAAAATAAAGTATCTCACAGGGAAATTTCTGGCAAAATAGTAAAAATATTTGGGTTGGCGTATGTTTGCTTCATTTTGTAGATACCTAGTTGCGAATAGCTGGTTTTTTTTAAAAACTAACGAAACTAATTTATAAAACATACACTTATCAATCGGCATATAATTTTATTATTATATTTGGGTTTTTACTTTCTGTGATAATTGTTTTTTTAATTTGGGTTTTTATTTTTTGTGATAATTGTTTTTTTAAGTTGTGGTTAGTTCTGAAAAGCGATTACAATTACAGATACTTGCGAGTTGTGAGAAAACTCGCACATTTCCCTTCATTTTCAAAAAGGGGATATTTGTCGTTTTAATATGATAGCCCTAGTAACGAGAATTCCTATTTATAGTAATTAACAAAACTCAGCCATAGAAAAATGTGTGTTTATTAAGATACCTGAAAATTTGTGTTTGTTAAGATACCGATTTATAGTAACATTTTCGCGTTAATCGAAATAACGGCATTTTGTATGAAAAATCATATAGCTAAAAAAATATGTGAAGAATTTTATGACCTGAAACGTAAAATAAAAATAAAATTCTTTTACCAAATTACGACTTTTAATTATGGGCGTTTTAAATAAATTATCTATCTCATCATTAGTTACAATTTATTCCAATTCCAATTTCGCAAACGTGTTTTATAATAAAATTTAAACTTAAAGCATTTATAAAATTACAAAATCAGAAAAGAACATAAGTTACAATTACTTGCCGTTTCAAATAGAAAGGAGACTGGAGGAAACTTGCACGTGAGGTTCACGTTCCACAGTGAACGGCATATCCTCCTCCTTTTTCTTTGGGTTTCACCAGAAAGGGAAACCCAAAGAAAAAGGAGGAGGAAAATTATTTGAAAAAATTACTCAAATTACCCTATTTCGTTGTAATGATTTAAAAAAACTTCCGCATTTCATTAGTGGAACTTACTCCTGCCTTTTAAGATAAGATTTCTATTTCAAAAACAACAATTTCAAATGAATTTCGTAAGGATGAAATTCGTGAATACTTAGTATACATATACTTGCACCCTTTTGTCCAACGTTTAGCCTCATTGAAAATGTTTGGTCTATGATGAACAGTTATTTCAAAGGCGTTTGAAAGAACGTTGTTAAGTGTTCTTAATAACAGACATTCCGATTTGTCAATCAAGGAGCTGACACTAAGAGCATTAGCAAGCCTTACCGAAGAATGTCTGCAGACTTGAGCATCTAGAATTAATATAAGATAAATGAAATGAAACTTGCTATAAACTTGCTATAATACTGTTAATGGAAATCTAGAATTGCAAGTATTTGAGGCTTAAAAAAATGACAAACTTTAAAAGAACCACACTAAGCATTTGATGTTTATATTTAGAATATTTGCACATTTAAAAGAACTGTGGTTCAAATCCTTGTCTTAGTAATATTTTTTTTTATATAAATTATAAAATGTTTTATATCTCTCAATGGGCAAAAATTTTAATTGAGTTTTATAAATTTTGTGAGAACTTACTAAATAAATAAAACTGAAGAAATGGTTTTATTAAGTGTTATCAAATTAAAAGTAAAGAAATTTGATAATACTTGATAAAACACGTCTATATTTATTGTATTTATTTAGTAATATCTTATATAATTTATAAATTTCAAGATCGTTACATATTCACTACAAAATAAATTAAAATTTAACTCTGTAAGTCTCACTACATCATATCTCACATATAATTTTTTATCTTAATAATTATTATAAAATAACCTAGAACCATTTTTGTAAAAGCATTGGTTAATCATCATTTGGATTGCATAACAATTTTTCTTTCTTGCTATTTTTTTTAGTATATTTTCTTTTTCTTTTAAATTTTTTTTGTCATTTGTTGTTTGTTCTGAGAGCAATAAAATATTTTTAGGTAGAGAGACGACGGAAAACGACGGAAAAGAAATAGCAAAAAACTTTATTTAGTAATTTTTTAGATAATTTATAAAATTAAACTAAAATTTCAATCAATATAATAATTTAAAAAAATGTAGATACATCAGGGTTTTAACCCACGTTGAATTCCTCTGACGGTAGTGGCCTCCCCACTACACCATACCACATATGTTGTTTATCTTAAAACTTAATAATTATTATAAGAAACTTGTGACATAGCAGGAGACAGATACGATCAAGTTAATTAAAAAGTATTTTTAATTAACTAAAATTAAAATTGAGGAAGAGTGGCTATTTGCTACTATATCTTCATTGTCAACGATATTGATATAAAAACCTATTGAGACATAAATTAGATTAATTTAAATTAATTCACTTATTTCATATATTAAATTAGTACCTTTTGTTTTAATACATAATTTCTTTTAGCCTATATTAGATTGAAATATTTTTAGATTGGGTTCGTTTGAATTCGTTATTGCATATTTTTAATATAAATACACATAATGCATATTTCACAATAAATTCATTTTTTTGCAATATTTGGCTATTTTTGTAATTTTTCAATTGAATTGAAATCTAAATTCAGCACAGAGTTAAAGAAACTAGGAGAGGCAGATTTCGCATCACTACAGAAAAATATATGTGTAGTGGATAAATATCAACTGTTGTAAGCAAATTTTGATGAGCTAATATTAAAGTATTTTTTGACACAATGTTTTAAAAGGTGAATTTTATTCACCTTTTTAAATTTCAGCATTTAAATATGCTCAAATAACTTCGGTTGATGTGATGTGGACAGATCGTTTAGCATATATAAAAATATTTTACGTTCTAATCGTCAGCAGTTCAACTTAGCACAACATTTTATAATATACTGTAATGTTAATTTTAATTAGAATCCGTAATATATTATAAAATGTGATGGTATTTTATAGATAGCAAACGAAATAATTTTTTTTTAGTTTGTTATTTTAATAATATTGCCAAGACGGCTGTTAAACTTTGCTATTTGTTTTTATTTAGTTTTTAGTTTTTAATAATTTTTTTATGTATTCACTAAGATTAAATAAAATGAACTGATAAATTTAATAAAATAAAATAACTTTTTCTTTCAAAAACAAATCATTTGATTTTATTACATTTTATGAAGTGTATTTTTTCATGCAAATTTACTATTCTGAATGTGTTTTTTCGTGCGTATTACGGTACATATTGTACATTTTTTAAGAAGATATATTTTATGAGCATATTTTAAGATTTTTAGAGCATGCAAATCCGAAGCCATCTTTATAACTATGTATACTTACATTATCACGTAAAAACAGCTACCTTAGAAAATATATACAATTTGTAGATATCTTACGTACATATTGCCAGCACCTTTACAAATGCCTGTAAATTTTTACACACATTATAATGCGTTCCATTTCCATATACCTTTAGGATTTGCAAGCAAATCCTAAAATATTTTTCTAATGGCCGTATGCTCATCTAATGGGCGTATGCTCATCTTAAATTCCTTAAAACTAGATTTTATTAAAAGTAGTTTTAAAATTTAATACCCCTTTCGTATGCTCATCAAAAATTATACAGCGGTTTAGTTAAAATGAGAATTAAGGATCTGAAAACACAAGTTATATGAAATATCCAAAAACCTATCGATTATAATCCATAAAATTTCCTTCTTTGTTATTGTTGTTTTTTACCAGATTTGTCAAATTAGATTAAAGAAAAAAAAGCGTTGAAAAAATATCTATTCTATGTATACATTCTATGTACACATATTTTTGAAAATTTGATTGTTTTGAAATTTGAAAAGATCTGTACCTTTTTAATTTCAAAATGAGAATAGTAAACCTGAATATGAGAATAGTGAACTTCAAAGTGGAGTAATAATCTTCAATATAAGAATAATAAAATTCAATATGAGAAAAGTAAAGTTCAATATAAGAATTTTTAACTTTTACATGATTAAATTTTGAATTAAGGCAATTAATTTATTACAAAATACATATATTAATTTTTTTCTTGTATACTTGCAATGCAAATGGCATATATAGTTGTATAAAGTGTAATTTACTGCAGACATTCTTCCGTAAGGTTTTCTATATAATGCTCTACACTGCCTGTTCCTTGACTCACAAATCGGAATTTCTGTTATTAAGAACACATCAACTTGCTTGAGAGTTTTCTTTTGATAAAGTATACTAAATATACACGAAATTCATCCTTACGAAATACATCCTCCTGTACTTTTGTGTACTTCCTCAATTGAGTAGCAGAGAGAAACTAGGTTTCTTGAAATTGTTGTCTTTGAAATAGAAGTTATGAATTTATATTGAATGGCAGGAGTACGTTTCACTAATGAAATGCGGCAGATTTTTTCAATTATCTTAACCATATAATATACATGAATTTGGGTAATTTTTTCAAATACTTTTCCTCCTCCTTTTTCCTTGGTATTCCCCCTCTGCTACTCAATGATATGCGGTTGACGATATGCCGTTGATGATATGCCGTGGAATTGCTTGAAAGGAGCTGTTAAACTAAAAGAAAGTTTTCTAGTTTTAAATATTAAAAAGGAGTTGTAGCGGAATTTATTGAAGAAAAAAAGAAGATTGCTCAAGTTTTCATAATTTTATTTTAATATTACTTCTTAAAATTAAAATAAATTAAAAACATGTTTTTTGAAATATTTTATTAAATAACTGCATGACTAATATAATCTGCTTGTGCAGGGTAGGTCTGGGTCGGGTTATGCAGATTGGTCGCTGATCCAGCGTTGCAACTGTTCATTTCCTGATCAAGTGCTTGCTTTACCTCCTCGTGGTGGGCATTGGGCAACAGGTTTCTTAATACCCATTATAAATCTGTGCTAGTGCGGATTAAGTTTACTAGCAACCAACTAGCTAGGATGGATTGGCTAGCAACCTGTTCATCCGAACTTTTATATGCTTCCGAAACGGAGACCACGCCTCGGATATGGACTGATTTAACAACAACGACTTTTGGCTATCGAACAAGAACAACGATTGGATTCTGGAAGACGCTCACCGACAACGAGGAACAACACCACCTCAATGCCAGATTCCTCCAACTTGAGCGTAAATTCGTGCGATATAATTTAAACATCTTGGGAATAAGCGAAGTAATATGTTTGGGTTGCGGATAATACACTTCCCCAACAAATAACACTGTGTGCCTCTAACCACTAGGTTCAACACACGAACATGGAGTACGCCTGATGCTTAACCCTGCCGCTTGTAATAGTGTGATAGGTTGGCAGCCCATCGCCCGGTCGATTCAGAGGATGATTGGAAAGGAATTGATCTATAAACATCAATCCACCCAATATCCTGTAAAAGACGTAGATGGTACCCTGATTAACTCGGATGAGGAAGCATTCCCGCTCGTTGAAAACTTGTCCGTCGTATCAAATTCCCGAATTCAAATCACACACCCCAGTTTAGACGAGATCTCGTATTGGAACACTAAAGAACAAGAAAGCGGCGGGATTGGATGGTATACCTGCAGAACTGTTCAAAGCAGAACCGAACATATCTGGGAATACTCTGATTCCACTAATTTCCAAGGAAAAGTGAGACCTATCCTACAAAGTGGAAAACAGGTACGCTAGTCAAAATTCCAAAGAAAGGTAACCTTATGGAATGCGATAATTGGCTAGCTTTCTGAGAGCTTCCCGCGGTTTCTAAGATAATTGGAAGAATAATCCTTGAGCGCCTAAGAGAACACCTAGAGCTCACAATTGATGAAGAGCAAGCGGGTTTTCGATCAGGGTACTCTTGTACTGATGACATTAACACCCTGAGAATTATGATTGAATAATGTGCAGAGTACCAATCATCGCTTTATCAGCTGAATAAGTTGGACAATGAGTAGCTTTCTTAAACATCTCATCAGCGTTGATGTATGCCTCCTCTCACATCGAATTTTAGACCTCGGCCAAATGGTTCTAAATTTTGAAAAAGAGGCTGCCACTGTAGGATTAAAAATTAATGCCAATAAAACCAAGTGCCTCAATCTTACAGATAACATCAACGCTCAAGTAAGTATTGCTGGACAACAAGTAGAATCAGTAAAAAGTTTCTCTTACTTGGGAAGTGTTGTTTCTGCGGACGAAGGTACATTACTGGACATTGATAATAGCATAAAAAATGTTAAAGCCGCCTTCGGTATGTTGTCCTCCATTTAGCAATGCTATAAGCTTAAAGACCAAACTAAGACTTTCCTGCTCAAATGTTGAGGCCATACTGTTATATGAGTGTAGTACGTGGAAAGTGAATGTGACCAGGAAGTTGCAAACATTCGTCAATTGCTGTCTGCGAAACATTTTAAGAATATTCTGGCCTAACATTATTTCTAACAAACAATTGTTAAATAGAACAAGCTATGAAAGAGTAGACAGTTTGATCAGGAGAAAAACGTGACAATGAATCGGTCATACACTCCGAAAGGACGACAAGGCTATTGCAGGTCATGCCATGCAATGGAGTCCACTTACCCAGGAAAGAAGAAGAGTGGGTCGTCCTACGCAAAATTGGCGCAGATCAGTTAAGGAGGAATCAAATATATTTGGAAAAAGTTGGAGTGAGTGAAAGTGCATTTCCAAAAACAGGCAACGATGGCGCGTAGGAGTGGTGGACGCCCTATGACCCTCCAGGGGTTAAAGCAGTAAGTAATATAATAGTAATCTAGTTTACATAAAATAAATGAGTTACATGAAATTTAGGTAAATAGATGATAGAGTTACATGAAATTTAGGAATGCTTTAATTTATATTTTGGTAAATAGATTTCATGAGTTACATGAAATTTAGGTATGCTTTAATTTATATTTTATAAACTATATAGATCTTTTCAAATTTCAAAACAAACAAATTTTCAAAAATATGTACATATACATAGAATAAATATTTTACTCAACGTTTTTTTTTCAATCTAATTTGACAATTCTGGTAAGAAAAACTACTAAGAAGAACATTTTATCGATTATAATCAAAGGTTTTTCGATATTTCATATTACTTGTGTTTTTCTGATCCTTAATTCTCATTTTAACTAAATCGCTGTATAATTTTTGATGAGCATACGAAATTTTTAAAAGGGCTATTAAATTTTAAAACTACTTTTAATAAAATCTAGTTTTAAGGAATTTAAGATGAGCATACGCCCATTAGATGAACATACGGCCATTAAAAAAATATTTTAGGATTTGCTTGCAAATCCTAAAGGTATATGGAAATGGAACACATTATAATCTGTGTAAAAATATACAGGCAGTAGAAAAGATTTGCATTCAATGTGTTTTGGGATAATAAATTGCGGCCTCTCGCACGTAAATATTCGTTTTTCATATAATATTACATGCATTTAAGTAATGCTGGCAATATGTAGATAAGATATCTACATCTTGGATCCATCCGTATAGAGGACGATGCTGTTTCTTGGAATGGGTGAGCCATTCTCCCATTCTCCTCTGAACGGTATTCTCGTACCGATACCTTCCGGTTGTGGCGCGTGAATTTTCTCCGATCATCTTGATCTGAGGGTCAGTATTAGAGTTGATGATCACGCCACGATCTTCCAAGCAGAAATTTCAGTCGTTAAAGCAGCTGCGGAATTGATATTAGAGAATAATCTTAGTAATAAGATATTAGTAATTTGTTCGGACAGTCAAGCAGCTATTAAAACGCTGGCATACAAATCTATCATCTCTAAATTGGTATTCAATTGTCGTACCCTCCTAGGGCAGGTAGCTGTTAACAATAATAAATTGTTGATTATTTGGTCCCCGGAACACCAAGAAATAGTAGGAAATGAGAAGGCAGATGAATTGACCAGGAACGGTGCAACGGACACTGACCTGCCTATTTGTCGGATTGGTTAACGGCATTAAAAGGGTGTTAAAACAGTGGCTAGTAGCTCAAGATAAATCGAGATGGGTCGCGCTGGACAGCTGTTCTGGGGTAACTCTAACGCGAAATTATCAAAAAGGATACTGAATTTGAATAAACCTACGCTTAGACTATACACAGGTGTAGTCACGGGGCATTTACTCCTACGTAAACTGTAAACATGCTTCTAGGTTAGGATTAACAGCGGAAACCCTTTGTAGAGGCTGCGCAGAGGATGATGAAACTGTGGAGCATCTCCTCTGTCATTTGCCAGCCCTATATAATAAAAGAAGGAAACTCTTTGGTTTTTACTTCACAGAAAACTTAGACGAAATAGGCAGGCAAAAACCTGGCAATTTGGTGAAATTCATAAAAGAAGTGGGGTGGCACGATTCGTGTGGAACAGAATAGTACACGTTTCGTTAAGGGGTATAACAGACCAGTAGGTATAGGTACGCGGACCAGCCGCTCCCGTCCCCCCTTCTCAAACCAACTAACCAACCAAGATATCTACACATTGTATATAGTTTCTAGGGTTTCAGTCGTTGTATATAGTTTCTAGGGTTTCAGGTGTTTTTACGTGATAATGTAAGTATACATAGTTATAAAGATGGCTTCGGATTTTCATGCTCTAAAAATCTTAAAATATGCTCATAAAATATGTCTTCTTAAAAAATGTACAATATGTACCGTAATATGCACGAAAAAAACACATTCAGAATAGTAAATTTGCATGAAAAAATACACTTCATAAAATGTAATAAAATCAAATGATTTGTTTTTGAAAGAAAAAGTTATTTTATTTTATTAAATTTATCAGTTCATTTTATTTAATCTTAGTGAATACATAAAAAAATTATTAAAAACTAAAAACTAAATAAAAACAAATAGCAAAGTTTAACAGCCGTCTTGGCAATATTATTAAAATAACAAACTAAAAAACATTATTTCGTTTGCTATCTATAAAATACCATCACATTTTATAATATATTACGGATTCTAATTAAAATTAACATTACAGTATATTATAAAATGTTGTGCTAAGTTGAACTGCTGACGATTAGAACGTAAAATATTTTTATATATGCTAAACGATCTGTCCACATCACATCAACCGAAGTTATTTGAGCATATTTAAATGCTGAAATTTAAAAAGGTGCATAAAATTCACCTTTTAAAACATTGTGTCAAAAAAATACTATAATATTAGCTCATCAAAATTTGCTTATAACAGCTGATATTTATCCACTACACAAATATTTTTCTGTAGTGATGCGAAATCTTCCTCTCCTAGTTTCTTTAACTCTGTGCTGAATTTAGATTTCAATTCAATTGAAAAATTACAAAAATAGCCAAATATTGCAAAAAAATGAATTTATTGTGAAATATGCATTATGTGTATTTATATTAAAAATATGCAATAACGAATTCAAACGAACCCAATCTAAAAATATTTCAATCTAATATAGGCTAAAAGAAATTATGTATTAAAACAAAAGGTACTAATTTAATATATGAAATAAGTGAATTAATTTAAATTAATCTAATTTATGTCTCAATAGGTTTTTATATCAATATCGTTGACAATGAAGATATAGTAGCAAATAGCCACTCTTCCTCAATTTTAATTTTAGTTAATTAAAAATACTTTTTAATTAACTTGATCGTATCTGTCTCCTGCTATGTCACAAGTTTCTTATAATAATTATTAAGTTTTAAGATAAACAAAATATGTGGTATGGTGTAGTGGGGAGGCCACTACCGTCAGAGGAATTTAACGTGGATTCAAACCCTGACGTATCTATATTTTTTTAAATTATTATAAGTTATTTGCTATTTCTTTTCCGTCGTTTTCCGTCGTCTCTCTACCTAAAAATATTTTATTGCTCTCAGAACAAACAACAAACGACAAAAAAAATTTAAAAGAAAAAGAAAATATACTAAAAAAAATAGCAAGAAAGAAAAATTGTTATGCAATCCAAATGATGATTAACCAATGCTTTTACAAAAATGTTTCTAGGTTATTTTATAATAATTATTAAGATAAAGAAATTATATGTGAGATATGATGTAGTGTGACTTACAGAGTTAAATTTTAATTTATTTTGTAGTGAATATGTAACGATCTTGAAATTTATAAATTATATAAGATATTACTAAATAAATAAATAAATACAATAAATATAGACGTGTTTTAGCAAGTATTATCAAATTTCTTTACTTTTAATTTGATAACACTTAATAAAACCATTTCTTCATTTTTATTTATTTAGTAAGTTCTCACAAAATTTATAAAACTCAATTAAAATTTTAGCCCATTGAGAGATATAAAAAAATTTTTTATAAAAAATTTTATAATTTATATAAAAAAAAATATTACTAAGACAAGGATTTGAACCACAGTTCTTTTAAATGTGCAAATATTCTAAATATAAACATCAAATGCTTAGTGTGGTTCTTTTAATGTTTGTCATTTCAAATATTCTAGATTTCCATTAACAATATTATAGCAAGTTTATAGCAAGTTTCATTTGATTTATCTTATATCAATTCTAGATGCTCAAAATCTTCCACCATTTTTATTCTATACTTTTTAGGGGACTATACCTTTTTAATTTCAAAATGAGAATAGTAAACTGCAATATGAGAATTGTGAACTTCAAAGTGGAATAGTAATCATCAATATGAGAATAGTAAACTTCGATATGAGAATAATAAAATTCAATAAGAGCAAAATAAAGAAATATGAGAAATTTTAATTTTTACATGATTAAATTTTTCTTTATAGCAATTAATTTATTACAAAATATATTACTTAATTTTTTCCTTGTATACTTGCAAACTTGCAATGCAGGTGTAATTGTCTGCAGACATTCTTCGGTAAGGCTTGCTAATGCTCTTACTGTCAGCTCCTTGATTGACAAATCGGAATTTCTGTTATTAAGAACACTTAACAACGTTCTTGCAAACGCCTTTGAAATAACTGTTCATCATAGACCAAACATTTTCAATGAGCTAAACGTTGGACAATAGGGTGCAAGTATAAGTATACTAAGTATTCACGAATTTCATCCGTACGAAATTCATTTTCGTTGTTTTTGAAATAGAAATCTTATCTTAAAAGGCAGGAGTAACGAGTAAGTTCCACTAATGAAATGCAGTAGTTTTTTTCAATCATTACAACGAAATAGGGTAATTTGGGTAATTTTTTCAAATAATTTTTCTCCTCCTTTTTCTTTGGGTTTCCCCCTCTGGTACTCAACGATATGCCGTTGACTGTGGAACGTGCAAGTTTCCTCCAGTCTTCTTTGTATTTGAAACGGCAAGTAATTGTAACTTGTGTTCTTTTCTGATTTTGTAATTTTATAAATGCTTTAATTGTAAATTTTACTATAAAACACGTTTGTGTTTTAAAACACGTCTTTTTAAATTTTTTTAATTTTTGCAGAACATTATAAATTGTAACTAATGATGAGATAGATAATTTATTTAAAACGCCCATAATTAAAAGTCGTAATTTGGTAAAAGAATTTTATTTTTATTTTACGTTTCAGGTCATTAAAGTCTTCACATATTTTTTGATTTATATGATTTTTCATACAAAATGCCGTTATTTCGATTAACACGGAAATGTTACTATAAATCGGTATCTTAACAAACACAAATTTTCAGGTATCTTAATAAACACACATTTTGCTATGGCTGGTGTTTTCTAATTAATATAAATAGGAATTCTCGTTACTAGGGTTATCATATTAAAACGACAAATATCTCCTTTTTGAAAATGAAGGGAAATGTGCGAGTTTTCTCACAACTCGCAAGCATCTGTAATCGCTTTTCAGAACTAACCACAACTTTAAAAAACAATTATCACAGAAAATAAAAACCCAAATATAATAATAAAATTATATGACGATTGAAAGTGTATGTTTTATAAATTAGTTTCGTTAGTTTTAAAAACAACCAGCTATTCGCAACTAGGTACTCCTTAAGCCTAGTAGGAATAATAAGTTTATGATGAAATAACATTCTTAAAAAAATATATATAATTATTAAATATTCTTTTAAGAGAGCCATAATTTTTAGATTTAAAAAAAAAAAAACTTTTTAGGTTATTTGCACTTCACAAATTTAGTTTTTAGCACAAATTTAGTTGTTTCTATAGATTTCGAGTTAACTTTCTAATTCTAATTTCTTGTTAGCATTGCAAGGTTATGAAATCTAAATTGCATCAAAAAATGAAATTTTTTTAAAACAAAACCAAAAAAAAATCTAAAAGAAAAAACAGAAAAAAAATTGTTAACACAACCTAAATTTTTTTTAAAAAATACCAAAAGGACGAGCCATTCTTAAGCCACCACATTCGTTTTGGATACCGCTAAGAGTGAGGTAAAATGATAATATGAGCTTACATATTAATAATAATTTAAATTGGTTTTTTTTAGGAAAATAATGTTACCATGAAACTTTTCAACGGTTGCGCTCATCAAAGAAAATTCCTAAATTTATATTTCAATTAGACTAAGAGTTGAAAAATAATTTTTCCAAATATATTTACTACTTCACATTTCCTAAATTTCACAAACCGAAATAAAAAGCTTTGTATGCACACATAAAATTTTGTATATTCTTTATTTGTGTTTATTTATAAGAAATATATAGCCAAGCAGGCTGCGAGGATTTATCATAAAAACAAGGTTTTCTGCTTTGACTGGACACTGATACTTTATCAGGTATATTGTTGCAATTTTGGTTCGGAAATATACCACACATTCAATACAAATATGTATTCGTATAATCAAAATTCTGAAAATAACATTATATTACAAATAACTCAAAGAATTTGTCATTTTTAATTTTGGGGTTTTTTTGACATTTGTGATTTTGAATTAAAATATGTTTCTTCATATAAAAATGTATAAAATATAAATACTAAACATTAAAAAATGCATAATTTTTTACCAATTCGTTTAATTAACATTAATTTCTAGTTGCAAATATTTATATGCACTATCGCCCAACATCCACTGATACTGAAAGAGAATTTTCAGTTTGAGCAAAATTCAGCCTGAAATTAAGATCTCCCCTTAGCGATTACTCATTGAATTCTTTAATATTTTTAAGAGATTTTAGAATAAATAATTCCTAAACGTATGAATTTTTTACTTTTATTTTTTATTCTCTTTGAATTTTTTACGTTTTTGTTTTGTTTTGTTTAATTTGAATATTCTCCGAAAATCGGACCAGAACCGCCGGTTTGCAAAAACACGGTTTGTTTCCAAACTCTATATATATATAATATAATCAGAGATATGTATCATAATATTTAAATGTACAAATATTTATATGCACTTACTTATATAAAATATATTTTGCATTTCAATCTGTTGATTTGTGTTGCGTAGGTATCATTTTAACGTTATGAGACGAATTTGAGAAGAACTTGAGAAAAATTGTGCGAGAAGAATTGTGTTGGAATAATTGCCGGAGAATAATTTCCTAAGAAGAATTGCGTCCAAAGAATTGTGCAAGAAGAATCAGCCCGTTACCTATTTCAATGCAATATGTGCATATGAATAGACACTATGTTCATATGATTTCAATATGTGCGTATTCTAGTGAATAAATACATGATATTAAAAATATATATATTCGATAGAACATAATAATAAAATAATTCGTCAGATTTAACAAAGTTCTGGAAATCCTCACGAAAATTTATTAACAATTATTAAATTATTCTACTCTACAATATATTTCAGATTCAAATATATTTCAGTTCTGGTTTATAAAATAATTTTAATTCAATTATAAGCAATTTGAAACATACTTTAACTGGTTCACTTTTTTTAATCTTTATTAATATTCAAAATTAAATTTTGTCTGTCTCTTGATTAGAAAATTAAGGTTTCCATTTTAATCTGGATACAAAAATTGGTTGTCAATTTCTTCAATTTGCTACACATAATGGTTTCAAAAAGTCTTAGAAAATTTAGTAGATATTTATTATTGATAATAACTTATATATTCAAAAAAATTCAAAAAACTCTCAAACTGATTTTCATATGCATTTATATAATTATACCAATGGCGGCTTGTCCTAATGGGTCGGGTGGGCTCAACACGTCCTAGAAAAACCTATCCAAATCTCTAAATTATTTTATAATTATTCAGCAAGAAGAATTCGTTGCACTAGTCGTTTGATATTCTTTCAATTGAAATTTATAATTATTATTAACCGAATTAAGGTACGCTTTTCTAAATATTACTTAATTACGACATTTGAAGTTATCAATCTTAAAAAAATTTCTGGATTACAAGCTGTTGTTTTTCTTCAGAAAATATTACTGTTATAGTTAATAATTATTCATTTCTTAATTTAGAACTTTTAAAAGGCGAACTCAATACTATATATAGTATTGATTTATTTCAAAAATTAAATTCGGTTTCGGAATTAAATAAATTTATTTTCAACAACAATTTGAAATATGATCAGACAAAAGAATTAGTTGAAATAGTTTTGACTACTCCTATAACTAGAATGCAGAATCAGAAAGATGCTTTAACACACTTAAAAATATTAAAACATACAAATCTAGCATAATGGGACAAAATCGCCTGAATTCATTAGCAGTTTTTTTTTTCAATTGAAAAATAATTATTTGCGCAAACATCGAATTTGAACGAGTTAGTTATATACTTGGTCGTGAATCAAAAGAATCGCAGGGCAGAGTATTTATTTAAATAAAAATTTTCTTTTTAAAATTATGTACGTAAACTTATATCTTATTATGTATATAAACTACTATTGAGAATTAATTGTTATTTGTTTTTGTATATATATATTAATTGTTAATGAAATATTATTAGTTTTTTTGTTTTGTTTGAAACATGTTATTATCGTTTACAGTGTAATACAGTTAACGCTGTAGAAACAGTGAAAACCTCCACTTTTTTTTTTGCAATTACAATTTGCCCTCCCAGAATTTTGCATTACGAGCCGCCACTGAATATACCGCATAAAATAGTAAAAAAAAGTTAATAACCAGGCAAATTAATTAAAAGCTAATATAAAAAATGAGATGAATTTGAGAAAAATTGTGCAAGAAGAGTTGTTTTGAGAAGAATTGGCGGAGATAAATTGCCTGGGAAGAGTTGTGAAAAAGAATTGTGTGAGAAGAATCTCACACAATTCGCGGTTGCCATATAATATATAATCAAAGCTAAATACGTACATCTAAATAAGCAGAACTTGAATTACTAAGAAGTACTGTAGTGTTCCCCAAAGTAAATTGACAATTACTCTACAAGATATCAACATTCGCCAAAATAATTGTATACCTTTATAAAAAATTCTGTGTCGATTCGTAATATTGAAGATATATTTAGGGAAAAAGTTTCAATTTATTTCTTAATTTTTGTCCAAAACTGCAGGCGTAAATGGCAGAGTTACCTGTGCTCTAAGTTTCTTACATTTTTTTGTTGCAATTTGGACCTACTAATTTTTTATATAAATTCCGAACCATAAAATTCTTTAAAATGAAGAAATTTTAATTGGGACAATTTAGTGAGATATTTGTTGTTAGGAAATGGTTTTGAGACTTTAGCATTTTTACCAGTTTTAAATTACATTTTATTGTTATTTTCTTAACTGTTACTAATGGCTGAGTAAACTTACGCCAACATCGATGCACTCGGATGTGAGTCGAACCCAGTGCCTATCGTACTTTGGACCTACAATATGGCAATTAAAGAATATTATACAATTCAAGTTCGATGTAATTCAAGTTCGATGTGCATATAAAACAATTGTTGTTTTTACATAGTTCCATTTTTAAGTATGTTAATAAATTGAAGAATAGCCAATTTTTTTTATAAATTTCATGCAATGTGATGAAATTATTAGGTGTAATTTAATAATTTATTAAAAATTAGAAAAACATATACATATATAAATCAAATTTTGTTTTGGAATTTTTATAAATTCTGTTAATGTTAAATAATATTTCACATGGTGACCTAAATCTACTATAAATTTTAAATTGTGGTATATGTTACAAATTTGCACATATGTATGTTTAAGTCAGATAATAAATAAATTTTAAATATGTATATAATTGATTTTGATAACAAATAGAATATAAATTTTTGGCTTACGCTAACTACCAAAAATTATTTATTTGTCATTTGTCTTTAATATTAAATACAATGATAATTTTGTAGTTACGTAAGGCGAACGTATATTTGATAAGATAAGAAATTATAGAAAAAATTATGTAAAATTTTTTTTTTTTCCTGACGTATAGTGAATTATCAAATCAATTGAAGTACAAACTTATACCATCATAAAATATCTATTAATAAGAAGGACTAGTTGTTAAAAAATGTATGTACAAACCAAATGGATACCTAAAATTTTAAATATTTAATATATAATTAAGTATTTCCAGGACAAATGGAATCTTCAGAAAGTATAAAAGCTGTTGGCCTTAAACGGGAATTAGGTGCATGAAAATAATACTATTTATATTAGAAATTAACAGTAACTATTTTATTTTCTTATTTTCAGGTCTTTTCTCAGCCATTAATATTATTATTGGTGTAATGATCGGATCTGGTATTTTTGTATCACCAACATCGGCTTTGAAATATTCTGGAAGCGTAGGTATTGTTTCTTTGGAAAAAATATATAAATTGAACTTAAAATTTTATATTTCATATAGGATTGTGTTTAATTGTTTGGACAATTTGCGGTATAATTTCATTACTGGGTGCTTTATGTTTTGCTGAACTGGGAACAGTTGTTCCACGTAGCGGTGCTGAATATGCTTATCTAATTGAAACTTTTAAGAAACAACATCCGTTATGGGGACCAATGCCAGCATTTATTTGTGCTTGGGTATATGTAATGGTTTTAAGGCCAGCAGAAGTAGCTGTAATAGTATTGACCTTCGCTGAATATTCAATTCAACCAATTACGCATTTTATAGGATTTGATGAATTAATTGCTACAGATCAAAATAATTTTATAAAAATTATTGCCATATTGGCACTTGGTATTTATATTTGTGTAATTTATACAAAATATTTTATTTTGTTTGTGAATACTTTAAAGGTATAATTACGTATGTAAATTTGATTAGTGTAAAACTATATTTACATATCAACAACATATTTAGTTTTTGCAAAGTATTTGTATGCCTTATAGTTATTTGTTGTGGAATATATGAGCTGGGAATAGGGAATACGAAAAATTTACAAAATAGTTTTGAAGGTACTACAAATAATGCCGGTTATATTGCTCTTGCTTTTTACAATGGTTTATGGGCATATGATGGCTGGTCAAGTGTTACAACAGTTACTGAAGAAATAAAGAATCCTGAGAAGTATTGAATTTAGATATTACATTTTCACTTTTTTTTGTCAGATCTACATGTATTTTGCATAAAAAACTGAAATTGTCTCGCTGTGGGTTTTATAACATACTTTTTTTTTTTTTAGAAATATACCGAGAGCAATTATAATAGCAGTTCCAATAGTAACAGCACTTTATGTTTTCATGAATTTAGCATATATGTCTGTATTGTCTCAAAGTGAAATGATTAATTCACCTGCAGTAGCTGTAACATTTGCACAACGTATTCTTGGATCATTTTCATTTGTAATACCATTAGGTGTAGCGTTAGCAACATTTGGTTGTGCAATGAGTATACAATTTGGTGTTACACGACTTTGTTTTGTTGCTAGTCAAGAAGGTCATTTTTTAAAACCAATGTCATATGTACATATCAGAAGATCTACACCATCACCAGCTGTAGCATTGCAAGGAGTTTTATCATTAATATTTATTTTGGTTGGTGATGTTAACACTTTAATTGAATTTGCATCATTCTTAATATGGTTCTTTTATGGAGCTGCTGTAATATGTTTATTAATATTACGAAAAACAAAGCCCAACATTCATAGACCGTACCGCGTTCCATTAATAATACCAATATTTACACTTGGTATTGCTTTATTTCTTTCAATAGTTCCAGTTATTGCTGAACCATCACTTAAATTTTTATTTGCAATTTTATTTTTATTTAGTGGTGTTATAGTTTACATACCATTTGTATATATGGGAAAAGAATTCTATTTTGTTGGTAAACAATATTTTCAAAATATCATAGTTATATGATTTTTATACTTTTTAATTTCAGAGAAATTAACATATATTATTCAAGTTTTATTTGAAGTTGTACCATCCGAAAATATAAAACAGTTTTAAAGTGCAGTTGTTGAACCATTTTTATTATATTTGTTGTTTTTTATTAATTATTAACAAATTTCAACTTATTATTAAGTGATTATATTCAATTAATTACCGATATTTATACCGAAAAATAGTATATATCTTTAAAAATTAAAAAAAAAAACTAATAAGATTTTAATTCATTAATTTCCCTTTAATTTTTTTGTTACCTAAACTAAGATGTATGTATCTTAATATGCCGAAATTGTAGGTTCTCAAATACATATTGATATTAATTAACTATACTTTTTATTGAAAATTCTCATATAAACGGTTAAAAATTATTTATTTGTAATAAATTACATAGAAATTTTATCGCTTTTGATATAAACTATTTATAAATTTGTTTTAAATGAATTGTTAAATAATTAATAGTTTAAAATTTAATAACATGTTCTTTTAATGTTAGTGATTTGTATAAACCTTAAATATTCTAAATAAAAACATCAAATGTTTAGCGTTGATCTTTTAATGATTTTATTTTTTTTAAGCCTCAAATATTCCAGATTTCCATTAACAATATTCCAGCAGTTTTCATTAATCTTGTAACAGTTCTAGGTGCTCAAGATCTATCTGAATTTCAATTTATTGGTTTTTTCACTTTACAGTACAAACACTATTTTTGCTCAGTGTGTTTTGCTAATTTTTCCATGGTCTCGGACTAGATATAATTTCCTATTTGCTCTCCTATCAGAGGAAATGAAAAGATAAAAAACTTTCTTTCGAAACAGGACAACCGACAAAGAAACATATAAAAAGTAAAAAATATACTTAGAGAGAAAGCAATACATTATTATGCAATTCAAACGATAAATAACCAATACTTTTAAGAAACATATTACAGGCTTTTGATGTTTTAAAATGACAATCTGTTTTATTCTTAAGCAATGGTTTAACATAATTTATCAATATAATAATGTATATAAAAAAAATCAATTCATCGGGATTTGAACCAGAATTGAATTATTTCTGA
This sequence comes from Empis livida, assembly GCA_963932195.1. Taxonomy (NCBI): domain Eukaryota; kingdom Metazoa; phylum Arthropoda; class Insecta; order Diptera; family Empididae; genus Empis; species Empis livida. Next base: position 18,542,395 of record OZ010647.1, read on the forward strand.
TTCAAATAAAAATCTGACCGAATGACAAATAAATAAACCGCGACAAGTTAATATAAAAGCACCATTCTTCAATTTTAATAAAAAAGTACAAATTCTTAAATTTCAAGAAGAAAATCACATTTGTCATCCACTAGGGCGGTGACTTGCTTCCGTTTCGTGAATCATTTTCGTTTTATACTGAGCTGGGGATTAGCCAACTGGAGTCGATTTAGCTAGGTAATGGAGCTGTTGAGTGGAGAAATTTAAACCTGTATTTAAAAACTCCGAAATACCATGAAAAAGTACTGAATTTTTGTCTTCCTGGACGCTTTGAAACAGACTGTACGGGATGATAATAGAACATCTTAATCCCTACACCACACCACCTCTTCATAATTTCATTTCTTCAATTTTAATTTGATATACTTGATTAACACACGACTTCATATTTATTTTATTCATTATATGTGTTTACTTATTTAGTAATTTCTTACATATGTTATAAAATTCATTTAAAATTTCAATCAATATAATGTATAAAAAAATAATTAATACATCTGGATTTGAACCAGAACTGAATTATTTTGAAGCAGGTGACCACCCACTACACCATATCGCACATCTAATTTTCTATATTAATAATTCTTATAAAAAGCATAACACAATGATAAATAATAGACACCGCCAAATTAATATAAAAAGATTAATTAAGCAGAATTAGAATATTATTTAGAGGAACTAATAGAAATTTGTAAATGTTTTCCGTTGCAGGTTCTTACCAAATTATAAATATTTAGTAATTATGTGAGTAATAATACAATTTCTCCTAAAGTTTTTGATTTTTATCTTAAGTGTATTTTAGGAATATTAAATTGTGAGACAATTAACTAATCACAAAACTATTATTCGTAAATTATGAGGGTTTAAATTAATTTAGAAAAGAGAACTACAATAAGTTTAAAATAGTGTCATATAAATATCCATATCATCTATAATTTCTTCGATTGGTAACAATTTCAAAAATATTTTCCTAGTGATCATTGTAGAATAATATTTTTATCATGTGCTACTACAAAATTGCAAAGTAAGCGATATATCAAATTTGATGAATACAATCGAAAAAATAGAACATCCAGTGGCTGCTAATGATGCAAAATTCTTGGTGGGCAAAGTGAGATTGGAACAAACCTAATTGGAAACTCCCACTTTCCCCCGAGGTACTGCACTCAAAATGTTAACTAGAATTTAGTGTCAACTTTAAGCCCAATTCAGTACAAGGTTCGAAATTGAAGTTTAATTTTTCAGTTTCATACAATTATTCTGACTTCAAAAATGTATTTTCGAACATATTGTTTTCGTGCTCTATGGTTGAAATATTAAATTAATTTAAAATAATTGACATTAAGAATCTAAACATTGAAAGTGACTTTTTAAACCTGAAGAGTTTCATTCAGCTAAATATAAAAAATAATAATTTTTAGTCATATTTTATGTCGTTAGAACTCGTTACAACTGGATTAAAAAATTAAACCTGAATAAAATAAGGTTATAAGTCTTTAACTAGTTCAACTTCAAATAGGATAAAAACAATGTGTAAATATTTATAAAGTTATCACAAGACTTGAAATGATCACAAATTTACTTACTTTAAATTAATTATTACAAAATTGACATTTATAGCTGATATTTTAAGCCAGCCAGTATAAATTTTTTAACCTTGTGCATGCAGAAAAGCATATAAATTTAAACACTTTACTAGATTAAGTGTTATAAAAATGTCTGCCAATTTTTAGGATTTTTAAATTTATTTTTTATATTTAGTGCGCTTTTAAACCAATATATTTGGTTTAAAAAGTTTTTATATTTGTTAATTGTTTAATTTCATGAAATTTGTCTGGCCTACGCAATAATTATTTATTTCTATTGTGTGATTATAGAATTGGATCCCCACTTATATGAACAATGTATGATCATGATACAAATTATAAAAGATATGGCATTCCTGCGTTTCGTTTTGACACTGTTCTGCGCATGCTGTCACAATATCTATAAAAATATGCAGATTGTATCTGCAGATTGTATCTGCATATTTTTATAGATATTGTGACGTCATATGCCGTAGTATTTATATGAAATTTATCCATTTTTTAATATCAAAAAATCTATCTATAGGAATAAATTTATTAAAAGACAATTGTTACCGGAAATTTAATGATGTGCAAAATCAATAATAGACGTCACAAAATCTATTGCCATATCTTATATATTTGTATCATGATGTATGATATTATATATTTCTTAAAACTGCGATTACACTGTATTTATTATATTAGGGTTACCCATAAGTAATCAATTATTTTATATTATTATTTTGAATTAGTTGTTTTTAAACTTCAGGCACTACTGAATTTAGATTTTCTGCTGCGCGAAACACAAAGGAAAACACGTCCGTACACTTACAGACCTGTTTTTTAAAAATTTTTTAATTTTATCATCCCTATCGGAAAACCTTTTATTTATCACTCCAATATTTATTCCGTTAAACTGCCAACATTCGTTTGCGGCTAATTTACCGCCTTTACGAAATATCATTATTTTGGATTTGTATAGCTTCACATTTAAATTAGTTCTGAATTGGGCTTAAAGTTGACACTAAACATTTTGAGTGCAGTACCTCGGGGGAAAGTGGGAGTCTCCAAATTAGGTTTGTTCCAATCTCACTTTGCCAGCCAAGAATTTTGCATCATGAGCAGCCACTGGATGTTTTATTTTTTCGATTGTATTCATCAAATTTGATATATCGCTTACTTTTCAATTTTGTAGTAACCCTAATATAATAAACTGTATTTATTATATTAGGGTTACCCATAAGTAATCAATTATTTTATATGATTATTTTGAATTAGTTGTTTTTCAACTTCAGCCACTACTGAATTTAGATTTTCTGCTGCGCAAAACACAAAGTAAAACACATCTGTACACAAAATTTAAATTTATTATCTGTTTGAAAATACATTTTTTAAGTCAGAATAATTGTATGAAAAAACAATTTTATTTTGTGACTTATTATGCTTTTTCATTTCCGAGCAGGCAACAAAAAAAATAATTTGGGAGGTATATGGGAGATGTATTGAAGGTAAACAAGTGCCAACGATGGTTTAGAAGATTTGCTGAGGGTAATTTAGACCTAAATAATGATAGGAGAAGTGGTACAACCTGTACAATTTGATAATGACGTCTTACAGTTCCATGGTGGAATCTGATCCGAGATACAACAATTATCAACAAGTCTTGGGTCTACTTGGTCCACAGTACAGAGACACCTAAATTCGCTTGGTTTGTTTATAGCCAATGATTTAGGATTCCAGATATGTTATCAGACAGGAATAAGGATCAGCGGCGTAATTCAAAAAAAGATAATTTTACAATTTCATTACAAAAGCGGTTTTTGTCTCAAAAAAAATATATATGCCATAAACTTTAATGTTGTCTGTCAGAATGGTATTTTCAGCTTATTGTTTACACTTTATAAATTATATTTAATGTATTTTATATTAATAGAGTTAAAAATTTATTTGAATAATAATATTTTCAACACTAATTTTATATTGCATTTATTTATAACGTATATCGCTTTAATTAAATTCATTTGTAATTAAATTTCTATATTTTAAACAGTATAATAAGTAGTCAATTATGTTATATTAATTTAATATTTCAATCATCGAGGGTGAAAAATTTTAATAAAAAATGAAAACCTGATAATAAAAAAATGATTAATTTTTCAAAATCGATATTGCTGATTTCAGTCGTGGAACATGTTTTAAAATGAAGCAATAAACCCGTGAAAGAACTCTTGGTAAGGTTAAAAAACTGTTTCAATAACTGTTATTTTGGACTGTTTGAATAACTGTCAACTGTCATTGGAATTAAAGATCGATAGGATAAAATTTTAATTAAGAAAAGTTATTACTGATAATAAATTCAAAAATAAGCTAATTAGTGCCACTAGTTAAATTTTAAAACATCTACAAAAATTTGTGGAAATTATGAATTGTTAAAATTAGACAGGGAAAGTGTTAACAATATCGGTAATGTAAATCTTATTGTTAACAGAAAGAATCAAAAGAAATATAATTTAAGCAATTGTAATAAAAAATTTCATTATTGCAACATAGAAATCTGGTTTGAAAGTATTAAAATTAAGGGGACCTCTATAACATTTAAACTTGATTGTTGTGCATTATCAAGAATGTCTCTTTCCTATAGGAAAACTAGGCAGTTATATATAAACAGGAAAATTAATTAAAAGCAAATAAATAAAAAAATATGATATTAATATGTAATTATATGAAAAAAGAGTATGTAAACACAATTATGCTAAATATGCCTTTTGCATTGTAATTGGTTTATAAACATTTTAGAGCATATGAAACATGCTCTAAAATGTTTATAATTCATGTCTCTTCAATATCCGACTGGTTTTTCCGAGTAGTTAGAATGTGGTAGATTCTTTGTAGAATTGTTTTTTTACATTATCTTTATGCAATAATTTTTTTTAGCACTTTTTAAGGATTCAAGTTCTTTTCAAAATTTTAAAAAATAATTAGATAACCTAAATAAATTGCAGTTTTTTAACATGTTTAATATAAGTTGCTGTTTTGTTTAAATTTAAGAACATTTAAAAATCGTTAATATCGGTAGTATCTACTTCCGGTGTTACGCGGTCTTTTTATAAGTCTTCAAGAATGGCACTATTTTTTTCCTTAATACAAGGCAACCTTGGGATAGTTCGTTTAACGACATTCAGGAAATAATGTTAATTAACCTCTTAGTATTGTAAGTATAATCGGTTGTTCTCCTATAATACAAATTATTTATTTCTCAACATATTGGATGGAAATCGATTAACGCTGAAAAGGCGTTTTTAGAGTAAAAAAGGGGTTTAATTATGGTAATTCGAGGTAGTCTTATTTTGATACCATCTAAACTGGTACTCTTATTTTGATACCAAGCAATAAAACAAGTTGTTTTAATTTTAAAATATAAAATTCAAAATATAAAGTTATTATTATTAAAAGAGCAGTAAAATCAGAACATAACAGTAAATAAGAACAACAACTGGGGCCCGAGCCGAATTCAAAACTTCGTTTTTGAAAGATCCTGAAAAAATTGATCATTATAATTTATTTTTTGCTAGATATCAGATGGCTTATACAGGCTTTTTTTTAAGCCTAGCCAATTGATTGTCTAAAAAGAAATATATATTACAAATGACTACATCGTATACAACCATATACTATCATGTCGTCATCAATTCGTTGAAATTGTCAACATAACCAAATCGTTCATATAATCGATCACCAGAAAGATAAATTATTCTATGATCAACATAAACAATAACCATAACAAGTTATTTAAATTTAGGGGGAAAAAATGTATGTATATGAAATGTCTGTTAAATAAATAAAAAAAACACAAACCAGGATAGAGGAACTACGGAGTTTGTAAATTTTGTATGGGAAATGACTTATAAGCTGGAATATTAGAAAAAAATAATTGTCTCAAAAAATTTTTTTGGCTAATTTGTCGATTGGTTCTGTGTCTTAATTTTAAACTAATTGTAGAATTGTAGAATCGTTTTGAATAGAAAAAAAAATAATATGGGAATAAAATTAAATCTTTCAAATTAAAAAAAAAATTGTTTGTGAAATTTTAGTAAAAAAAGAAACTATAAACACAAAATAAGCACATTTTTTTTTTATAAAACAGTAGTCTTTAAAAAAAAAACGCACACAAATAGTAGTTTGCGGTTTTTTATTTAAAAAAAAAATACAAATTTTAGAAGATGAAAAGTTAAAATATCACGTTCTTTAAATAAAAACACGACAGTGCTTTCAACACTTAATCCACTATCTTTTAATTTTCTACTTGCTGGACTATCGGGTCTTAATAATTATAACTAATTAAACTCTACTCCAAATCCACCATTTCAACGCAGTATATCAAATCAATTAATTTATTAATTTTACGACGACGAATCCAACTATTTCCAATTTACGACAAGTACCACTTGTCCCACCAGTGCAGAATCATTTCAGTTAGGATGAATCCTATAATTTTGATACAACGTAGCTGCCTAGAGAAAAATTTTTGAAAATATTTTTGACTCAAATACCAATATTTTCTGGTACTGATGTAAATATCGAAAATTATTTAATTAATTTCTTTGAATTAGCCAAGCAAGCACATGATATGACGAAAGATCAACGAAACATATTAATAAGAACAGTGATAAATAGTAAGCTCATAGGCCGATTCTAAGCCCGTTTCCTAGAGAGTAAAGATATTGCTACATTAGGCTCTGAAATATTGAACACTTATTCGGCGAAAAAGTAGCGGAGAAGTTGCCTGCCTATAAGACCAGAGTGCATGAGCACTGAGCAGTATCAGCAAGAAGGTGAAGCACTAATAAATGAACAACATGAAGGTAAAGCACTGATAAATGGAAAATGCGTATTTTTAGTAGGATTACGCTCAGAGCAAGTAAACCTATATCTACTTTTTAAGAACCGTGAAAATTTAAGAGTTCCTATAGGAGCTGCAAGGGAATACATAAGAGATACCTTATTCGGCAATTACTTTCGGCAATTACTAATAATACATCAATAAATAATCTAGCCAGCTCGGGAGATCAAATGATTTTGATGGTGGCTGAGTTTATTAAAAAACTTGTTACACAATTTAGTCCTCTAAATTTACAAGCCAACTTGAATAGTAAATTAAATACTAATTATACTAACACACATAATCATCAATATAATACTATTAGTAGCAATAATAACAGCAATAATATTGAAACCTGGCCGGATACAGCCTTCTCTTCCTTCGCAAACCAAAGTGTCAAATTGCAATTTGGGCGAACTACTATTAACTTTAATCCGGGCATTGTTTTTTTGTTGATGTTTTAGATACTATAAATAGATTTGTTAAAAAAGATGTAATTTCGTTGACTGGGCCAAATATCCTTAATATTTTTCGATCAAATAAGCTAGTTCGCTTTCATCTGCTTTGCTAAATTTCCACGTTTCAGCTTCATAAGTGAGTTTATTAGTTTTTCTTGATAGTAATCTCGATTTCATATCGTTCCTAAGACTAAAGTAGCTTTTATGGACAGCTACTATTATTCTTTCAAGTTCTTTAGTTGTGTCATTTCTACTATCTATTACTGAACCAAGGTAGACAAAACCGTTTACAACTTCTATGTTATGCTCACCTATCGTCAATACTCATACGCAGCAATCTGTGTTGATTTGTTGAATATTGGACCTTTTGTTTTCAGGCGTGAAATTCGTATGACTCTTTTCAATACTAAATTGTAACCATGCTAATACATCACCTTGTCCCATGCTGTTATTATTTGTAAATATATCAGTAGTTTCATTTTTAAAATTTCTGTAATTTAGTTATTTTCAGAAATCTATTCTGATGCCTAATGTATGATATGAATAGTAATATATATTTTACCAAAAATTTTATAAAATTTATCTTTTTTTGTACTAATTTCAATATTTACACTAATGTCAATATTCAATAATATATCCCGACGCTTTAACTTTAATCCGGGCATTGTTTTTTTGTTGATGTTTTAGATACTATAAATAGATTTGTTAAAAAAGATGTAATTTCGTTGACTGGGCCAAATATCCTTAATATTTTTCGATCAAATAAGCTAGTTCGCTTTCATCTGCTTTGCTAAATTTCCACGTTTCAGCTTCATAAGTGAGTTTATTAGTTTTTCTTGATAGTAATCTCGATTTCATATCGTTCCTAAGACTAAAGTAGCTTTTATGGACAGCTACTATTATTCTTTCAAGTTCTTTAGTTGTGTCATTTCTACTATCTATTACTGAACCAAGGTAGACAAAACCGTTTACAACTTCTATGTTATGCTCACCTATCGTCAATACTCATACGCAGCAATCTGTGTTGATTTGTTGAATATTGGACCTTTTGTTTTCAGGCGTGAAATTCGTATGACTCTTTTCAATACTAAATTGTAACCATGCTAATACATCACCTTGTCCCATGCTGTTATTATTTGTAAATATATCAGTAGTTTCATTTTTAAAATTTCTGTAATTTAGTTATTTTCAGAAATCTATTCTGATGCCTAATGTATGATATGAATAGTAATATATATTTTACCAAAAATTTTATAAAATTTATCTTTTTTTGTACTAATTTCAATATTTACACTAATGTCAATATTCAATAATATATCCCGACGCTAGCCTATCCATAAATATTTGACGACCCATTTACAAAGACAACGGTTACAACATATTTTGGTAGTAATCTCAGGAAAATTTACTTTATAAACATGAAATTTGATCAATATCGTATTTTTAAAACTAAAATTGAAGTCCTTAAATTTAAAAATATTCACTAAAACTCGACGCTAGTCCACCAAGAAGACTTCAAAATTTATTAGTTAAACAAACTAAATCCTCAAATCAAATGTGAAACCAACTGTACACTAAAAAGGTAAAAACTTGAATATTTCGTATGTTCCCCCTGAACGGAAATCTGGAATAATTGAGGTTTAAAAAAATTATAAACATTAAAAGAAACTCACTAAGCTTTTGATATTTATATTAAGAATCACAAACATTAAATACACATAAAATGCTGAACGTTTTTTTAATGTTTGTAATTTATTTAAGTTTGAAATATTCCAGATTTCCACTAACAATATACTAGCAATTTTAATTTATCTGATAACAGTTATCTAGATGCTCAAGATATGTTAGTTTTAAATATACAATAAAACACTTATATAATTTCAATTTAAAAAATGTTTAATATTTTTTTATTCACATATACGTTTTTTTCACCATTTCTTCAATTAATACCGTTAAAGCCTTACTCACCAAAATTTAATTTTTTATAAATTGTTGTTTTAATAGTTTTTAAATTCTTCATTGAATTAATATTAAATGTTTCCGTACATATTTTTTATTTTGGTTAGATGCAGAATGGAAATAACTGGGGCGTACGAAATATTTTTTGCATGTTTGCGTAAATTCTCGTATTTTTTATCATATCCGTATATAAAAACTCAACTTTTTTACCAAATTTTACCTAATAAATGCTTAATTATTAGTTTCATTTAATTTGACCTGAATGCGTTAGTTTTGTTCCACAAGTACAAACACTTGTTTTACACACATTATAAGTTTTTTTACTACATATTTCTATTTCGTCTCTCTGCCTAGAAATAGTTTCTTATTGGTCTCAAATAAGAGGTAATGAAAAGATCAAAAACCCTCTCTGTTTTCAACATAATTAATTCATGGGCATTTAAACCATAATTGATTTATTTTGAAAGTGGTGACTTACCCACTACGCCAGTGTTTCTCAAACTATTTTTGGGGTTCCACGAGAAATACCATTCGAATTTGAATTTTAATGTAAAAAACATTGGAGAAAAACAATATATTTTTTTTTGTGAGAGTTTCAGTGAGAATATCAATATATGTATTTTTAAACATTAGAAAAATTCCGTGAATTTTTTCTTAAATTTCGGTTTAAAAATGTAGAAAAAATATTTGTAAACTTGTCAATTTTCAAATTGTTTTTTACTTTGGTAACTACTTGTATTATAAAAAAAGCAGTCATAAGTTGCGATAAGATCAACGGATAATTAATATACAATCGCACACCGCTAATTTTATATTAATTTTCAGTAATTCATTTATTTTATTTGTTACTTTCAGGTCCTAAAAGAATTTACGTGTTCATTAGAAAATTTAAAATTTTTATTTTTAATACATATATATAAATATAAATGTAGTTCTAAAATTTTTTATTATACATGTCATGGTAAGTAAAAATATATCTATAAGCATTAATATCTTAGTTTAGTTTAGAGTTAAAAATAAATACTTTTATTTTATTAAATTACTTTACACTTTGTGAGAAATTAAAGAAATAACGGTTTCGACATTCGCTCGAAGTTTAAACTATTATTTATTAATTTAAATAAATACCATCATGAGTAAACAACGTAAATTAAATGTTTTTTTTAAAGAAAACTACTGAGAATGCTGAGAAAAGCTATCCTTGAATTAAATGTTTTTTTGGAATACTATTTTTCTGAACCTGGTGACCCTCTTCAGAAAAAATAGTTAGAACACATTATTCTGAAGCTGGTGACCCTCACTACACTATAATATCGCATATCTAATTTCTGTATGTTAATAATGGTGCTAAAAAAAGTGTGACACAGTGAAAACCAAATAGACAGCACCAATTTAATATGAGAAACATTTAAAAGTAAAGTTTTACTATTGTATATATATTTTAAATTTTCAAATTATACTTATTTTATTTATATATTATTGATTACTTATGTTATGTTATTAAACATTCATATTGGTAACAGAAAGCTGGCAGCTATAATTCTGACAACTAACTGAGGCTGACTTAGATGACAAATAAATGGGGATACCACTGTGTTACTATAAAAAACTTACTTAAGACTTAACTTAAGTATAAAACCAAGGCCGGCGCTTCCTAAGGGCAGTTGGAGCAGTTTGCCAGGGCGCCGAAATAGAAGGGCGCCAAAAATTAAATAAATTTTACAAAATATATAGAAAAAAAAAAATTTCATATTAAAAAAATTCTTCTGAAATAAATTCAAAAAATAAAATAATAAGTACATACATTTAAATAATTTCAATTGTACAAACATTTCATAGTGAACATCACAAAATATATATGCTTTCATTCATACACATAATCCAATATGAAATAATTTATTTCCCCGCCGGCATATACAAAACAAATACAATACATATAATTGTTCAATAGAACAATATATGACGGCTAAATAATTATTTCTATATGAAAATTCTATATGATGGTGCAAACTTAAAAAAGTGCACCAAACAATTGGAATTTTATATGAAACCAAAATATTTAGTTGACGTCACTTTTGTTAAATCGTATGAAAAATTATTTTGGCCTGGAGCACTTTTGTCGGATTGCCCCGTGCATATTCGTTTATTTGTTTGACTTCGTTTATTATATGAAATAATTTATTTCCCCGCCAGCTCTTTAAATTTTTTCTCATTTTACTTTATCCCTATTTTCTATATTAAAAAAATTCTTCTGAAATAAATACAAAAATAAAATAATAAGTACATTTAAATAATTTCAATTGTACAAACATTTCATAGTGACCATCACAAAATATATATGCTTGCATTCATACACATAATCCAATATGAAATAATTTATTTCCCCGCCGGCATATACAAAACAAATACAATACATATAATTGTTCAATAGAACAATATATGACGGCTAAATAATTATTTCTATATGAAAATTCTATATGATGGTGCAAACTTAAAAAAGTGCACCAAACAATTGGAATTTTATATGAAACCAAAATATTTAGCTGACGTCACTTTTGTTAAATCGTATGAAAAATTATTTTGGTCTGGAGCACTTTTGTCGGATTGCCCCGTGCATATTCGTTTATTTGTTTGACTTCGTTTATTATATGAAATAATTTATTTCCCCGCCAGCTCTTTAAATTTTTTCTCAATTTACTTTATCCATATTTTCTTGCTCTTATTATTTTTGTGTTTTGTGTATGGAAAGTGGAAATCCATATAAGACTCTCTTTTTTTCTGTTTATTCAAATTTCTCCTCATTTTCATGTACAGTATTCAGTATAGAATATTTTTTTTGTATAGGTTGGGTTTTATAATTTCTATTCTATATGGTGCAAATATTTTGGAATGCACCAATATATTCGTTTGAAAATTTCTTTGATTTTCTTTTCGTTTACACCCATCCCTCGCTTAACAGAAACTCTTTTTACGGAATTTCGCTATGACGGCATAAAAAAATTATTCCACGGTCTGTTAACGTACAAAAAATTTACGAAAAAAAAAATAAAACATAGAAGTGCACACAAATTAGTTCTAGTCCACATAAATTTTTGTTTTTTGTGTACATCTCATATTTTTTATATGTGAAATATGTAATAAAGGCGAAAATTTTAAATTTCAAATAGTAGGTATTGCAACAATTTTATGTACGCATTATCTTATTGTATTTATATTCAACTATGTACATTATGTAATTATCTTATTGTCTTGAAGTAAATGAGCAAGTACACATACATAATAGAATTTTTAAATTATTTTGTTAATGGATATTTTTCCTTTTTTCATAAAATGTATAATTCATATAACTTTTAGTATACACATTACGTTATTTTTACGCATATGTACCGTATACAACATTATGTTTGTTATGTTAAAAAAAAATCGATTTACGCAATTTCAATTTACGGACAAATTTTCTGGAACGGAACCCTTCCGTTAAGCGAGAGATGGGTGTATTAAATAAATATAGAGAAAAGAGAAAAATCTTAGTATAGAGAAAAATCTTTTTGTGCGGGATTTAGGTATTGGGTATGGAGGAGAACTTTTTTTTAATATAATTTTTTGTTTGAACAATATTGTACTTAAATTAACACGAAGGGATCCTTATAACAGTTTCGCAAACTTGTTTATTTTTTCTGAAAGTGCATAAAATAAAAGCAAAATATTTTATTTGTTAAAATATAAATATAATTTAATAAATTAAATGAATATTTTGTGTTCTTTTAGTGGGTCTTCCATGTAATAGAAGATGGTGATGTTTTATGTGCTTTTGGTGATATTAATTAATTTATTTGGATATTATTTAATCATTTAATTTTAATGTATAAACGTTTTTTTAATTTCTTAATTGTTTTCTGAACTGTTTGTTACTTTATTTGTGTTTTTTTGCATCTACTATAATATTTGCTGTAGTAAGTAATCATTTTGAATTTCGTCATTTTATTATAATATATACATTTTTCTATTTATATTTTTATATATACATATATATATAATAATTATAACATTAATATGTCGTCAAAACGGAAATTATCTGGTCATGAATATAGACAAAAAAGGAAGCAAGTATTAATTTCAGAAAGCAAGCAAAGAAATGCATTGGATTCATTTTTTACTGTAAATGTTATTGTTGAGATACCACAAAATAGTTCAAATTTTCAAGAAATCATTCCTGTGGTAGGTAATCCTCCGTGTTCGGACAATAGTTTAGTTACTTTAGATTTTGAGGATCCGGGTATGTGGCCTGAGTTAAATGATAGAATTTTAACTCACTTGGTAGAGAAAGGTCCCAAACAAATCGACAATATTTGTTTTCCAATTAGTTCAGGTAGAAAATTTAATCCTAAATATTATACAAGGGTTTTATCGAATGGGGATAAAGTTCGAAGATC